>JAMPIV010008457.1:0-86233 GCA_024509875.1 Oreohelix idahoensis | reverse complement strand
TTGCTACCGAAACAACCACTGCAATGGCACACTCTCAACTATTACACACATGAGTGTCGTCCAATGCGACTAGTATGGTGTTGTGCATGGGGCTGGCAATCTCACCGTGTAACATAGGTTGCTACCGAAACCACTACTGCACTAGCATCTGAATGCTTAATATGGAGGCAAACCACAATGGTGGCCCCATGCTCCCACAGGAGCGGAGAAGAGAAATATATATCTCCAAGTGAGCCCACGTGCTCTCACAAACCATTCTTCACATAATGATAATTAAATAATAATAAAATGGACATAAAATAATATTCAACTATACTGAAGCACATTAAAAACGCACCACTATTATATATACTGATGCCGAGAAGCTGGCAAAAAAAAGTGTGGGAATGGATTTTCTCCGTGTTTGCCATGTGGTAGAGAGCGAATGGCTGCTGGAATGGAAAGTGCAAGATTCAACCCATGGGTGTGTGTACAGACTACATGAAAACGATGAAAGTTACACGTGCAACACGATTCTCAACAGCTATGACCCAGAAAATGTGTACGCGTTGTGGCAGTATACTCGGTATAAAAAGGCCGTTGAGACAAAACACCCAGTACATGTGCTTGAAATGCCATGACTATCTGAAAACGACCGCCAACGAGCCATTGGTATGTTGGAGATCGGAATGAGCTCGCGGGCGATTGCCAGAAGGATGAATTGCCACCACAGCACTATTGTACGTCTCAATGAACGTTACGGAATCACTGGCAGTGCCCGGGATAGACTTCGGAGTGGCCAACCACGAGTTACTACCCCTGCGCAAGATCGTCATATTGTGCTGAGTCACCTAAGGAATTGACTCTCCCGGCAAGTCAAACAGCAAGAGCAATAGTGGGTAGACATGGGCAAGTCTCTCGAATGACAGTCATACGACGACTCAGAGATACAGGCCTTACTGCAAGACGACCTTATGTTGGGCCAAACTTGACTCACAGACATCGTTAGCAGCGCCTGCAATGGGCAGAGCAACATATCAGATGGACTAGACTGCAGTGGAATGCTGTCCTATTCACAGACGAGAACAGATTCAACATATCCTTTGCAGATGGACGTATGCGGATTTAGTGACGGTGTGAAGAGTGCTTTGCAGATTGCTGTGTCAACCGATTTCGAGGTGGCAGTATTCACATTTGGGGAGGATTCAGTTTTCACCATCGCTTGCCTCTTCACGTCTTCCGTGGAAATGTTAATGTTGTGACATATCGAGATGATGTTCTGGATGCACTGGTTGCTCCTGCGTTCACAATTTATCCAGACTTGCAGCTTCTCCAGCAGGATAACGCACGTGCATTTTTTTGTATTTTTGGTTTTCTCCCTTGCCTGCACAGAATGCAATGAATTTCATAACAATCAAATGTACAAATTAATGACTAGCATGGATTCATAGGAAAATGAATAAAGATTCCAAATATGTAAACTTGTACACACTTATATTTACATTTCACACTCTGTTCCTGGATTATACAGGTGGTGCGTTTTTAATGTGCTTCAGTATATTTGTACAACAAATACTCTCAATAATAAGAGTAAACCACCACCTCGAACTGATCCATCTCAATATTCGTCACTGCCCTCTGAACATGTCGTAAGTGACGACTGGTGCGGCTGGTAACAAGCGGGTCGTATATGACCCCTGATGAGATTGGGAACTCATCACACGAAACACATCGTTACCGAAACAACCACTGCAATAGCATCAAAATGCTTATTGTGGGCCTGTAATGGACGTCAGCTGCATTGGTGTTTCAATGCTCCGCCGGGAACAAACCGAGAAACACCTGTTTCAACGTGCCTTACGCTATACGCACGCTCTCCAGAAATCTAAATAGGCTATATATTCTCACCTCAAAGTAACCCACCAAAGATATACAGTAGAACAATCAATAATCGTGAAATACACTTAATTACAATATCAAAGAATAAAATAAAATTATTCTTGACTTAACAACTAGAACAAGTCATCACATAAAGGAAATTTACCACGAAAACTCTCTCTTCTATTACTGGGGAAAATTACATTTAACCTACTTTCACCCACGTGTCGATTCACGCGATATAAAACTGCGTAACATTAAGTGATAACTAAGAGTGTTAAATGCAGACTCCTTGGCGTCTTCTCTTACGCACGGTCATCAACACGTGGTCCTCCCGGTTGCCATCTCCCTAATTAGTTAATATTATCTAAATTCCAGTTTCTGATAACATTTCTGTCCAGTTTCATGTACAAAATACTTTCATACTATCTTCGCCTTTCTTGCCCGGTCTGATGACTGAAATAATCGCTCTTACAGCCGCAATCTGGACTTAGCATGCCTAATAAAACCTATCAAACATTATTTTCACTCATCTATCATTTCGAGACTAAATCATAATGCCCTAAAAAGACATTTCCTTTGGGAACACATCTATCTATTTATTTCACTAAACATTAAAACAGCCTCACGCTGAATATAACTTCAAAAGCTACAGGGAAATAATGGTAATTTCACTAGGAAATAATATAATCTGCTTTTAAATCAAACTCACGTGTCATGTCTTCGTTCCTCTTCTACCGACACAGGGCTAGCCTAACTTCGTTTCTTCTTGGCGACTCTTGCAAAATAGGCCTGTTTGCCGCTCGCTATTTCTTTATATAGGCACTAGGCTAATCACTCAACTTACTGCGCGCTAGGCGTATTAATTTAGCCACTTCAATAACACTCGCGATTATTGCTTTAGAAGGCCCGAAAACAGAAATATACACAACTATTTCTAGAGCAAAAACACAATTCTACTTACTTATTCGTTCCTCTTCTACCGTGAGGTGTAGAGGGTTGGAAGAGAGAGCGCCAGACTATTCTATCAGCTGTCTTCTTCCTAGCCTGGTTCCATTCTAGTCCTCGGTCCTTCAAAGATTGTCTAATGTTGTCCTCCCAGCGGAGTCTGGGTCGTCCTGGAGGTCTGGATCCCTGGCTCTTTGTTTCCCATGCTTGTCGTGGTAGCCGATCTTCTCCCATTCTGCAGACATGGCCAAACCATCTTAGTTGGGACTGTTCTATTTGGGTCTGCAGCGGGTGGGATTTTAGGCCTTGACGTATCGTCTGGTTGCGGACCATGTCTCTTCTTGTTACTTCAACCACCTTCCTCAGATACCTCATTTCTGAGGTTTGGATCTGGCTTTTGTGGGTTGTAGTCATTGCCCATGATTCGCATCCATATGTCAAGACTGGGACATAGGTGGAGCGGTATACAGCCATCTTCGTTTTCTTACCAACCTCTTTCTTGCTGAGGAATCCTCGATTTATGGCCTGATAAAGTCTCCCAGCCGCTGCTTTTCGAGTGGCCAACTCTTCTTTGATGCCCCCTTTCGGTCTATAATAGCTCCGAGATATTTAAAGTGGTCGACCTGCTCCAGGACCTGTTCTCCCAACTTAATCTGATGTTTTCTTTCTTCTCGTGATATCACCATGGATTTTGTTTTAGAGCTGCTTATGACCATCCCTCTCTTCTCCAGCTCTTCCTTCCAGACTTGCAGGTTGGATTGGAGATGTGTCTCTGATTTAGCAATCAGGACAACATCAGCAGCAAATGCTAGCTCTGAAATACAGACCTGTCTCATCTTCCAGTACCCCACTGAATACTTTCTTGTTCTCTCCTTACATGCCTTGATGACATTGTCCATGAGAAGTATGAAAAGATAAGGTGACAGGATATCACCTTGTCTTACACCAGTGGTGGTCCTGAACTCTTCTGACTTATAGTTTGCTGTCCTCACATAATTTCTGCAAGACTTGTAGAAGCTCTGTATAGCATGTATCAGAGGTGCTGGAATGTTCTTCCTTGCCAAACAGTCCCAAAGTTTGCTCCAGGGGACCCTGTCAAACGCCCTTTCCAGATCTATTAAACAAAGATGGATTTCACTCTTGTACTCAAGGGCCTTTTCACTCAGCTGCCTGAGTGTGAAGATTAGGTCTTGAGTACTTCGGTTTGCTCGGAATCCGCACTGGGCTTCATCCAATTGTGGCTCAGCTAGGCATCGGAGTCTCTGCTCTAGGATTCTAGAGTAGATTTTACCACGGACACTGAGAAGGGATATGCCTCTGTGGTTTCCACATTGTCGATTGTCACCCTTTTTGAAAATCGGTGTTATGATGGCAATCTCCCAATCCTTTGGTATGGCCTTGTTGCACCATGCTGCTTGTAGGACCCTTAGGAGTAATAGGTCGCCTGATGCTCCCATGTACTTAACCATTTCTGGTGTTATACCATCATGCCCTGCTGCTTTGCCCATCTTGATTTTCTCCAGTGCTGCCTTCAGTTCTTCCATCTTTATGTTATCTTCATCACCATTTGTATCCTCTTCTGTGCTAGTGGTTATCATTTCTGATGCTCTACCTTGCTCACCATCAAGGAGTTCTGAGAAATATTCTTTCCATCTTTCCATTACTTCCTTCGGGGCAGTAAGCAATTTGCCTTGCTTGTCCTTTATAAATTTAAGAGGACATTGTTTTTCCTTCCTCATGTTCTTTAGGGTCTTATAGAACAATTTCTGGTTTTCTTGCGCATCCTTTTCTAGCTTTTCTCCAAATTCTTCCCAGGACTTCTGTTTTGCTGCTAGCACCTTGTTCTTTGCTTCTATTCTGAGTATCACATATTCTCTATATTTCTCTATTTGTCCTGCTGTGTTTTTAGCTCCTAAGTATTGTTTCCATGCCATTTTCTTCTCTCTTATTTTCTCTTTGACTTCTTCTGTCCACCAAGGTGTCCTCTTTCTCTTGTTCCCAAGTCGGACTTCACCACATGCTTCTGCAGCAGCTGTCTTTATGATGTCCTTGAATTTAAGCCACAGGGTTTCCAAGTCATCAGGTTGTTCTTCTGTGTTTCTCACCGCTGTAGCAATAAGCCCCTGATATCTGGTCTTAATTTCTGGATCTTTCAGCTTGTAGGCCTTAATGCTCATTTCTTCCGTTCGTTTACTTGGTTTCTTGCGTGGTGCTGGGCAGTTCCTAGGCTGAGCAACTCTTTCAGTTGTTCTTTTAATTGTAAGCAGGTAGTGATCACTTCCAATCTCTGGCCCCCTCCAGACTCTAGCATCCCGGACATCCGAAACCACTACTGCAAGGGCACACTCTCAACTATCACACACATGCGTGTCGTCCAATGCGACTAGTATGGTGTTGTGCATGAGGCTGGCAATCTCACCGTGTAACATAGGTTGCTACCGAAACCTCTACTGCACTAGCATCTGAATGCTTAATATGGAGGCAAACCACACTGGTGGCCCCATGCTCCCACAGGAGTGGAGAAGAGAAATATATATCTCCAAGTGAGCCCACGTGCTCTCACAAACCATTCTTCACATAATGATAATTAAATAATAATAAAATGGACATAAAATAATATTCAACTATCTGTACAACAAATACTCTCAATAATAAGAGTAAACCACCACCTCGAACTGATCCATCTCAATATTCGTCACTGCCCTCTGAACATGTCGTAAGTGACGACTGGTGCGCCTGGTAACAAGCGTGTCGTATATGACCCCTGATGAGATTGGGAACTCATCACACGAAACACATCGTTACCGAAACAACCACTGCAATAGCATCAAAATGCTTATTGTGGGCCTGTAATGGACGCCAGCTGCATTGGTGTTTCCATGCTCCGCCGGGAACAAACAGAGAAACACCTGTCTCAACGTGCCTTACGCCTTACGCACGCTCTCCAGAAATCTAAATAGGCTATATATTCTCACCTCAAAGTAACCCACCAAAGATATACAGTAGAACAATCAATAATCGTGAAATACACTTAATTACAATATCAAAGAATAAAATAAAATTATTCTTGACTTAACAACTACAACTAGTCATCACATAAAGGAAATTTACCACGAAAACTCTCTCTTCTATTACTGGGGAAAATTACATTTAACCTACTTTCACCCACGTGTCGATTCACGCGATATAAAACTGCGTAACATTAAGTGATAACTAAGAGTGTTAAATGCAGACTCCTTGGCGTCTTCTCTTACGCACGGTCATCAACACGTGGTCCTCCCGGTTGCCATCTTCCCAATTAGTTAATATTATCTAAATTCCAGTTTCTGATAACATTTCTGTCCAGTTTCATGTACAAAATACTTTCATACTATCTTCGCCTTTCTTGCCCGGTCTGATGACTGAAATAATCGCTCTTACAGCCGCAATCTGGACTTAGCATGCCTAATAAAACCTATCAAACATTATTTTCACTCATCTATCATTTCGAGACTAAATCATAATGCCCTAAAAAGGCATTTCCTTTGGGAACACATCTATCTATTTATTTCACTAAACATTAAAACAGCCTCACGCTGAATATAACTTCAAAAGCTACAGGGAAATAATGGTAATTTCACTAGGAAATAATATAATCTGCTTTTAAATCAAACTCACGTGTCATGTCTTCGTTCCTCTTCTACCGACACAGGGCTAGCCTAACTTCGTTTTTTCTTGGCGACTCTTGCAAAATAGGCCTGTTTGCCGCTCGCTATTTCTTTATATAGGCACTAGGCTAATCACTCAACTTACTGCGCGCTAGGCGTATTAATTTAGCCACTTCAATAACACTCGCGATTATTGCTTTAGAAGGCCCGAAAACAGAAATATACACAACTATTTCTAGAGCAAAAACACAATTCTACTTACTTAGTCGTTCCTCTTCTACCGTGAGGTGTAGAGGGTTGGAAGAGAGAGCGCCAGACTATTCTATCAGCTGTCTTTTTCCTGGCCTGGTTCCATTCTAGTCCTCGGTCCTTCAAAGATTGTCTAATGTTGTCCTCCCAACGGACTCTGGGTCGTCCTGGAGGTCTGGATCCCTGGCTCTTTGTTTCCCATGCTTGTCGTGGTATCCGATCTTCTCCCATTCTGCAGACATGGCTAAACCATCTTAGTTGGGACTGTTCTATTTGGGTCTGCAGCGGGTGGGATTTTAGGCCTTGACGTATCGTCTGGTTGCGGACCATGTCTCTTCTTGTTACTTCAACCACCTTCCTCAGATACCTCATTTCTGAGGTTTGGATCTGGCTTTTGTGGGTTGTAGTCATTGCCCATGACTCGCATCCATATGTCAAGACTGGGACATAGGTGGAGCGGTATACAGCCATCTTCGTTTTCTTACCAATCTCTTTCTTGCTGAGGAATCCTCGATTTATGGCCTGATAAAGTCTCCCAGCCGCTGCTTTTCGAGTGGCCAACTCTTCTTTGATGCCCCCTTTCGGTCTATAATAGCTCCGAGATATTTAAAGTGGTCGACCTGCTCCAGGACCTGTTCTCCCAACTTAATCTGATGTTTTCTTTCTTCTCGTGATATCACCATGGATTTTGTTTTAGAGCTGCTTATGACCATCCCTCTCTTCTCCAGCTCTTCCTTCCAGACTTGCAGGTTGGATTGGAGATGTGTCTCTGATTTAGCAATCAGGACAACATCATCAGCAAATGCTAGCTCTGAAATACAGACCTGTCTCATCTTCCAGTACCCCACTGAATACTTTCTTGTTCTCTCCTTACATGCCTTGATGACATCGTCCATGAGAAGTATGAAAAGATAAGGTGACAGGATATCACCTTGTCTTACACCAGTGGTGGTCCTGAACTCTTCTGACTTATAGTTTGCTGTCCTCACATAATTTCTGCAAGACTTGTAGAAGCTCTGTATAGCATGTATCAGAGGTGCTGGAATGTTCTTCCTTGCCAAACAGTCCCAAAGTTTGCTCCAGGGGACCCTGTCAAACGCCCTTTCCAGATCTATTAAACAAAGATGGATTTCACTCTTGTACTCAAGGGCCTTTTCACTCAGCTGCCTGAGTGTGAAGATTAGGTCTTGAGTACTTCGGTTTGCTCGGAATCCGCACTGGGCTTCATCCAATTGTGGCTCAGCTAGGCATCGGAGTCTCTGCTCTAGGATTCTAGAGTAGATTTTACCACGGACACTGAGAAGGGATATGCCTCTGTGGTTTCCACATTGTCGATTGTCACCCTTTTTGAAAATCGGTGTTATGATGGCAATCTCCCAATCCTTTGGTATGGCCTTGTTGCACCATGCTGCTTGTAGGACCCTTAGGAATAATAGGTCGCCTGATGATCCCATGTACTTAACCATTTCTGGTGTTATACCATCATGCCCTGCTGCTTTGCCCATCTTGATTTTCTCCAGTGCTGCCTTCAGTTCTTCCATCTTTATGTTATCTTCATCACCATTTGTATCCTCTTCTGTGCTAGTGGTTATCATTTCTGATGCTCTACCTTGCTCACCATCAAGGAGTTCTGAGAAATATTCTTTCCATCTTTCCATTACTTCCTTCGGGGCAGTAAGCAATTTGCCTTGCTTGTCCTTTATAAATTTAAGAGGACATTGTTTTTCCTTCCTCATGTTCTTTAGGGTCTTATAGAACAATTTCTGGTTTTCTTGCGCATCCTTTTCTAGCTTTTCTCCAAATTCTTCCCAGGACTTCTGTTTTGCTGCTAGCACCTTGTTCTTTGCTTCTGTTCTGAGTATCACATATTCTCTATATTTCTCTATTTGTCCTGCTGTGTTTTTAGCTCCTAAGTATTGTTTCCATGCCATTTTCTTCTCTCTTATTTTCTCTTTGACTTCTTCTGTCCACCAAGGTGTCCTCTTTCTCTTGTTCCCAAGTCGGACTTCACCACATGCTTCTGCAGCAGCTGTCTTTATGATGTCCTTGAATTTAAGCCACAGGGTTTCCAAGTCATCAGGTTGTTCTTCTGTGTTTCTCACCGCTGTAGCAATAAGCCCCTGATATCTGGTCTTAATTTCTGGATCTTTTAGCTTGTAGGCCTTAATGCTCATTTCTTCCGTTCGTTTACTTGGTTTCTTGCGTGGTGCT
Source organism: Oreohelix idahoensis (assembly GCA_024509875.1). Classification (NCBI taxonomy): domain Eukaryota; kingdom Metazoa; phylum Mollusca; class Gastropoda; order Stylommatophora; family Oreohelicidae; genus Oreohelix; species Oreohelix idahoensis. The sequence continues at coordinate 77,321 of JAMPIV010008457.1, read as the reverse complement.
GGGCAGTTCCTAGGCTGAGCAACTCTTTCAGTTGTTCTTTTAATTGTAAGCAGGTAGTGATCACTTCCAATCTCTGGCCCCCTCCAGACTCTAGCATCCCGGACATCCGAAACCACTACTGCATGGGCACACTCTCAACTACCACACACATGCGTGTCGTCCAGTGCGACAAGTATGGTGTTGTGCATGAAGCTGGCAATCTCACCGTGTAACATAGGTTGCTACCGAAACCTCTACTGCACTAGCATCTGAATGCTTAATATGGAGGCAAACCACACTGGTGGCCCTATGCTCCCACAGGAGCGGAGAAGAGAAATATATATCTCCAAGTGAGCCCACGTGCTCTCACAAACCATTCTTCACATAATGATAATTAAATAATAATAAAATGGACATAAAATAATATTCAACTATCTGTTCAACAAATACTCTCAATAATAAGAGTAAACCACCACCTCGAACTGATCCATCTCAATATTCGTCACTGCCCTCTGAACATGTCGTAAGTGACGACTGGTGCGCCTGGTAACAAGCGTGTCGTATATGACCCCTGATGAGATTGGGAACGCATCACACGAAACACATCGTTACCGAAACAACCACTGCAATAGCATCAAAATGCTTATTGTGGGCCTGTAATGGACGCCAGCTGCATTGGTGTTTCCATGCTCCGCCGGGAACAAACAGAGAAACACATGTCTCAACGTGCCTTACGCCTTACGCACGCTCTCCAGAAATCTAAATAGGCTATATATTCTCACCTCAAAGTAACCCACCAAAGATATACAGTAGAACAATCAATAATCGTGAAATACACTTAATTACAATATCAAAGAATAAAATAAAATTATTCTTGACTTAACAACTACAACTAGTCATCACATAAAGGAAATTTACCACGAAAACTCTCTCTTCTATTACTGGGGAAAATTACATTTAACCTACTTTCACCCACGTGTCGATTCACGCGATATAAAACTGCGTAACATTAAGTGATAACTAAGAGTGTTAAATGCAGACTCCTTGGCGTCTTCTCTTACGCACGGTCATCAACACGTGGTCCTCCCGGTTGCCATCTTCCCAATTAGTTAATATTATCTAAATTCCAGTTTCTGATAACATTTCTGTCCAGTTTCATGTACAAAATACTTTCATACTATCTTCGCCTTTCTTGCCCGGTCTGATGACTGAAATAATCGCTCTTACAGCCGCAATCTGGACTTAGCATGCCTAATAAAACCTATCAAACATTATTTTCACTCATCTATCATTTCGAGACTAAATCATAATGCCCTAAAAAGACATTTCCTTTGGGAACACATCTATCTATTTATTTCACTAAACATTAAAACAGCCTCTCGCTGAATATAACTTCAAAAGCTACAGGGAAATAATGGTAATTTCACTAGGAAATAATATAATCTGCTTTTAAATCAAACTCACGTGTCATGTCTTCGTTCCTCTTCTACCGACACAGGGCTAGCCTAACTTCGTTTCTTCTTGGCGACTCTTGCAAAATATGCCTGTTTGCCGCTCGCTATTTCTTTATATAGGCACTAGGCTAATCACTCAACTTACTGCGCGCTAGGCGTATTAATTTAGCCACTTCAATAACACTCGCGATTATTGCTTTAGAAGGCCCGAAAACAGAAATATACACAACTATTTCTAGAGCAAAAACACAATTCTACATCACAACTTAATTTTTAGGCATTATTATGGCCTAAGTAATATATTTTCATGAAGACTTTTTACATCCCAGAATGCTGCGCGCACATCGAAAATATGGGCGATAAATATGCCAAAAACAGGAAGGGGCGGGCTTTTCGGCCCCATTACATATCTACCTACCTACCTACCTACATACCTACCTATCTATCTAACAACCTACCTACGTATCTATCTACCTACCTACCTACCTATCAATCAATCAATCAATCAATCAATCAATCAATCAATCAATCAATCAATCAATCAATCAATCAATCTATCTATCTATCTATCTATCTATCTATCTATCTATCTATCTATCTATCTATCTATCTATCTATCTATCTATCTATCTATCTATCTATCTATCTATCTATCTATCTATCTATCTATCTATCTATCTATCTATCTATCTATCTATCAACCTACCTACCTACCTGTTTGCCTGCCTGCCTGCCTGCCTGCCTGTCTGTCTGTCTGTCTGTCTGTCTGTCTGTCTATCTATCTATCTGTTGCTGTCATCTTTGATGGAGTTTCAAACGTCGATTTATTGGTTGTATGTTTTTCACCCTGGTCAAAGTTGGGGAACTATGTCTTAACTTTGCTGTGTCAGGTTGATTAGGGGTTATCTCCCTTTTTGGTTCATTCATTGTGTTTGACCTTAAGGTCAAAGGTAAACAGTTCTGGGCGATGTGCCATGCGCAGTTGGAGAGCGCACAATTAGACTTCCGTCAGGGAGAGTTGCGGGCTGGCTTCTGTAGGACGTGAATGTCCGTTGTATTCTGGGGAAGGAAAATCTTCGAAGTGACTGCGTTGGCAGTTTTCCCCAGTGATTTACTGTACGTCAGGAATGACGACAGTGTTGTTTCTTGTGTTCTGAGGATTCGTTTCAAGGTAACACCGACTTTTTCACTACTATGCATTCTGTTGCAGAATTTGTTAAAGGATTACCTAGCCGTGAGAACAGCTTTGTTCGTGTAATGCAGAACTTATATTTTGTGCTCAAGGTAGCTATTTAAGACTATTCATCTTCATATGATCAGAAGTCCAGTGACGAAGTTATATATGGTGGAAACCGCAGGTTGGCGGTATACTTATACAAACATTATAGCATGGTTTATGCAACCTGCTTAATTTTTTTTTTTTTTTTCGTACGCCCGCTAATACTCGAGGCGAAATCTCAGGTTATTATTTATGTCTAACCTGACATTGATTTTACGTGAGTATCCCTTTATTTCTTGTACAGAGACAGGTGTCCCTCGCCATTCAGGCAAATACTCGCCGAATTCGGAGGTACCCATTGTAGATGGGTCGGTGATAAAGCTCTTTTTTTTCTGCTCTCATCATCAGTTGATCAATATAAGCCCACTAGAACATCACCAGAGTTAAATGCTGTGTTGTTGTGTTGCTCGTGGTTTGAGTATGGAATGTCAACTCGACCTACGCAGTGGTGTGTAGACATAGAGTGAGTATAATATGCGAATGATAAGAAGAGTTCGTGGTGTTGACAAATGGTCTTTTTCTTTCACTCATGTATGGCTGGAAGTCATCGACACCAACGACTGTGTACCTTTGCTACAGTTTAATTGGACGTACACACTCGACAGCACAGATAGTGACAAATCACAGGTTGGCATAATACATCATGGTACAGTGGATAAATGGTCTTGCAATGATACATGGGCACTCATGTAGAATAATAGCATAATGGACTGTCAGTAGACAAGCACTCAGTATTGCCCATATATATATATCATCTGAGTTTACTGACAAAGCACGTCAGATTATAAACAACATTCAAGATGGCTTCTAGACCTAACCTCGTCTAGCGAAGATTCCTTTCAATAATGTTCAGCACATATTTTTTCATATAATCATATTGGACCGCTAGTAATGGGTTCTCATGTGTAGCAGTGATCTCTGGACTCATCAAGCGATAATACAGGGGCATCCCTTTCTCTTCTTGAAAGTCACAAAATATTTGGATACAAGATGGCTTCTCTCGTGAGCTGTCACTCACGTTTGGATACAGATAATGAATCCGTATTAAAGTTAGTCATTCATAAAATGTTCTCATTGCTCTGTAGATTCTATCATGATACAATTGACTTCATCATACAAGATATAGTGCTGCTAGGAATGAATGTCGTTTTCATCTAGTTAAATATATTCTCTCAGACGTACAAATCGTGCCTATCGAAAAACGGTGGCTTCGAAGAGAGTTCATAAGGAGTATCTTTTGTTACCTTGGTATCAGAAATATGATTCTGCCATTCCTTGGCAATAAGAATAAACACTGGGGTAAAGCATACACGATAGGTCTAGACGACTATCACTTTCCCCATAAATGTTGAGATCACTTTTTCCGGCGACAAGCCGATACACAAAAATCACAGCCCCATCATCAGGGCGAAGCCAAATCACACCTCTCTAGCGACACATCCGCCGAACAGCCCTTTGACCTTTCTAACGACAAAAGACCATATAGTTCGACTTAGACATGTAAAGATATACAGATATAAGACAGACTCGTCCTACCCAGACAAACAATACACATAAATTCAGGCCATAGATACACTGAAGCAAGAACAACCTATTTCTACCCAAACAAAGAATAAATCGCAGTAAAACTGGATTCATCCGCGGAGTTCGATCGAAAGTGACGACACTCCTTTCAAGGGAAGTAACTCAATAATGACTTTTCCTTAAGCACTAAAAAGTATCTATTTTGTTTACAAAATATTTGCGAACATAACAAGCATACAAATGTATTATATTGTAAGATATCAAAGACTGCACGTAACAGTCAGCTCAGGAGCCGCCAGTCCCTGGTCGACGACACTCCTTCAAATGTCCTCGCCAGGTCTCGAGTTAATCCAGTCCAAATCCCGGTCGACGAAAAATCCTCAAATGCCGTCGCCCGGGTTTGATCCTGTATCACCCGGTCGCCAGAGCGGTGTTGTAACCACTACGCTAGCGCGGCTCCCACCTGCTTAATGAAGAATACACAGCTGACGTCATATCGAGGTCTGTGTAATGGCCACTATTTTACTGCATGAACAGATGTAACTGGCGTGTTATGCCAAGTTGAACGACGGCCCTGGTAATAGGATTACATGAGTTAAGGGCTCGTCCTTTGTATGACGGAGTTATTAAGGTATCTGACGCGTTCAGTCAGGGATACCAAAGCGGCATTATGAACTGTACATTAAAGAACATACCACTATTGACATGCCCACATATGTGAATGTTTACCAGCCTTAGAATGCCTGATATGTACCAAGCGATTTCAATTAACATGATGTACATGATCCTGTTTACATTGACTGTTCCTGTGTGATTCTACTGTTAATCCTGTGAATAAATGTATGAACTGTCACCAGTAGTTTCAACCATCATTGGCTTCAGTACGAGTGTGACTGGGTGTATTGTGTAACCATATATGAGCCTAAACGCATTCGCGTCTACACACCCATGTCTCATCATCATCATCATCATCGTACAAGGACCATGTATGCTGTCGGCGTGAGTGACCCAGATCTTCACTGCACCATTATACTGTTCAGGTGACATCAACACGCATACCTGATCAACTACACATCAACATTTGCATCACGCATAAAAAACCAACTAACATTTCTGGTAAACCTGTTCCGTGGGCTTTTCGGCTTCAATTTTGGTTTATGCTACAGATTGGAACGATCTAGGTTGACAGCTATAAATAACACACATCTGTAGTACTCTACATTTCCAAGTTTTGGCTACACAGGACAGTAGAAATAGGTCATCGACTGTTGACCCATATAAACAGTGTTAGCATCTGTGTGATAATGCTACATGAACCACAGTTGGTACAAGTACTGGAGTTGGCATCTAGGCAATATTGCTACGTGGACCACAGCTGCACACAAGTCAAGTATTTTTTGTTGTCTACGCGTTACAGTCAACAGACTCTTCAACGTCTGAACGTTCAAGTCACGTAGTTCGAGGTCAAGTATTTTTGTAAACAATACCGTCTACGAACTTTTTCAACATTGGGCCTCAAGTCTCAACTATTTGTCGAGAAGGTCATAGTGACTTTATGTTCTTGGAGACCACTACATGTTATTGTGGATCTAACAATCATTGCGCGCTTGACATTGTACTTCCGTGTTGATAAAGAAAAAGAGAGTTACTATATTGTTATTTGTAACTGAACTTTGTTTGCAACACATTCCATTGATGATATTTATATTACTTGTATTATTGTTGTGTATTTTCTGGTGTTTTCAGCGGGTTTTGGTTGGGTAAGGTGACTCCTTTAGATAATACCACGTAACAGAGGTTGTCTATTGAGAGCGTTTTCTGTAGGGACTGCAAATTTCCTTAATTGGGATTTGCTAGCGACAATTGTTGCTATTTACGTTTAGCTGTGACGAGATGTGTTAAAGTTGTTTTCGTTATTTTTCCATTCTTTGATTTACGATTTGTTTTGTTTGTATCTGTTCGTCTCTCCTTCCTTTCGTTTATTTCTTTACACCTTCTTGTTTATAACAGTGTTGCCATTTGTCTTGTTTACTTTTCGCAGTCATCTTTACACATTTTTGTAACATTTTCCTTAGTTTCGCTGTATTGTTTATTTGACTTCTGCGAACGTTTTCGGTTGTTGTTCTGTATTTTGGTCCTTGTATTTATTATTGTCATACACAGCCTACATACATATACTTGGTCATGTATTATTATTATTGTTATTAATATGATACACTATTCATATTGAGATTATTGATAGAATATTATTATAAAGAAACAAGGTAACCATACAAGGTCTTTGACTAAGACTTGTCTCTCAAAGAGAGTGAAATAAACTGAAGTGAGTATACAAGTCTAACATTGAAGACTTGTCTCCCATTGAAGTGGGATAAGGTAATTTATTTAATTTTTCAGGTTACTGATCTCATTTGACAGAATGTCTACACTGGAATACTTCATTGGACAAGGGAAATCCTTTGGCAAGTCTGGTAAGGAATTAGAAGAATTCGCGACTGCTCAATTCGCCTTGGTATTAAAGTCAGAAGAAAAGAGACAAAAAGAGGAAAATAAATTGAAAGTAGAAACTGAACAAAAGAAAGCAGAAGCTGAGCAAAAGAAAGCAGAAGCTGAGCAAAAGAAGATAGATGCTGAGAATTTAAGATTGCAGATGCAAGCTGAATAAAGGAAGATAGATGCTGAGAATTTAAGGTTGCAAATGCAAGCTGATGAAAAAAAATTCCAAATGGAAATAGAAAAACAAAAAAATAAAGCTGCTGCTGAAGAAAGAAAACTTCAAGCTGCTGCAGAAGAAAGAAACCTTCAAGCTGCTACAGAAGAAAGAAAACTTCAAGCAGAGGAAAGAAAACTTCAAGCTGCTGCAGAGGAAAGAAAACTTCAAGCAGAGGAAAGAAAATTTCAGGCAGAGGCGGAAAATAGAAGATTGGATAGGAAAGCCGAGGAAAGGAAAGAGAAACAGAAAATGGAACATGAAGAAAGACTCGCAACTTTGGAATTAGAGAAATTGAAAGTGACAAATATGGGTGCTCATCAAGCAACTTCGGGTACGACAAATGAGTTTGCTAGTAAGATAAAATTACCTCATTTCAATCCTTTAAAGGACGACATAGCGGATTATCTGGATAGATTCCAATTTTTATGCGATACGCATAAGATAAAAAAGGAAAAATATGTCGAACAACTGATGGAATTTTTTACAGGTGAAACTGATTACTCTTATGACAATAGAAGAACATAACAGAACTAATTATGATGTTGTGAGAGCAGCATTACTAAAAAAATATCAACTAAAAGAAGAAGATTATCGTCTTCGTTTTAGGACAATGTTGCCAGAAAATGGAGTAGATTTCTTTGATTTTATTACAAAGATACGTCGTACATTTACACGATGGATTGAGTTGTCTCAAACTGAGAAAACATATGAAGGTCTAATGGACTTATTACTTAGAGATAAAGTTTTGTCATCTGTTAATGATTCTTTCCTTGCATTTCTTCATGAGCGTAAGCCCAAAAATTAAAAAGACATGGAGGAATACTGTTGCCAGTATGCCACCGCGCATCCCCATGCTACAGTTAGCAATTCTAAAGTGAAAGAAGGGTTGCCAGTTGCTTCGGCAGCACCATATGGCCCTAATTTCAATAAGAAATTTCAGGGTGCTCAACATAACTGGAATAGGAAAAGTAATCAGAATTACACTCATATGCAGAGTAATCCAACATATGAAGGTTCTTCTTCTAAGAACTGGAGACGAGATGGTAGTTCTCGTAATTTTGGTGGTAATAATTTTAGACACTGTCGCAAAGGTTATCACAATAAAAACTACCCGAGCTTTTCTTCTCGGGATAACCATTCTCGACGTCAAGAATATGACGATGGTGAATATACAAACCGGGATTCAAACCGGAATGATAATTACAATTGACAATATGATAACAATTACAGGGGAAATGATAATCGCGGTAGACCTAGATATAACAAAAGGAAAATTTACCAACAGGCAAACTCTGCACAACAAGAGTTTAATGGAGCCTGTGATCAAGTAAATGATAGTGGGAACTCTAATGCTATCACTGGTTGTGCTTTCGATTTTGGGAGAGCAACTGAATGCCCCCAATGCTCAACATTGTTCGAGCCATCGTCTGTATCTACCTTAATTTGTGGTCACCCTCTTCCCGCTCTTCCTGCTACAGTTGCGCATGAAGGGAGAGGATCTCTCATCTTGCATAAAGGTCTAGTGAATGATAGTCTAGTCTCAGTGCTTTTTTATTCTGGATGTACTACTGTCGGGGTTAGACAGTCTCTAATAGGTAAACGCTGTTACACGGGAAAGGTGGTCAAATGTGTTACATTTGGTGGTACCATGGAAAAATATCCTACTGCTATCATTAGCATTGACACTCCCTTCTTTACAGGAGATGTCCACGCGTGTCTTCTTCCTAATCCTATTTCGGATCTTATAATCGGTCGTATTCATGGGGTTAAGGAATGCACCCCGCAACAAATTTCTATCTGGGAGGAACAAAATATCCAAACGGTTAATGCAGTGGTAACAAGAGCCCAAGCTCTTATCCCTCCAACTTCATCTGATGATAGTAATGGAGTTGATAGCCAAGACGATCACTTGGTGATTTCGCATGACACGTTTGTTAAACGACAAGAAGAGGATCCTTCTTTAAAGAAATTCTTCCTTCTCGCAAAGAAAGGTGATCCTAATCAGAATACGAATCACAGATCGTATATCACTATGAAGAATGGTATATTGGTACGAATGGTACAACACTCGGACAAGTCTATGCATTCTCAAATTCTTGTGCCTAAGTGTATGAGAGCCTTAATTCTTCAACATGCACATGATTCTCAGTGTGCTGGACATATTGGTTTTTCCAGAACTAAGACTAGAGTCCTTGCGTCTTTCTTTTGGCCATTCGTGAACAAAGACATACGAATTTATTGCCGATATTGCAAAATTTGTCAAGAGGTCAAGTCTAGAGGTCCAAGATATGCTGCACCTATTCAGGCCGCAGATATTCCTATTCGGCCGTTTCAGAAAATGGCAATAGACATTATTCGCCCGTTTAAGATTAAGTCAGCCAGAGGACATCAATTTATCCTTACTTGCGTTGACATGTGCACGCGTTGGCCAGAGGCTATTCCTCTTAAACGCATATCAACTGTCGATATCGCAGATGCTCTTTGGCTCATATTTTCTCGTCTGGGATTTCCCGGAGAAATACTACCAGACCACGGCACTCAATTAATATCGGACACTATGTCTCAGGTAATGGCTACGCTGGACATTAAAAGGTCTCTCAGTAGTATTTATCATCCAATGTCCAATGCATTGGTTGAACGTCTTAATAGGACACTAAAGAACTTACTTGGCAAGATAACGGAGGATCATCCTGATGATTGGGACAGGGTCCTACCTGCAGCTCTCTTTGCTTATAAAGAGGTTCCCAACGAGCATACAGGATTTTCTCCTTTTGAACTTGTCTTTGGCGCGCAACCGCGCGGTCCTATGTCCTTGCTACATGATCTGATCACTGCCAATAATATTGACGATGATACACAATCGTCATATGAATATGTCACTGCTCTTAGGGAAAAAATTATCGAATCATGCAGGTTAGCTACTTCATCATCAGAATTCGCTAAAGAAAAGGCTAGGCGATTCGCTAATAAGAAAAGACGCCTACGTCAACTTTGTCCTGGAGACAAAGCGTTTGTCTTACTTCCCTCGAGGGAAAACAGACTTCTCATTTCTTGGAAAGGTCCATACACTATAGTCTCTAAAATTTCGGATGTCGACTATATTGTCGATGTTGATGGAAGGCATAAACCCTTTCATATAAATATGCTTACGGAATTTATTGAACGACCAGACTATTTACAGCCTATTTTCCAGGCGACGGACGATTGTCCAGTCAAACATGGTCAAATCTCCTCCCTGTCTGTTATACAGGATGAGGAAACTACTTTTTCTGATGTTAACTTACCTCTTCCCGTGATTCCACTTAATTCTACGGAATCATGGAAAAACGTTACCGTCTCTTCGAACTTGTCTTTTGAGGAACAGCGTCAAGTATCTTCTACGCTACATTCATTTCAGGATGTCCTTACCGACATTCCTGGACACACACATGTCATTGAACATGACATCATACTTACTGATCCTAATCCGATCAGAGTAAGACCATACCCTATACCTATTCATTTTCAAGCACAAGTCGAGAAAGAATTGGATGAAATGCTTCAATTGAAAATAATTGAACCATCCACTTCAGCTTATTCTTCGTCGATGGTTATTGTTCGGAAGAAAGACAATAACATACGTCTTTGCGTTGATTATCGCAAATTAAATCAAGTTACGAAGTTCGATGCTGAACCTATGCCTTTATTAGATGATCTACTTATTAGACTTTCTAAAGCTAAATTCTTTACTAAACTAGACTTGTCGAAAGGTTATTGGCAAGTCCCTTTGACGGAACACGCCAAACCTCTCACTGCTTTTTCAACACCTAGGGGTTTATTTCAGTGGAATTTTATGCCTTTCGGGCTTATGAACGCCCCAGCAACTTTCGTGCGCATGATGCGACGAATTCTATCGTATCGTACAGATGTCACCGCATATTTAGACGACATCTGTCTGTTCAGTGATACTTGGGAAGAACACTATTTAGGTTTAAATGAATTACTATCTACTCTACGTGAGCATAGTTTGACTGCAAAACCCTCTAAAGCTTTTGTTGGGTTTAGTGAAATTTCTTTCCTAGGTCATCGGGTTGGTCATGGTCTGTTGAAGACAGAGGACCAAAACATTTTTAAGATATTAAATATCTCAGTCCCGGAGACAAAAAAGCAAGTACGTAGTCTCTTGGGATTAATACAATTCTATGGAAGATTCATTGATAATCTATCCTCCATTATGGCACCACTTTCAACGTTATTAAAAAAAGGTTCTCCTAATATGGTGCGTTGGTCCCAAGAATGCCAATCGTCATTGGATCAGGTTAAAAATGTGTTCTCATCTCATCCTATCTTAAAACTACCAACGATTGATGAGACTTTTGTCCTTCGTATGATGCCTCTTCCACTGGGATTGGAGCGGCACTAATGCAGGAGTATTCAGGAACTCAGTATCCTGTAATGTATATTTCTAGGAAGCTGAATGCGGCAGAAAGGAATTACTCGGTTTTAGACCGTGAATTGTTGGCCATGATTTGGTCCATTCTTAAGCTACAAAGGTTCCTTCTGGGCGCGCATTTCATTATGGAAACCGACCAAAAAGCTCTTACAGCTATGCAAAGTAAGGATTTGAAGAGCTCGAGATCTACTCGTTATGCTATTGCTCTTCAACCTTTCCATTTTACGGTGCGAGCTTCCGTGGTTCGGATAATGTGATGGCAGACATATTGTCTAGATGCCCACATGATTCCATTTAAATCTTATATCCTAGATTTCCTGATACACTTCCAGACTTATGTCTGTTCTTAATATCATAATATATATTAACACAATTGTTTCTCTAGTTGGATGATGTATAATGACTTTAACAAATTTGGTTATGTCCATCCATGATATATATCCATTAGATATGTTGATGGTATAGTATTGTGTTTCATGATATTTGTATATTGCTATAATTATATTATCTGACAATTTTTGATATCTTTGATTGGTATTGCCAGCAACTTAGGTTTCTTTAATGGTACCTCCCGAGTTGGTTTTGCTTAGAGGAAATATTTTCTCTTATTTTGGGAGATGATTTTTACTCTCTCCAGACGCTTTATTTATGCGTCTATTGTACCTGATATTAGGTTCATTCTTTCATGGGCGCATGATTGATGCTTGTGCTATCTTGCTCATGGATATATATTTTTTTTTAAATGTGTCATTTTTTTTTACAGGGGGGTGTAGTAATATGTTGCTGTCATCTTTGATGGAGTTTCAAACGTCGATTTATTGGTTGTATGTTTTTCACCCTGGTCAAAGTTGGGGAACTATGTCTTAACTTTGCTGTGTCAGGTTGATTAGGGGTTATCTCCCTTTTTGGTTCATTCATTGTGTTTGACCTTTAGGGTCAAAGGTAATCAGTTCTGGGCGATGTGCCATGCGCAGTTGGAGAGCGCACAATTAGACTTCCGTCAGGGAGAGTGGCGGGCTGGCTTCTGTAGGACGTGAATGTCCGTTGTATTCTGGGGAAGGAAAATCTTCGAAGTGACTGCGTTGGCAGATTTCCCCAGTGATTTACTGTACGTCAGGAATGACGACAGTGTTGTTTCTTGTGTTCTGGGGATTCGTTTCAAGGTAACACCGACTTTTTCACTACTATGCATTCGGTTGCAGAATTTGTTAAAGGATTACTTAGCCGTGAGAACAGCTCACCGTTCCTGTAATGCAGAACTTATATTTTGTGCTCAAGTTAGCTATTTAAGACTATTCGTCTTCATATGATCAGAAGTCCAGTGACGAAGATATATCCGGTGGAAACCGCAGGTAGGCGGTATACCTATACAAACATTATAGCATGGTTTATGCAACCTGCTTAATGAAGAATACACAGCTGACGTCATATCGAGGTCTGTGTAATGGCCACTATTTTACCGCATGAACAGATGTAACTGGCGTGTTATGCCAAGTTGAACGACGGCCCTGGTAATAGGATTACATGAGTTAAGGGCTCGTCCTTTGTATGACGGAGTTATTAAGGTATCTGACGCGTTCAGTCAGGGATACCAAAGCGGCATTATGAACTGTACATTAAAGAACATACCACTATTTACATGCCCATATATGTGAATGTTTACCAGCCTTAGAAGGCCTGATATGTACCAAGCGATTTCAATTAACATGATGTACATGATCCTGTAAATTCCCCTGAAAACCTGACGTATCTATCTATCTATCTTTCTTTCTATCTATCTATCTATCTATCTATCTATCTATCTATCTATCTATCTATCTATCTATCTATCTATCTATCTATCTATCTATCTATCTATCTATCTATCTATCTATCTATCTATCTATCTATCTATCTATCTATCTATCTATCTATCTATCTATCTATCTATCTATCCAGAGCCGGATTAACGTAGTAGCAAAGGTAGCATATGCTACGGGCCCCGCGCTTTTAGGGGCCTCGCGCCAATACATATGTACATAATTTTTTGGTCATCTTCTAATACGAGCGTTAAACAAATGATCTTGTGATTTATGCCATCTTTAGCGCCTTTTCATTTTCAAAAGAGATTGAACAATCTCACACTAATGAGCATTGAACATAAACTTCTGCGTGAAATTGATACATCCTATATCATCAACAAATTTGTTCATGCTAAATGTAGAAACACTAATATTTAATCAATAATATTGACTGTGTTGTTACTTTTGATAATGATAATTACTATGCAAATTAAAAATGTATGTGTTCAAATATATTTGTGTTGTTTTATTGTTTTTTTTTAAATATAGGGCACTTTGTTAACATATGCTACAGGCCCCGTACTAGCTTAATCCGGCCCTGAGTGCAGCACAATATTCCACAGTATTCTCCCATGAGAATCTGTTTGGCTTTTAGTCAGATTTTCTCATGTCTGCATTTTACATTTTTTTTTTAAAGTACAGTTCTATCACATCTTGCGCTGTGGGTAGGTTCTGAGGACACTATGTAAAGTATATTAAAAATGTCACGATATGGTAGCTGTTAAGTCATAGTTTAATGTAGGGGAGTTACTTACTTAGTCGTTCCCCTTCTACCGTGAGGTGTAGAGGTTTGGAAGAGAGAGCGCCAGACCATTCTATCAGCTGTCTTCTTCCTGGCCTGGTTCCATTCTAGTCCTCGGTCCTTCAAAGATTGTCTAATGTTGTCCTCCCAGCGAACTCTGGGTCGTCCTGGAGGTCTGGATCCCTGGCTCTTTGTTTCCCATGCTTGTCGTGGTAGCCGATCTTCTCCCATTCTGCAGACATGGCCAAACCATCTTAGTTGGGACTGTTCTATTTGGGTCTGCAGCGGATGGGATTTCAGGCCTTGACGGATCGTCTGGCCGCGGACCACGCGCCCTCTCGCCACCCCAACCACCCTCCCAGATACCTCACCTCTGAGGCCTGGACCCGGCCCTTGCGGGCCGCAGTCACCGCCCACGACTCGCATCCACATGTCAAAACTGGGACACAGGTGGAGCGGCACACAGCCATCCCCGCCCTCTTACCAACCTCTCTCCCGCCGAGGAATCCACGATCCATGGCCTGAAAAAGTCTCCCAGCCGCTGCCCCCAGAGTGGCCAACTCTTCCCCGATGCCTCCCTTTCGGTCCACAATAGCTCCGAGATATTTAAAGTGGTCGACCTGCTCCAGGACCTGTTCTCCAGACTTAATCCGACGTCTTCCTTCCTCTCGTGATATCACCATGGATTTTGTTCCAGAGCTGCCCATGACCATCCCTCTCCTCCCCAGCTCTTCCCTCCAGACCTGCAGGTTGGATTGGAGATGTGCCTCTGATTTAGCAATCAGGGCAACATCATCAGCAAATGCCAGCTCCGAAATACAGACCTGTCTCATCTTCCAGTACCCCACTGAACACCCTCCTGCTCTCTCCCCACATGCCCCGACGACATCGTCCACGAGGAGCATGAAAAGACAAGGTGACAGGACATCACCCCGTCCCACACCAGTGGTGGTCCCGAACTCCCCTGACCCATGGTCTGCTGTCCTCACATAATCTCTGCAAGACTTGCAGAAGCCCTGCATAGCATGAATCAGAGGTGCTGGAATATTCTTCCTTGCCAAACAGTCCCAAAGTTCGCTCCAGGGGACTCTGTCAAACGCCTTTTCCAGATCTATGAAACAAAGATGGATCTCACTCTTATACTCAAGGGCCTTTTCACTCAGCTGTCTGAGTGTGAAGATTAGGTCTTGAGTACTTCGGTTTGCTCGGAATCCGCACTGGACCTCATCCAATTGTGGCTCAGCTAGGCGTCGGAGTCTCTGCTCTAGGATTCTAGAGCAGATTTTACCAGGGACACTGAGAAGGGATATGCCTCTATGGTCTCCACATTGTCGACCGTCACCCCTTCTAAAAATTGGTGCCATGATGGCATTCTCCCAATCCTTTGGTATGGTCCTGTTGCAGCATGCTGCCTGTAGGACCTTTAAGAGCAATAGGTCGCCTGATGCTCCCATGTACTTAACCACCTCTGGTGTTATACCATCATGCCCTGCTGCTTTGCCCATCTTGATTTTCTCTAGTGCTGCCCTTAGTTCTTCCATCTCTATGTCATCTTCACCATCATTGGTTTTCTCTTCTGTGCTAGTGGTTATCATTTCTGTTGCTTCACCATGCTCACCATCCAGGAGTTCTGAGAAATATTCTTTCCATCTTTCCATTACTTCCTTCGGGGCAGTAAGCAATTTGCCTTGCTTGTCCTTTATAAATTTGAGAGGGCATTGTTTATCCTTCCTCATGTTCTTTAGGGTCTTATAGAACAATTTCTGGTTTTCTTGTGCATCTTTTTCTAGCTTTTCTCCAAATTCTTCCCAGGACTTCTGTTTTGCTGCTAGCACTTTGTTCTTTGCTTCTGTTCTGAGTATCACATATTCTCTATATTTTTCCATTTGTCCTGTTGTGTTTTTAGCTCCTAAGTATTGTTTCCATGCCATTTTCTTCTCTCTTATTTTCTCTTTGACTTTCTCTGTCCACCAAGGTGTCCTCTTTCTCTTGTTCCCAAGTCGGACTTCACCGCATGCTTCTGCAGCAGCTGTCTTTATGATATCCTTGAATTTATTCCAGAGGGTTTCCAAGTCATCAGGTCGTTCTTCTGTGTTGCTCACTGCTGTAGCAATAAGCCCCTGATATCTGGTCTTAATTTCTGGCTCTCTCAGCTTGTAGGTCCTAATGCTCATTTCTCCTGCTCGTTTACTTGGTTTCTTGCGTGATGTTGGGCAGTTCCTAGGCTGAGCAACTCTTTCAGTTGTTCGTTTGATTGTTATGTAGGGGAGTTACGCGTTAAAAGACTTGTATGCACAGGTCAGTTAGGAGTTGTACGAGGGCTGTTCGGAAAAGAACCGGCCATAATTAATATTAGAAAAACCGTTTGCGCGATATCGATGTAACTTGGCAGCCAAATAGAGTGGCCTTTTATGCACATACGTGTGCAATGTTGACGTTGCTGCACCAGTCAGTGCGACTTACTCAATCCAGTACTACATGACATTAGTGTCTGTTGACAGTCATTTACTCACACATCAGTCGGTCACCTGTACGCCCGACATAAGCTGATCGTCTTCATCAGCGAAACCATACTAACATTGATCCTCCATACCACTTGTGCACACATGTCCAGCCATCCCTAACTTCAGAAAGTGTTACAGCAGAATTCCACGCTGTAACATAACTGGTGGCCAATGTGCGGAGTGATACCCATGATATTCGAATTACAAGAGTACATCAGCAAATTTCATTAACATTTGTCTTCCTGGGCCACTCAAACTATAAGTGGTCACCAGTGATATGTGGCTTTAGATTACCAATAACATTGTGCTTAATACAAAGAGATCAAGTGAAAATGTGCAGCATTTTCAAATCTACAAGATCTACAGTGTGACCAGTTCACGTTTTTCGTGAGCAAGTTTCTACTGGAAGTACGAGTTGCTAGTTTTACAAGATTTCAGCGCCCGTTGCCGACAATTCCGTCTGAATGCCATTGTCACCTACAAGTTCCAGTGCCTATCAGTGTTGGATTTATTCGGACTGTGTAATACTGCATGTCATCTTTGTTGCTGTTACGGAGGCCAGGATTTTTTTCCCTTTTGAAGATAAGTGGCTGTTTTGTATGTGTAAACTGTACCACTGTATAGTTAATTGAGCCTTCTTCAGAACTTACGCTATACAAAAAAAAAATCCTTGTTTTTCTATGTTATATGTTTCATATTTCTGCGGGTTTGGTTGGTGGGAGTTTCAGATCAACTAATATCTCCTCGAACGGTCAGTGGATCTGAAACCGGTCTATAGGGACTGTTTGACTACGTTCGTTTCGTAAATGATCCATTGACATAATTCTGGGCATACTCATTTTACGCAGGATTCAGTAATCATTGTATATCTTTGTTTAGGTGTGACGAAACGTCTCAGTGTTGTTGTCGGTATTTTTTTTCTCTGTTCCTTAGTTTATTAATTAATTTGTTCGTGAGTGTCCTTCTCTCCCTCCTATCTTTTATTTCTATACGCGTTTTTCGTTTATACACTGTTTTATCGCTTGTGTTGTCTTACTTTTCGCAGTGTTATTGCATTGTTTCTGCAATATTTATCCTTTAGTTCGCCTTATTGTTTAGTTGATTCTGCAAACGTGGTCATTTGTGCTTCATATCTTGTCTTTGTCACTCTTGTCTGTACTGTCTATTTTGTCATACACTGTCAATATTATAATGTATAATTTATAGATAATTAACTACACTCTTAATAGTTAAAGGTAATTGTACAAGTTCTTGAGCAAGGACTTGAATCCAAATGAGTTGGGATAAAGTGAGGTTCTTCATAAGTATATTGACATAGTAGAAACCGACCAAAAAGCCCTCACAGCTATACAGAGTAAGGACTTGAAGAGCTCAAGATCCACTCGTTATGCTATTTCGCTACAGCCCTTTCATTTTTCTATACGAGCTATTCGAGGTTCCAATAATGTGATGGCAGACATACTGTCTCGATGCCCACATGATACTGCTTGACTGTAATTTTCTAGATTCTCTGTTAGACTTCGTGGTTATTTATATACCATCAACACTCTGCTAAAACACATCTATGACCCTGATTTATTCTTGATTTCGAGATGGTCTGTGCTACTTTCTCTTTTATTTTTTTAGTGTAACGGAGGAAGGTTCGATTATCACCATACAGGGGTCGTAAGTTTACACGGCCACATTTGATAAATTAAAATTAATTGTTGCATATCATAAAATCTTACCTTTACCAAACATAGATTTTCATTTGTGTTTTCACAGCAAATGCTTTTCCATGAGAGTCAGAGCTGCTATATTGATTGTTTGAACCATTTACCGATGGTATTTCTCGCAAGATTTGCTGTTCCAGTGGAACCAGTCAGCATGTTCACTCCTCATTGTATGATGTTACCTCCTCAAGTTTACAGGATTTTTCAAGACTGCTAGAGTTGTTTACTATATAACTTATTTAAGATAGTAGATAGTATTGTATATTGTATATTAGAATTAGAATAGTATATTAGAGAGTATTGTATTATAATATGCTATGACTTCTTTATGATAACATGTTGGTTCATCTTTATGCGCCATTGCATTACTATATTGTTCGTATACTACTGTGTTTTGAAATGTTGAAAGTATGAAAATTGTAATAATGCTACTATTTTTACGTAACGGATCATTGCAATGCATTTCAGTATTGTATTTTTTGAAAAGAATATGAAGACTAGAGAAAAGGTGTTTTTTCTGACATTGTAGTGATTTTTCTTTGCCCGGCGCTTGATTGTGCGTCAGGAATAGCTATGTATACGGTATTGTCTATTGTGATATTGATATGGGTGCACCATTGGTACTCCATGAGCTTATTAACTTGGTTATCATGCGCATTATGTTTTTTTTTTTCTAGATGATAGCTAGTTATTTGTTCTCTGATTTAGATATGCATTGTTTAATGTAATTGTTTACCATGATATATCATTCTTTTCTTTATTCTTACTGCATTGCTTTCTTTCATTACTGCTCATTCTTCTTATATTTCATCTGGTCTTTTCACTTTTTCATAGCTAGTCTATTCTTGATTTATTTCATATTTCTTTGAAGTTGTTGATCTTCATATCCTTATCTCATGATCTGTCTATACTTCACTTCTTTTGTACTTTACACTTACTTCTATCCCTCTTTTGTTCATTGTTGTTAACACGACTTAACATAGCATATCATTATGTGTAGATATTAGTATTCTATCAACCTCAATTTTTTGTTGATGTATTTTTAAAAAAATAATTATATCATTTTTTTCCCCGGGGGTCGGTGTAGTATGTTAAGTCATAGTTTAATGTAGGGGAGTTAAGCGTTAAAAGACTTGTATGCACAGGTCAGTTGGGAGTTGTAAACCCAGCAATTTTTGAACACAGCTCTATTATCTGGCTGTTGGTTTCTTAGGGAATCTGCTCGAATGTTCTAGATACAGTTCGAGCGGAAACAGGCGTATGAATTCAGCTCACGCCTGAGGCGACGAATTTGCGCGGGGATAATTTGTACTGGGCTGTTTTTGAGTAGCTTATTTTCGTGACAGTTCGTTCTGGGCAGTTTGCCGGGATGGTTGTCAACCATGGTTTCGCTGTGTGTACGAGGGGATTTTTTTGTGTATTGAAGGGAAGAGTTCTTTCCCAAGCTATGGATTATTTTTCCAAGAGATTATGGAAATAAGAGTACAATCCGGGCAGAGCTCCGAAATGGATATTAGGCCATTTTCGTCAGTGTGTCCCAGGATAAGATATAATTTGTAAAGAGAGAGATATGTAATAATTCCAGGATATTTATATTACTTCTAAGCCTAGGATTGTTGTGGTTTATGTATCGTGTGCTGTACACGCTGTTGTAGAAGAGAACATAGTGAACATATTCACATTACGTGTAAGCCAGGGATAGGCTTTTTTATATATATATATATATATATATATATATATATATATATATATATATACATATATATATATATATATATATATATATATAATATATATATATATATAATATATATATTATATATATATATATATATATATATATATATATATATATATATATATATATATATATATATATATATATATATATATATATATATATATATATATACCATTTATGCTGTATACAGATGTATTGAACTGTCGATGTTTCATGATGTGCTTTTGAACTGTAACCTGTGACAGTGTGTTTCCTTGATGGTTTTCTGTGACTGTGGAATTAAATAACAGTGTATAACGTTACTAGGAGTTTGCAATGTTTTCTGACTCCTATGTGTGCTGAGGTGTGTGTGGTTGCTATTTACTCAATCCAGTACTACATGACATTAGCGTCTGTTGACAGTCATTTACTCACACATAAGTCGGTCACCTGTAAGCCCGACATAAGCTGATCGTCTTCATCAGCGAAACCATACTAACATTGATCCTCCATACCACTTGTGCACACATGTCCAGCCATCCCTAACTTCAGAAAGTTTTACATCAGAATTCCACGCTGTAACAGTAGCAGCTCTAGCTTGCAAAAGCTCATGCCAAATTTCTATGATTTCGAAAAAAGCTTTTTGACATTATTATTTCCCTTAAATATTTTAAAATATATTATAAATAGAATTTAAAGTTTAAAAAACATAAAAAATAAAAAGACGTTTATAAATAAATAATTGAAAAAAAACCCATAGATTTTCAGATATTTAAAATGCCTAAAATGCTGCGAAACGATACGGTTGCTGTCATCCTAAAATGAACGACACAAATATGTTAGCATTGCATTTGCATGACTAGTGATATATAAACATTTTAAATTAAAATATTTTTGTAAACGTCAAGAACATAAAAGCTTTTATCTTTTCTGTGACTAAATTTTATAAGTACATAAAAGTGACTTTTACTTAGTCACCAAGTACATACTATTTTTCATATTCATCTTTATTATTACATCTTTATATTATATTTATTATTACTTCTTTATATTATATTTTTACCTCTGATTCATGCTATACAGAGCTTCTACAAGTCTTGCAGAAATTATGTGAGGACAGCAAACCATAAGTCAGAAGAGTTCAGGACCATCACTGGTGTAAGACAAGGTGATATCCTATCACCCTACCTCTTCATACTCCTTATGGACGATGTCATCAAGGCATGTAAGGAGAGAACAAGAAAGTATTCAGTGGGGTACTGGAAGATGAGACAGGTCTATATTTCGGAGCTGGCATTTGCTGATGATGTTGCTCTGATTGCTAAATCAGAGGCACATCTCCAATCCAACCTGCAAGTCTGGAAGGAAGAGCTGGAGAAGAGAGGGATGGTCATAAGCAGCTCTAAAACAAAATCCATGGTGATATCACGAGAAGAAAGAAGACATCAGATTAAGCTGGGAGAACAGGTCCTGGAGCAGGTCGACCACTTTAAATACCTCGGAGCTATTATAGACCGAAAGGGAGGCATCAAAGAATAGTTGGCTACTCGAAAAGCAGCAGCTGGGAGACTTTTTCAAGCCATAAATCGAGGATTGCTCAGCAAGAGAGAGGTTGGTAAGAAAACGAAGATGGCTGTATACCGCTCCACCTATGTCCCAGTCTTGACATATGGATGCGAGTCATGGGCAATGACTACAACCCATAAAAGCCAGATCCAAACCTCAGAAATGAGGTATCTGAGGAAGGTGGTTGAAGTAACAAGAAGAGACATGGTACGCAACCAGACGATACGTCAATGCCTTAAATCCTACCCCCTGCAGACCCAAGTAGAACAGTCCCAATTAAGATGGTTTGGCCATGCCTGCAGAATGGGAGAAGATCGGCTACCACGACAAGCATGGGAAACAAAGAGCCAAGGACCGAGACCCCGAGGACGACCCAGAGTCCGTTGGGAGGACAACATTAGACAATCTTTGAAGGACCGAGGACTAGAATGGAACTAGGCCAGGAGGAAGACAGCCGATAGGATAGTCTGGCGCTCTCTCTTCCAAACCCCTACACCTCACGGTAGAAGGGGAACGACTAAGTAAGTAAGTAAGTATATTATATTTATTATTTGGCCTTTGTAACAATTCTTAAGACCTAAAGGTCTTTCATATTTGGACATGCGCCCTAATATAACCAGCTAGGTCCCGCGCCTCGCCAAAACGAGGCAAAATTTTAATTAAAAAAAAAAAAAATTAAAATTACAAACATGTGGCCTTTATTTACATTTAATTCTCTTAAATTCATTTTTAATCATAGTATTTATGTATTAAAAAGATTGCTGTCAATAATGTGGAATGAAAGTTTTTCTTTTAATTAATTTTATCTCCTCGGCTAACCTAGCACGTGAAGGTGAAGGCGCGTAAGTTAAGTCCGCATAAGATGCGACTAAACTGTACAAGACGATAAGTGAATATATTATTCAATAAATTTACAACAATTATGTGTATGCATCAAGATATTTTTTTTTCATAAAGATGTGTGTGCGTGTAGTTCTTGTTTAAGACATCGGCCGTAGAAAATCGTTGGCGTGCACATTTAATCTGGATAAGCCTAAAAACTGCGAGGGATAGACAGGCTTAAAGGATATTATTTTTGCGTGGTGACAGATGTCAAAAAACAGCTGAAGCGGAAAAAAGGGGAAACATCGAAACAAAAAGGGAAGATCTTCTCATATTTATAAATAAATAAGCGAATGCAGGTAAATAACAGGCACTTGTTATTAAAGGAAGGAAGAAAGACAGAAAGAAAGAAGTAAAGAAATAATGAAGACAGAAAAAAAAAATAAAAAGAAAAACAGAAAACAGACAGACAGACAGAAAGAAAGAAAGACAGGAGAACCTAGACAACATAAAAGAGACATAAGTGATAGACTCACCGACAAATCAAACCAGGTAGCAACCGAAAGACGCTATCGCTTTGCTACGAAAGTGAATTGCAAATGGACATACAGCCAACTAAGCACCTCATTAAAAGTGCGTCAATGACCTAGAAATTTATAGTTTCAGTCACTTATATAACTTGTTGGGTGCTAAGCTGGCTGTGTGTCCGTTCACGATTCACTCTTGCAGGGAGACGATGGCGCCTTTCGGATGTTACCTGGTTCAATTTCCCGGTGAACCTATGGCTTCTGTTGCCTAATGTCTTTGTTCTATCAGATTTACCTGTACCTGCTTTTTACCGATTTAAATTCATTTGGTTTTTTTTTATGCGTCACTCCCAGACCTCGGAACTCCTTTAGTATTTATCTCCTGTTTATAGACAAGAGCTAACATTAGGAAACGCGCGGTTTAACCATTACTCGGGCTAGGCGGTCGCCTAGGGCGGCGCAATTTTGTGTGTGTGTGTATGGGGAGGGCCGAGGCGGCAAAATCGAATCAACTAGAAAAATTAGTATAATGAAAAAAGTAACTCCGAAAGAGGGGAGACAATTTTTTTTTTTTAATACTATGACTTGTACTCCATTGTACAGTGAAGTTTATACAAGAAACAACATTGCAGATATAGACAATATAGTTCAAGCGAACGAAAGAAGTACTCCATTGTAAATAAATGTGTATAAATACTGTATAATTGCATCAACACATTTATGTGCGTGTTTAGCTTACTTGAGAGTGAGTGTGTGTGTGTGCGTGTAAGTAGGATAAACTATTTGTGGGTCCCTATTGATCTGCCTGCTTAGGGCGCCAAACACGCTAGCACCGGTCCTAATTAACGATATATTCACAGGGGGAAAATGTACAAAACAAACAATGAAACAATACAAACAATATAATACAAACAATATAACAAACTAAACAATAAAACAAACCAAACAATAAAACAATACAAAAAAAACAATACAAACAGTAAACCAATAAAAACAATGCAGCAATAGAGAATGCAGTCAGCGACCCATAGCTTGACTGCTTGCGTCAGGGTCAGCGAACCAGAGCTGACCAAGACCCTACTCCACCTCCACGTGGTGGTCCTGGAAACAGGCTGCATCACTGCAGTCTGGCTAAGAGAGTAGGGATCGAAGAGGGAAGGCAAACCCGGTCCCCAAAAAATGCCGTGCTAAAGTCGGATGTGTCGGCCGAAAGGCGCAGATATCGCAGCTCCGGCGTAAACAGACACAACGCAACCAACGTCCTTTTCAGGACGAACGAGGAAGAAGAAGAAGAAACGATACAAAAAAATTGAAACAATAAAACTTTACCAAAAAAAAAAAACAGTAAAACAATAAAATAATACAAACAATGAAAACAATAACAAAATACAAATAATACAAACAATCAAACACATAAAGAATACATTAATATTAGACAAACATAAAGGTATGTTTTCAGGCACTCGTAAGAAATAAAGAAGTAGAACACTTGGACAACAGAAAAACAACAGACGTGAGTGGCTTACCCAGGGTTCGAACCCCGTACCTTCCGTACGACAACTCCGCCTAGCTATCAAGCGAATCACACTGACCCCACGGCCAGCTAGGCATCCCCAAAAAAAAGATGCTTTGCTGGCTATTTATCAGTACGAAACACACAAGATAACACCGGAAGTATACAGTGGACAACTCAGCCCTTAAATGACGCAATCACTTCTGTTGTTCTCCTATTAACAGTATGTGTCAGTCCAAACAAGACAAAGCGTGTGATTCGCTTGATAGCTAGGCGGAGTTGTCGTACGGAAGGTACGGGGTTCGAACCCTGGGTAAGCCACTCACGTCTGTTGTTTTTCTGTTGTCCAAGTGTTCTACTTCTTTATTTCTTACGAGTGCCTGAAAACATACCTTTATGTTTGTCTAATATTAATTTACTGTTTACAGGCCTCGGGTTTCCCTTCCTTATGTGTTATTTATGTTTATACAATACCAGAAACCTACCCTCTGTTCTATACTAATGTCCTTAAGTCTTCTACTATTTACTGGACCCAGTATCAAGGTCTTTGTCTTGTTTGGACTGACACATACTGTTAATAGGAGAACAACAGAAGTGATTGCGTCATTTAAGGGCTGAGTTGCCCACTGTATACTTCCGGTGTTATCTTGTGTGTTTCGTACTGATAAATAGCCAGCAAAGCATCTTTTTTTGGGGATGCCTAGCTGGCCGTGGGGTCAGTGTGATTCGCTTGGTTATTTATGTTTACATAAATAATATGTTTCTTTTAAATTTCAGTTTTGAGCATCTCGGGACGGAGTGAATCACTTTTTGCATACGGTGTAAGTATTGTTTATATCACTCTCTCAATCCCTGTGTCCTCTGCCAGCTCTCCGAGTATGTATTAACTTTTAGAATGAACTAGCGTCCTATTGGCTAAGCGGCTTGAACTCTGACCATTTATAATACATAAGGAAGAAAAAAAAATGTGGCCTTTATTTACATTTAATTCTCTTAAATTCATTTTTAATCATAATATTTTATGTATTAAAAAAAATTCCTGTCAGTAATGTGCAATTAAAGTTTTAAATAATGTTATCTCCTTGGCCAACCTAGCGCGTAAAAGGTGAAGGTGCGTAAGTTAAGTCCGCGTTATATAATAATAATAATAATAATAATAATAATAATAATAATAATAATAATAGCCCCTTCAGTCATAACTGACTATGGGAATGCGCCCCTCAGGTGACAGCCCTCAGCTGCTTATTTTCCTGGTGCTCCTTTCGACATTTTCTCCTCACCTCTGCTTCTTGTGTGAGCCTCTCTTCGCCCAATCTGAGGTGGCGCCGTAAATAGCATCGCCACTTAGTGCGATCGGCTGCTTTATCCTCCCATGTTGCTGGATCCATGTCCAGTGCCCTCATATCTCTCTTGCACACATCTTTGAACCTCAGCTGTGGTCGCCCAACTGTTCTCTTGCCATCTGCTAATTGTCCGTAGAAGATATCTTTTGGGATGCGACCATCATCCATGCGGCGAACATGGCCAAGCCAGCGAAGTCTGCACTGTCTAAGAAGCGTATACATACTTTGAAGGCCGCGTTATATACGTGTAGGATAAACTATTTGTGTACGCCTAATGAGGGACACGTATAATGTAAGTTAAGTCCGCGTAAGATGCGACTGCCCACAAATAGTCTATCCTACTTACACACACACACGCTCGGTTGTCGCACGGAAGGTCCTGAGTTCGAGTCCTGGGTAAGCCACTCACGTCTGTTGTCTAGTTTTCTACTTCTTTATTTCTTACGAGTGCCTGAAAACATACCTTTATGTTTGTCTAATATTTATTTATTGAATTCTGACCTCTCGGCGGCAAAGTTACCCGGATCTGGGATCAAAATCTGCAAGAGTAACGCTCCAGTCTACCTAACTGTAAATGGGCTTCTGACGCTGCTGTTGGGTTAGGTGTAATGTCTTTTTACATGGCCAGCAATTTTATCTGTCTAATTTTGATCTCTTCATTAATTCCTAGGTTTTCTGTGATCTCTTGATTTGTTGTCTTCTCTATCCATTATACGTGTCCCATTCTTCTATATATCACCATCTCAAATGCTTCAATGCTGTCTTTTAATTGTTTGTTCATTGTCCATGTTTCTATACCATACAATAATTGGTCATTCCTATTCTCTTCTTGATTTCTGTTCCGCATGTGCCATCTTCTGATCATAGACGATGCAAAACTTCTAATAAAAGAAATGCAAAAAAGTTGAAGTGAGGGTCCCATGTAAGGCGAGGCCCGGGCCAAATGATCCTGCTGGCAAAGACATGCTCAAAGTAATTAGTACGCAGGTTTAGGGACCCTTCCTCTGCTCCCCCCGCCCCAAAAACTCACAGAAAAATATTTTATGAGAGAAGTAGATTTGTTAATAACAGTAGTGTCCGATGGCATCCCATGACTCGGGGCGGACTTAATTCCCATCTCGCATCCTTTTAGTACGCCACTGCCTAATTCCACCTGCACTTCTCGTAACGTCTGCCAGTATGAGTAATTTTAGTCGTCTATTGCTCAATTATTTATTATTTTTATCATTTTTTGTTTGTGTGTACTCTGTCTGGATTATACCTGGAGACGGTTTACACAGGTTTTGAGGCAAATTGAATTTTGTCTGTTATATTTTCCTTATATATTTGCATGATTGATTATCTTGTCTAGTTCGTGCCCTTGGTTTGAGCCTTATGTACTTCTTGCGTCTTGTTTCTAGTTCTATTGGTATTTTTCGTTATTTTGTTTTACACTTTCTATCTCTTTCAAGTGAACACCTGTGTTTTGATTGATTTTCTTTACTGAGAAGTACAGTTAATATGATTCGCGTGTTTCAATTGTTTTTTCCTTATCAACTTCTATGTTTTGATTGATTTTTCTCACCAGCCTCATGTGTTTAGTTTGATTTTCTTGTCCTTTTTTTTTACTTAGCTGTTTCTTGTATTTTGTTTTTACTGTTATGTGTACTTCCAAAATTACCGTTAAAGGCCATATGAAGTTAGTTTTCGTACTTCTGCAGTTTGTTTTAACTTTGTTCACGTTAGGTAATGATTTGTCATGGTTCTGTTTAAAATTAATTTTCCTATAATTTCCTTACTCCGAAACCACCGGTGGATTGTAACGGTTAATGATTTGGCTTAATTGTAATATGCTTTCCAATCAGTCAATACCCTTTAGCCAACAAAGGAGCATAGGCCTTCAACAAACACATGCCAAGTCCTCCACCATCGTGCCATCAGCTCAAGCTCTTTCCACGTTTTCCTCATCACCCAGTTCTCTTCTCCATGTGTTTTTTGTCTACTGTTGTTTCTCGTTCCCTGGGAATGCCATAACAAGGACTGCCTTGTAATGCTATCAACAAATGTTCTGAATGTACATCGCCAGCATCGTCTTCTCATCTCTTGTTTCACTGACATTTGTTTGGTTCTGGTTATCATTTCCACTTTGGTGATCTTGTCATACGATTCCAATCCTATTCTAGGCAAGCATCAATTTATGAAAGTCTGTAGCTTTTTAATGTGGTATCCAATCAGTTTTATTATTACTATATTATTTGTGAAGCTCTGTGTACTTACTTACTTACTTACTTGATTCGGTCCACTCTTGGCTCGTCTGTCCAGTATCCGTAATCAGATGCAAGACAAAATGAATATTCTCAATGAGAGGTCACAGCAAGTGGGTCTAAAAATAACATGGAGAGAGCTTGAACCTGATAACACATGACAGGAAGACATGGAGAGACATTGACCTGATAACACTTGACATGAAGACATGGAGAACATTGACCTGAATATCACAACACATTGAGGAGAACAGGACATGGAGAGACATTGACCTGATAACACGTGACATGAAGACATGGAGAGACATTGACCTGATAACACGTGACAGGAAGACATGGAGAGACATTGACCTGATAACACGTGACAGGAAGACATGGAGAGACATTGACCTGATAACACGTGACAGGAAGACATGGAGAGAGCTTGAGCTGATAACACGTGACAGGAAGACATGGAGAGACATTGACCTGATAACACGTGACAGAAAGACATGGAGAGACCTTGACCTGATAACACGTGACAGGAAGACATGGAGAGACATTGACCTGATAACACGTGACAGGAAGACAGCTTGAGCTGATAACACATGACAGGAAGACATGGAGAGACATTGACCTGATAACACGTGACAGGAAGACATGGAGAGAGCTTGAGCTGATAACACATGACAGGAAGACATGGAGAGACATTGACCTGATAACACGTGACATGAAGACAGCTTGAGCTGATAACACATGACAGGAAGACATGGAGAGACATTGACCTGATAACACGTGACAGGAAGACATGGAGAGACATTGACCTGATAACACGTGACAGGAAGACATGGAGAGACATTGACCTGATAACACGTGACAGGAAATGGAGAGAGCTTGAGCTGATAACACGTGTCAGGAAGACATGGAGAGAGCTTGAGCTTATAACACGTGACAGGAAGACTTGGCATGTATTTGTTGAAAGCCTATACTCCCAGGGAAGCTAAAGGGTATTGACTGATATATTTATGTGCCTGGCGTACATCCCGGGGGTCTTTGAATAGACAAAGATAAAAACAGGACTACAGCTCTCTGATGCATTTCGTAATAGTCTACAAGTATGAGGTTGGCCACGAATTTGGTAGCCTCATCATGTAAAACAAATTATTACGGAAACTTCCGCTACAAAAACTCCTAAATGTTTTGGTGCTGGTTTCCTGCAAGTGGACCTGGTGCAGTTGTGATACCATGCTCCATTAGGAGCGAAAACTGAAATGCTGAGGACAATATATTTGTTTACCTACCTCTCCAAGACATTTTAAGTTTCGTTTCCTATATCTCTTGCGTATTTAATGACGTTTTTTTTCTTTACAAACATTTGTGATCTTCAGTTAGACGCAATCCTGGACAGCTTTTCATCGGTTGCCGTGGTATGGAGGTTTCAAGTCTCTGTAGACTGTGCCTTCTCAGCCGAGAGGGAAAGAAAGTAAGATTTCAAAACACCTTGCGTCTTTTTGGCTGTTCTGATTGGTAAAATTGTGAGGTGTGAAAGCTTTCATGGGTGGTTAGAAATAGGCGACTAATAGGGCTCAATAACTTCCATCAACGGTGTCTACGCCACATCCTTGGTATTTTGTGGAAGGAAAAATGTGACAAACGTCGAGGCGCTGTCTCATGTTGGCTTTCAAATCATGTATACACTGTTTTT
Organism: Oreohelix idahoensis; assembly: GCA_024509875.1. Lineage (NCBI taxonomy): Eukaryota > Metazoa > Mollusca > Gastropoda > Stylommatophora > Oreohelicidae > Oreohelix > Oreohelix idahoensis. Next base: position 47,723 of record JAMPIV010008457.1, on the reverse strand, counting down.
AACAGCGACTATTGCGCTGGCTTAGCCATGTCCACCACATGAAAGATTGTCACATCCCCAAAGATACTTTCTACGGACAACTGGCAGATGGCAAAAGAACAACTATCTTTTGCCATGTGCCAGGCGACTGCAGCTGAGGTTCAAAGACGCGTGCAAGATGGACATGCAGACATTGGACATACATGCAGCACCTTGGGAGGGTAAAGCTGCCGATCGCATCAAGTGGAGATGCTCCACCTCAGAATGGGCGAAAACAAGCTCTTACAACAAGTAGAATAGAAATGAACATGCTGAGAGGAACAGCAGAACAAATGCAGCTGAGGGCTATCACCACAAGGACGCCTATCACCACAAGGGTGCCTATCACCACAAGGGCGCATCACCCCTATAGCAAGTTATGACTGAAGGAGGCTACTGAAATAAAAGGTGACTAACACGAGTTTGTACACGGGGCTAGTATTCTAATTTTGTTAAATAAATTGATTCAGAAACCACAACTGCATCAGCACATAAATATTATGGGGCAGGCTTCCTATTAAGAGGGGGGGGGGGTGTGGGTGCGGTGGTGGTGCTTCGTTCCATAGGGAGCGCAAATTGAAATAATGATGCAATCATCATCATCTTGTCTCTCCTTATGTAGCATGGATCTACCACTACAGATGGATCTACCACTACAGATGAACCCCTATGTCACCTTACGGAGCATGGATCTACCATTACAGATGGACCCCTATGTAACCTTACAGAGCATGGATCTACCACTATACCATCTATACCACAAGTACAAAATTGGTGCAACAACAGATCTCTGTACCTGCGGCACCAGCCCGATGACAGCCGAACACCTGTTGCAGTCCTGCCCAACCTACAGCAATGAACGGAGTAGCATATGGCAACAACCCACTTTTGTCAACGAAAAAACTGTTCGGAGATGTCAGGAACCTTGCGTTGACTACTGCCTTTATTAGAGTCATAAATGTGGAAGTCTGAAGGCGAACGAGGAAGAAGAAGAAGAAGAAGAAGAAGAAGAAGGGTCTACCACTACAGATGGACCCCTATGTCAAAGCACGTGCTCTTGTAGAGGTTGTTCCTGTAACAATTCATTGCACAAAGTGAGGTGAACAGTCCCATTCACAATCTCATATAAGTCGCTCCATTGCACAAAGTGAGGTGAACAGTCCAATTCACAATCTCATATAAGTCTCCCCATTGCACAAAGTGAGGTGAACAGTCCCATTCACAATCTCATATAAGTCGCCCCTTAGGACACGCCCGAGGAGGGAATACTCATATTCATTCTTTGTCTCTTGAGGGACCCACGGAAACAGCAGGGGGGGGGGGGGGGGAATGATGAGATAGGAAAGGATCCCGTTACACGCCCATTGAGGCATATTGAGAATATGGTGTTAGGCCCATATTTTCTTGACCATCGGCACACTAGAGGTGATGTAGTTAGCATCACGCCGGCCGCCTTGACCTTCCCAGATTTACTCTGGTACCCATTTGGGGCTGGGTCGACCCAGGAGCCGTTTGCGGCCTAAAAAAATCCCACCTCATCTGGGGATCGAACCATAGACCACTGAGCTAGGAAGCGAGGGCACTAACCACTATGCTACCGCAGCTCCCTGGTGACGAGATGGACAGTCAAATAAACTGCCCCCATTTCTCTTTCCACCTCCACTCGACGTGCCTGTGGAAGCAGCACTCGTTCTGTATGTCAACAGAGATCCTCGTGTAGTGTAATTACAATCTAAAGTATCTCTTAAGATGAAGTAAAAAGTGCATAAGTTTTTCCTCTTTGTTTTGCAGAGCTTGTATAGCTATCGGAATTTTATTTTTTGTGTCAGCAACATCACTAATTGCCAAGGCTGTCCACGCCATCATTGTAGAGACGCATGAAAGTAAGGTAAGCCTTAAGGAGTTAACGGCTCGCTTCACTACATGGTATTAAACAAATAATAATAATATTACGCAGACACTTTTAGTACGAGAAGTAAAATAAACTTTCAATTAAAAAAAAATATTTAAAAAATCAATAAATTCTCGTAAGATCATGTCAACTGCAATTTTAAAAAAAAGATGGAAAAAGATACAGCAAATCAAAACCTACAAATCCCGAAATATATCTTCTATAGACAACTGGCAGATAACAAAAGAACAGTTTGGCGACCGCAGCTGAGGTTCAAAGATGTGTGCATAAGAGACATGAGGACACTGGACATAAATCCAGCAGCCTGGAAGGATGAAGCTACCGATCGCACCAAGCCTCTACGTTGCTACCTCAGTTTGGGTTAAAAACAGCTGACGCAACAAGCAGAAGAGAGGAGAAAACGTCGAAAGGAACACCAGGAAAATAAGCAGCCGAGGGCTGTCACCTTCGGGGCGCATTCCCATTGTCAGTTATGAATGGAGGGGCTATTATTTTGTGTTCCTAAAAATCACCGCGTTCTGCAATTTCGCAGCAGCAACAAATAACAGGGCTTAGGAGAAAAATACGATTAGCACGGCTGTTTGCCAGCGATCTTTTAGTTTTCCCTGACCGCGCTATTTATAGCTATCGTGACAGAGGTCACGAGGTCAACTTCCTAAGGGGAAAAAATGTGGCGGTGTTTACTTTTGATAGGGCTTAATTAAGGCTTTTAGGCTACTTTATTATTATAAATACTGGCTTTAATTTTGCGTAAAGCTAGACTAAAAATGTTAGAGTAAATTTTAGAACAAGAACAAACATTTTATCACAATTAGAACAGAAGATATAATAGTCTGAAATAGTGTAAAATTTACGTTTTTTTAAAATATTTTGTTATGGTTTGTTTCTAATGCAATTTACACTAAAACGGACACAATCAACATGCATAACAAATTACAGAAATCAAAAGTAGAAAACCTGCAGAAAATGGATATCAAAGTTTTGTTTTGGTTTCATGCGTCAAACATTAATTATTGTAACATTAAATTGCAAATCCACATTTATTACCTTAAAATAATACACCCAATTGTCACCAAAACATGAGAGCTAACAATTATCTCAATCATACATCACGATGGTCATGTAAAAATGAGTATGGTCATGAGTAAAACTGTGACCGCTTGGCCTTTCACGCTAGCATTATCTCTCCTACTTCCACTCTAAGCATTTATATGTGCTATAATATGCTACATGTAAGAATGACTGACCTTAAAAGCAAATAAGACGTTTTTACACAAAACGCAGTATTCATTCAAAGTTCAGTTGGCAGTTACTGCTCTGACAGGGCAAACGTAGGTCAGTCCCAGATAATAATGAATGGGTTTTATAAGCGCGAAAGTGGGAAATGAATGTTTGTGTGATCTGGTTTGTTTTTTTAATCCAATTGTTAAGTTGGAAAAGATCACACATGTGAAAAAAAAGTCGAAATAACAATGTCGTGTGCAAAAAGGTCGAAAAGCTGAGGAACGGAGTGCAAATGTAGATTATTGTACCGTGTGAAAAAAGGACGGGTCGTGTGAAAAAAGGCGGGAAAAAAAGAAGACATAGTATAAATAGAAGAGTTGTGGGCGATAGGCAGAGATTTCAGGATTTATGATTCTAATGAAACCATAACTTTAGACTAGGGGATTTTTACAGATAGCGTTAGGTGAACTTCATCTTTGAGGATACCAAGACAAGTTTTTGAGTAGACAAATCAGTATATTATTCTATTTGGATATACATATATTATTCTATTTGGATATACATATATTATTCAGTTGGATTACATATTGTTTCATCTTGGATAACCAATCATCACTGTGAAATTTACAGTGTTTGTCTAATGACATCAATAAACTCTAATTGAATTGTTCTACATTGCTGTTTGTGGAACTTTACAGTAATTTCTTTTGGATATACGTTGTTATGCTGAAACTGTTTTGCGTATCACCAAACTTAAACGGAAGAACATTCCTGGGTTGAAATAAAATAACAAAAGGTCAAGTATCACCATCTCTGGCGGAAGGCCAGTAAGCACTTGAACCACCACAACATATGAAGGATTAACTCTGATGACTAAATAAAATCAATATAACTACTAGTGCCGCATAAACATACACGGCCACAAAACGAAATGTTCAATTTAATAGATAAATAGGTGTATTTAATAAATACTCGTACATCTATTAAATGATTTCCACACTCTGTTTATTCTGCCACTCTCAAGCAACAACTGCCACAATTTGCTCTAGCCCCAAAATTTCGCTCAATTATCATTCACGCTTCCTTTTTTTTTATAGGATGAATCTGTACATTCACAAATGGAGAAATTTGTAACAAATGAGTTTCCATTATAAATTGTAATTGTGAAGTTATATTTTTAATACAGCTGGCGCATCTTTCAATTTTGGAAATAGTGGAATGTACAAATTCTCCTCCTTGCTCTCCATGCATGCCCATTCCAAAGCCATGAGTTCTGATCCAGTCTGCGCAATGTTTTTCTAATATGTGCTGTTTAGGAATTGTCTTACTGGGGAATAGCTTTCTGAACAAAGATATATAAGTCTCTATTAATGCTGTTATTGATTCTTTACTAATTGGTTTACTGTGTGATATTTTGTTGTGTACTTTCTCAAATGCTTCTTTCAGTGAGTTGAATTGTTCTTTGGCAATAAAAGCTATGTTAGTTATATCTTGTCTGTAATTTTCAGTGTTTGTGTAATGATTGCTCTTGTAAGATCTTTATAAACTTTTTGTGTGGTATATCTGTGGCAGTGATTCCCTATGAATGCTCTGCTATGGTAAGCCTGTGGTATGATTTTGTGTTTGGCTAGTACCTTGTCCAAGTGTGAGCAAACTGGACCAGACCTAACACACAGATCTTGAAACTGAAGTTTGGCCAGCGCATCTTGTGCATTTTCAAGTTTAACTTTAAAACTATCTGTCTCCTCCTTATCCTCACAAAGTTCAATACCTGCCTGAAAAAATTCAATTTTAGCTTCTAATTCTTCTGCCTGTTTCCAGTTCCAACCAAATCTCTTCAAGTTCTTAATAGTACTAATGTTTGCATGTATCTCTTGCGGATTCTCAAATATCTTTGCGTCTATTGTCTCGGCTACCTGTGCTAGAAGTCTGTGGTGTTTCAAAACAATGCCTAATAAAATATGAAGGTAAGGAGGAGCTACATTTTCAATTTCAATCTCTAACATTGGTTTGTGTAAACAATTATGGTAACGTGCCACTTGCCTTTTATTCCCTTTCCCATATTTCATATATCTATTGTAATCTCTTATCAACATTGCCAAACTTCTTGGTTTGCAAGTTGAATGCTCTCTGGATGTCTTTATTTCCTTGTTTTGCTGGAGACACCATAGACATGGGTATATTCCTTGAGCTCCAGACAAACCAAACATTTTCATAAAAAAATCATAATCCCCGAATAAGAAAACAACAACTTTTTTACCATCCCACTCTAAACCTTTTAGTGACTCTATCTGAGCTTCCATGCCATTCATAAATATTTCTAAATTATCGTATGTATCTCTGACTCTAGCCATTGATAAAAGAATGGTATTAGATTTAGAATTTGGTTTCTCTAAATTTACTATCTGCATTGTAACTTTGAATGAAAGAAGATATACAAACAGTTACTTAGAATTCTTTGGCAGGCGTCGTGTGCACAGGATTATCTACCAAAGAACACTAATGGAACAGTCCTTATCTCACACACAATAAAAAAAAAGACATTCATATTATAAATACAAGATTAACAAGACTTGAAAGATAGATCGAAGTATTGTGGAAGTAATCTATCTATAGCTTTTCTTGTTTTCTGACGCTTATATACGCAGCTAAATATCATTATAAATGAATGAAAATGCAAAAACAGATGGTGCTTTACAAAAAGTTATTTTTTTACAACCTTATTTAAGATTTGCGAGTATCAGGAATGCGTTTATACAGTTAATTTAAAATGTTTTAAAATCTGGTGACAATATGCTTGTTCTTGTAATGCCAAACTCACAAAACTGACTACCACACATTCTCAAGATATGAAACCAAAAAAAAAAGTATGTGGAAATAATCTTAGCTTCCCTTCGAGAAGTCTTTATAATTATAAACTCAAACGATATGGCCCGATTTTTAGATATTAAATTAATAAAAAGATAACTTATTTTATGAATTTTCCTCAAATGATGACGCTGTTTTCAAAAGTCTGTAACTCCGTCAAAATCTAATTTTGGCAAAACAAATAAAAAAATGCCAATCAAAAATAGAACACAGAGATAAAGTTATAGTACACAAAAGAATTTTTTAGCGCTGTGTTTATCCAGAACGAGTGTGTAATGATTTTATGATTTTACTGATTTTACACACACCACCATCAGTCTGATTTTCCCCGCCAAAACCCTCAGTAGTTTTTTACGGTGCATTTGAAAATTTTATACCCGGTGTCAGAATTCCGGTCACCGAAACTAAAAGATCGCTCGGGTATAAGGCACGAACAGCCGTGTTAGGGACATAACGCTCAAAACCTGTATAGTCTCGTAAGTACTACACTTTAAAACAGTAATGAATCCAGTAAAAGTGCGGTGTTTGAGGCCACTAAACCAGCTACTGCTAGCATTACAAGCAGGCTGCAGAATGGAGATTTTTCTTTACGGTTATTCACGGCTGTTTGCCAGCGATCTTTTAGTTATTTCCCCTTTTTCCCCGACCGCGCTATTTATAGCTATCGTGTCAGAGGTCACGTGGTAACTTCCTAACTGGAAAAAAAGGTGGCGGATTTTACTTCTGATAGGGCTTAGTTAATGTGCTTAGACTACTTTATTATTATAAATACCGGCTTTAATTTTGCGTAAAGCTAGACTAGAAATGTTAGAGTAAATTTTAGAACAAGAACAAACATTTTATCACAATTAGAACAGAAGATATAATAGTCTGAAATAGTGTAAAATTTACGTTTTTTTTATATTTTGTTATGGTTTGTTTATAATGCAATTTTCACTAAATCGGTCACAATCAACATGCATAACAAATTACAGAAATCAAAAGTAGAAACCCTGCAGAAAATGGATATCAAAGTTTTGTTTTGGTTTCATGCGTCAAACATTAATTATTGAAACATTAAATTGCAAGTCCACATTTATTACCTTAAAATAACACACCCGATTGTCCCCAAAAACATGACAGCTAACAATTATCTCAATCATACATCACGATGGTCATGTAAAAATAAGTATGGTCATGAGTAAAACGAAATGTTCAATTTAATAGATAAATAGGTGTATTTAAAAAATACATCTATTAAATGATTTCCACACTCTGTTAATTCTGTCAATCTCAAGCAACAACTGCCATAATTTGCTCTAGCCCCAAAATTTCGCTCAATTATCATTCACAACATTCCTTTTTTTATAGGATGAATCTGTACATTCACAGGATGGGGAGAAATGTAACAAATGAGTTTCCATTATAAATTTTAATTGTGAAGTTATATTTTTTTAAATACCTCAGCTGGAGCTCGTCTTTCAATTTTCAATCTTCTCTGTTTTTCTCTCCTGCTGCCCCGCCCCCGTAAGACCTACTGTTTCCTTCATGGCTAATGCTAATTCTTTTGATATTCTAACTCTACTTTCAATGCCTGCTTTCCTGCAAATTTCCTGACGTGACGTTTCTGAACAGCGTTGTAGTTCATGTGCCTGCTGCAGGTCTAATGAATCAGTTGATGTTCCAGCAATATGTTTTCTAACAGTGTGAAGCAATTGAGATCGCTTACGTTTGTTGGCGTTCTGGTGACTGATGTTTCTCTTCTATGTTTAATTAGTTTTTGTAGTACAATAGGCTGTCCTCTGGTTTTGCATTTTATGATATTACTTTTTGCTGTTTTCTAGTTTTTTTTTTCTAACAATGGATGTGAATAGGGGTTCTTCCTTTCGTGTTAGTGGTTGTGAAGGTGGCTTAGCAAGTAACTGTTGTACTGTGATGTCGCTTTTGAAGACAGGCGAGGTGGATGTACTTGTCGTATGTTTAAACTGACTTGGTAGGTGTAGATGTGGCAACAACAAAAACTGGCATGCTAGGGTGAGTAGTGTTATCCACCTCCAAATGAATAATGGTTTCGCCTTTAATGTGAGCTGGCACATCAACCTCCAGTTGAACAATAATTATCACTAATGTGGGCAGGCACATCAACCTCCTACTGTACAGAGCTATCCTGACTACAGCTAAATGTACTGAACTAACATGGAGGAGGGGTCAGAAAAACATTACAGGGGATAGAGCAGCTTTTTGTTTTTAAAATACACAAAAGATGTCTTTTTGCAACACAATTGCACAGTTTTGACATTCACTTATAGTTAAATTATGGTTTTAGTCTTTCCAGATGTGCTGACTGTTTTCCGATAGTAACTTGGCTGTTTCAAGACACTTCTCATTATGCCTCCTTTTTGAATTTTGTATTCGTAAGTAACACTTCTTACAAAATATAGTCGAAATGCTGTATTATGGGTTTAATCATCTGATTACGTTAATTCCAAACACAAAGAACAGATCATTTTGAACGTAATTTAGAACAGTTTCAGCGCTTTCTGAATTGAACGTGTTGTTTGTTTTGGAAAAGTTAATGCTCTCTTGCCACAGGCTCTGCAAACAGTGCACTGGCACAATTCATATGATGCAAAACAGTATGTTCCATTTCGTTGTTATGTAGTATAGTTTACTTGTGTATGCATAAAGATAGAGGAATATTTGGGACTATCAAGTCTAACACCAGGATGTAGAATGCTTTATCTGTGAATGAAAGAAGATATACAAACAGTTACTTAGAATTCTTTGGCAGGCGTCGTGTGCACAGGATTGTCTACCAAAGAACACTAATGGAACAGTCCTTATCTCACACACAATTTAAAAAAAAAAATTCATATTATAAATACAAGATTAACAAGACTTGAAAGATAGAACAAAGTATGTAGAAGTAATTGTCGTGGTTGAGTTAGAGTGTAGAGTATTTGTCGAGTTGGACAACTGTAGTGAAATCGACAAGGGATAGTGGACTGACAGAGTTATAGATTACACTTTAGATAAGGTGTAAATAGGAGATGGACTTGAGACAACTTGGAAGAAGATTCATTCAAAGGATCTCTCTCTCCAGGCCTCAACTCACTTTACTGTCTAAGCATCTCCGGCTCTCACTCTTTTCTCTTATCATACATAGAGATTATAGTAAAGAGCTAAAAATACAAATATGGATGGAAAGGTCGTGAACAGCGCATTAATAAATGTGTAAAATTTATTAAAGAAGAAAAGCATGAAAATAATGCATATCATCACAACAACATAAAATTACCTCAATAATCAAATATTCATCAATAATCATATACACCAACAACCACACACCATTCATAAAACCTGTAGAACACAAAGAGATAAATAATCGAGTGACAGTCCTTCGGTTTTCGGGGACCAGCTGAAGTAACTCCCATTGGGTGTTGGTTTCGTTTATAATCCTCCATCGCGGTTGATAGGACCGGAGTAATATGGAGGGAGGTTCCCTGGGTTTAGGATTAGTCGGGGGGCCGCTTTCGATGGTGTGGGGGGACCCCCAGTGTGGTTTGGGTGCCCCCCCTACTGGCGCGTAGAGTGGGGGCATGAACTCATTCCATGAAGCAGATTTGGCTGGGTAATACTGTTGGGAGGCCGGAAGTATTTGGAGGCAAATACAGAAGAAGATTTTTTTGACGGAGTGACAAATAGTATTTTAGTTGGCGGCGCTTATTCCTGCTCAAATGCAACCGCATGGCCTGAATTTGAATCTTTTTGTTATCACTGTTCTTTGGCCGTGTGGCTTGCAGTAGTCTCCCGTTGGCGCGGCACAACGAGGGGGAGATCCTGTTATGTGCATATCAGGCTATAAGCATAGTGCGAGTGGAGGCGGCGGGTATATGCCTGGGGTGGTACGGTGTTGCGTTGGGTGTGGGCGATTGAGGTTGGTTGTGGGGCAGCTGTATGAGGTTCATACTCCTTGCTAGATGATGGTTCCCCACAAGTCCACATTTTATTGGTGATCGGTGGGGTGGGGGGGGTTTTGGTTACTGGCGGCTAATTATATCAAATTTTTTCGCGAATTATTATTTATACTAAGTATTTGGTTTATTGTATAAACAGCGTTGGCGCGGGGTCAAAATTTGGTTTTGCCGGTTGGGTAAATAAATATATCGAAATATATTTGTAAGGATAGAAAATATGGTGTGTTTGTGGCAATATAGACTCATTTTTATTGTAGGTCGTCATAAGTTTGTTTTACGCAATAGATAGGTAAATAAAGTGTGAAATATTATTGGTAAAATTTGTGGGTTTCTGTTTTTATTATAATAGTGGGAGCGTTATACAGAATATATGAGGTGGTGGTTTAGCGGGGGACTACTCAGATGGTGGACGGGAGCGGGGTGGGGAGGGGGGCAGGTTGAAACACGGTGATGGGGGCGTCTCGCATGGTTTAGGGTGGGTGAGGCACACATAAGGTCTTCAACAGTGGTTGGGTGGTCAATTGATGGGGAAGCGGGAGGTATGTTGGATGTGCGGCGGTGATGTTGATCGTAGACCCATTGACACTTTTGTGTTAGTGTGAGGTGATGAAACTGCAAAGCTACTTGCGGATCGGGTAATGGTGCGGGTGTGGTAGGGAGGCGTAGCTGCTGAACTGTGGTCGCATTGCGTAGCAGCTACTGCATATTGCGAGGACGCAGATAGTGGACCCTGCGGATTGGCAGGCTTCCCTGGATGCCCCAGGGGGTGGTTTACCCGCTGATTGCACCCTTGTATGGGGGTACAGGAGCTGGCGTGCCGACCAGTTACCGGGCGAGAATACATGACTGGATCGACATTGGCGCAGCTTGTAATGTCTTTTTTAATGAAAGGGGGACCAGTGGGGTGGCTCTCAATAATGTTCCTTTCCCAATGGGGAGCGGTTACGCTCACGCCGCATCCGATTTAGATGCGACCAAGCCTTGCGAGAAGCGGAGCCGCGCTAATGTCATTATTTTATTCCCGTGGTGGGAAATAAATTGGGTAAGGAAAACAAGTTTTTCTGCAAGCAAATGGGAGCGTGCGCCGCGGCCCCCAAATGCCTTGCGGCCTGCTGATAGAGTTCACCCCCAACGATACTGTATTTTCTCAGTACAGTTATACATCTGAGGTTTGAAAGTACATGCTACAATAGCTCAATAAAAAGTAGTAAGTCGGGATCAGACAGGAAATTGATGATGGGGTTCTAGGAACGATGAAATATTAACGGAAATGGCGAATTTGTAATCTGGTGGAAATCAGGTTATCACGGGAAGAATAGGACATAAGAGGTGCTCTGTTATTTCAGGAAAGGCGCACATGATTGGATGTGACGTTAAGATAGAATTAGGATATGATAAAAGTGGATTTGGGGGGCGAAATAAGGATCAGAAGACTTAGATCAACAATACTTATCTGAAATTGGCAGTACTTTCAATTATATGGGTTTTAAACATGCACCTTTTGATCGACAACAGTAGGGGTTGATGATCGGGTGATAAAGGTGGGAATAATTCTTTGTATTTAATGGGTTTGCGGGGTTAGGAATAGGCTTTCGGGGAATTCTATAACAAGAAGGGTAACAAGTTTGTAGGTGATTCGTGTCAGGAGGGTTGTGTATGTGACACTATGTTGGCTGGTAACGGGAATCTATGCCAGTGGGGTCAAGAGGTTTTTATAAGTGGAGTGGTATTACTATAGACATAGGTAAATTAGGGTAGTATAGTCAATGGAAGGGGAAATATTCGGATGTTGGTAAAAGAAGCGGTTAGGAATACGTCTGACTTAGGTCTTTCTCTTGATATGTCGGGACCGATAAGCAGCGATGTGGGCAGGACATAGGGGGGTAAGAGGCGAACCGAGTGAGTGTTGGGCACTCTGGTCTTTTTTTGTGCCGCTAGGCACGGATAGATTCGATAACGAATGACTTGGCTTAATTTGTTAGTGTTGGGATTAGATAGGTTCCCATCTGACAAACTTGGCGTATAGAGGTCACGGCATGGCGTGCGTGTATATTATTGGTATTTGCGTAACGTACAATGGGGTTTAACGTATGAGGTGGTTTTAATTCGGAGGATATTGTTGGGCGTGGCGGGGATGGTATGGTTAGTGCGGGTGAGCATGTATATTTGGCAATTTATGCCACCATTGTTTATATTGGGGGTCAGTATTAGTAGACAGCTAGGGGTTAGATACTGTAATTGGTTTTCCGGGGCTATGACTATTAATATTAATAATGGGTATTTTGTTTATGGCCTATAGGAGGGGGGGGGAGGAAGGTTATATAGCTTATGCATTTATATGGTTTTGATGGTAGAATAATTACGAAGAAATAAGTAAGGTATTGCGTATGTGGATTGGGTGGTGAAGGGGGGCATGTATGTAAGTTATCACATAAGATTTGGGTTATAGGTGGGGGTTAAAGTAGTCTATTTTAAACTTAATAGTTCGGTATTTTAATGGATTTGGGTTGCAATTATACACATTTGTAGCCAGGTTAATTTGTAGTTGGAATGGCTTAAGATACAAACGGGCAAAAGCCCGTATTGTGTTGGGTTGGAGTGGGTGGGGGGGGGGGGGAGGGGTTGGTTGTTGGGAGTGGGGGGTGGGGTTGGTGGGGGGGGTGGGGGGGGTTTTGGGGGGGGTTTGTATTTGGGGGGGGGGGTTGGGGGGGGTTGGGGGGGGGGGGGGGGGTTATGATTTGGGGGGGGGGGTTAAATTGATGGGTAGGGTTGGGGGTTGGTACTTTTGGGGGGGGTGTTAGGCGGGGGGGGGGGTTTTTGTTTTGTGGGGGGTTTGTGGGGGGGGGGGGGTTTGGGGGGGGGGGGGTTTGGGGGGGGGGGGGGGGGGGGGGGGGGGGGTTTTGTAGGGGGGGGGGGGGGGGGGGAGGGGGGGGGTTAGGGGGTTTTTTGGGGGGTGGGGGGGGGATTTTTTGGGACCGGGGGGGGGGGTGGGATTGGGGTACATTTAGGGTGGGGGGGTTATTTGGGGTGGGGTTTGTTTGTGGGGGCGGTGGGGGGGAGTGGGGTGTTTGGGGGGTTTTAGTGGGGGGGGTGGGGTTAAGTTATTGGGGGTTGGGGTGGGGGGGGGTGGGCCTGGGCAGAGTCTGTTGTGGTGGGTTATTGAGTGGGGTTGTGGGTGGATAGTGTGGTGGGGGGGGGTGACGGCGTTTATTGTTGGTATGGGGGTTGGTTTTATGTGGCATTAGTGAGGATTATGGGGGTCTTAGTGTATGGTAATTTAGGGATTTTGGGGGATGGGGGGGTTGGGAAGGAGTTTAGGGGGGGGAGTTGGTTTGGGAGGGGGTGGGATAGCACATAGTGGCTATGTAGAGTAGTATGTTATTGGGTGTAGGTTAATATAGTGGGAATGGGTTGGGGGGATGATTATTTTTATTTTATGTGGTTGGTATTTTTAATTTTGGGTTTGTTCCCTTTAGGAGTTTTTCTATTGTTGTGAAAGTATTTTCCGGGTTTATGGTATTGGGTGTTTATGGTTGAGTATTGTTAGGATGTTGTGGATGTCTTATGTGGTCATGTTTGGGTTTTGGGGGTTGTGGTTAGGAATAGTACATGTTTATGAATTAGTATATTTGTATTTATGATTTTATGTATAAGATGTTAGTGTGAAATATATATGGGGTTGTTTGTAGGGTGTTTTAGATGGCTTTAAAAGGGGTTGAGATTATATTGTTTGTGGTAGGGATTAAGGAAGTGGGTAAGGATTGGGGGTAGGATGAATAGGCGAATTTTGGGGGGGAGGATTTAGGTCTGTTGTTTTATATTTCGGGGAGGAAAGGTTTTTTTCGTAACTATTGGGGTGATTCAAGGATATAATAATTATATATGGTAAACAGTGTAATTTTGGGGTTAAGTTAGGGTACAAAATATATACCATTGAAGAAAGTTTGGAGATATTGGTTTGTGGAACCCCAAGTGGGGTGTGTGAAAAACTTGATAGAATACTCTCTTCAAAGGTGTTACTCGAAACCTTCATTGATTTAATTTTGTTTGATTGATAGTTTTTGAAGGGGTTTTAAGGGTTGGGGGGGCATTGTGTTTAGTAAGTTGGTTAAGGGGGAAGGTTGTTTGTGGAAGTTGTGTAATGTGATTTATAGGAGGGTAGGGTTGGATGCTTGGTTGTACGATTGCGGTGGGATAACTAGTTATGATCCCGTAGGGTGGACGGAAGAATCAGACTTCGGCGTTGAAGATGTGGTTAGATATTGTGTAATTGAGGAATCAAGGTAGGATATATGGGGGGAGTGAACTGGTAATGAATGGAAGTCTACGATGTGTATACTGTGAGTCATGGACTAAGGTCGGGGTGGGTACGGCAATGGGGCTATGGTCTGGGAATATCGTTACATGGCGGGGTCTAGTGTGCAGGGTCTCTAGACCACTGGTTAACTAAGGGTGTTTTGATGAAAACAATCTTGAGTAACTTGAGTGTTGAAGTTGAATGTGAATCAAGGAAGACATTTTGGTAAGTTCTAAGAGTCGTACTTCTGGGTCTCTGTATCTTGTAAATCAACCTTTCTTTCCCGTACACTTTCTATCCTGAAACAGAAGAGGCTATGATATCCAAGGAAAGACGTGTCCGGAGTTTGTGGTAGTCGCTTTGAAGTTACTCCTGTTTTACTTTAGACATCAACTGACCTTCTGTGCTCGGGATCACAATTGTGCTCGGGGTGGAAGACTTAGTGCGGGTTTTTGGTCGGGTTTTTAAGTGTAGCTCTGTTCTTGCCCACTGTAAAGTGTGTTCATTTTATATTTTTTTTGGAAATCCCTGTTGGAAGCCCTTTTACAAGTTTTTCTGGACCATTGAAGTGCCATTGTGGGGACAGGGCTCCTTTAATGGATGTTACCTCGCGTCAGCTTTACGGCGAATATTTGATCTATCAAATGCGAGATAATTCCTGTCAACAAATTGGCCCTTATAAAAGACAATCCAAACATTGCCATAGACGTCTATTAGAAAGGTAGGGGGATACCCACCAAAGCATGGGGTGAAGAAAGAGAATCAGGTCGGTAGATCTTAGAGAAATAGGGAAATCGCGGGGATTGGCATGTTGTGAGAGGTGACGCTAGGGATTTTGTAAGACGTCTGCGTTCGTTGTGGGTGTTTTGAGTTCATTGGTTAGATTGACGGGGCTGTAATATCACACACGCGAACCGCCCGGGGGGTTGGACTGGATATGGACTTTGTTGGGTGCGGATGAATGGAGGCGGATGTGAGAGTGCGTGTGATTAGGGCCGTTTGCGTGTTGGACTCCATAAAACTATTACGGGTGATTAGAGGTGTACGCCTTGAACTATGAACAAGGAGAATCTTTCTCTGTTTGATAAATGGACTATATGAACGGGGCGCCTCGACTTCAGTGCGGTGTGGGCACATTCTTTATGTCCGATTGTAAGGGGATAGGGATGGTATTCGACCTCTTCTTAAAGCCAGGGGCTGCGTAGAGTCAACGATCCTCCGATTTAGAGTCAGCTGACAACTCAGTCAGATCTGTTTTTTAGCGGCTTCAGATATCCCGCATGACTACTGACATTAAATTATTAAAGAATCGGCGGCCGCAAGATCGCTCAGTAACACTATAAACACCATGTTAAGTTGGTTAGTCCTTTTAGGTCTTTAGCCAATCTCTTTTATCTAGTTTTCTATGTAACAAGGACCAAAGTATATCACGTCGCTAGATGACTGGAGCGTCGTTTCTTTGGAGAGAAGTTCATTATACGACAGTTGCTTCTCCAGGTTTGCTTTTGGTTCAGAAGATCTGCACTCACTGTGTAAGGTGAGGCGCTTGCGGGGTTGGACGTGCAGGGGGGGTGGTCGGAGGGATTTCGGGTATGGAGTGTACATGGGGAATTATTAGGACGGGGGGGAGGCGGGTGGGGGAGTTGTGATGCGTCCCCAGGTCTATAGGTAAATGCACGAAAAAAAAAAAAGTGACTACTACTCGCTTGACAGATCTTGTAAAAAGGCTGATTTAAGTAAGTTTCTGTCTTCTGTTGAATATGTGGAACCTCATTGATACATTTTGCTGAACACAATCGGTTGGGCTACATGTCGCACAATCTACAGTGTTTGGCCTAGGCTTCCTCAGAACGGGTGGCAAATCTAGCAGTTTTGTTATCGCCCTCATGAGAAAGTGACATGGTACAAATATTGTCTACGTTATTGAGGTAATTATGTCTGCATGCAGTGGCCGATTTGGATTTACATGAGCTCAGTACTCCTAGAGAAACGGGCTTCATCCGATGCAGTCTGTTGCAAAGGATTCGGTACATAAGCGGGCTGGATATTTATAAAGGGGTCGTTGTGTTTATGTGGAGATGTGGGTGGGTTCGAGTTTATTGTTGAAGCTCTGGCAAATGATGTTTGAAGCTGTTGGGGGGTGACTCCCAAGTGGGAGGGGGTGAGTTTGTCTACCCCAGTGGCCACCATACGGGGAGTTGTGTGACGGGGATGAGGTGAGTGGCCATGACGCAGATTGGGTGGAGAGGGAGCATTCGGTAGGTAGGGAGCATTTGGAGAATAAGGTACCGCCAGGGCGGTGGATTGGGGGAAGAGGTATATTAGTGTGAGGGGGTCGACTATTTATCAGGGGCAGTAAGGGATTCACCAGACCTCGTGTCTCCGTGTTCACGTGAGTTCAGGAATATGTCACTGGTGGAATTGACTTACAAGGGGATGGGGAGAGTGTATGAGCAAGTGTTTGAAATCTATGGTCTCGTCGGGGAGTGAAATACTTCATACCGGGTCGTATTGCATGAGAGGGGTGAAAAAAAAAAAGTAGCGGAAAAGAGGGGGTCGATCCGGGGAGGTTTGTGTGAACGGTCATTCCGATGCGGAGGGGGGAATGGCAGGGTCACTAGGAATGGGGAGAAAAGGGGGGAATTAGTGTTACATGGGGTATAGGGATTATATCAGGTAGTGGTGTAGTCATAGGGACGCTAGCGGCAGGGTTATTGGAACAAGGTGGTGAAGGCATTCAATAGGAGATGTTAAAGATTTCGAGGAGATCAGATGTCGAGGTGGGTCGTGGGGGGGGGGGTAATGGGGAGTAGTGAAAAATTCTCGGGTGGGGGGGAGGAGGTTGAGGAGAAGAAACAATTCAGGGGTCTGGGATTCGCACGAGTGTCCCCCTCGCATCTGAGGTTGTGTTGGCATGAGGGGGGTGAAATCCACGGACTAACAGTGCCTGGTAGCTGCTGGTAGTGACTATTGGTTGAGTCACACGGTGGGAGGGACAGTGGTTAAGAACAAGACTGTCAGGCTAGGTGAGGAGGGTTAGATAATGCCGTGATTAGGAACAGGGAGGGGGACATATCCGAAGGCGTATGACGTGGTATAGAATAAAAAAGGAGGTGAGGGTAATTGGAGGTCAGGGGGTGGAGGGAAGTGGGATATGCGATTAGCTTAGAAAATCTGCGAGGGTAGCGGGAAACCTGGTATTGACTAATTTGGTTTAGGGGGGGCCAGGTGGGGTAAAGAAAAGGGGGAAGAGGACTGGAGTTGGGGGGGGGGCGTCGAGCGAAACAGGGTAGAAATGGGGATGGAGAAGGGGAAAAAGCTGTTTACCAGGGTGACCATCTGGTTGTCTGAAGGAGAAGGTGGAAGTCGAAATAAAGGTGTTGTCGAGAGAAGGGGGAACTGAGAGGGTGGGGGAAGGTGATAGATGAAGGGAGAGGGGGGGGATTTGATCGAGCAGCCAATAATAATTATAAATTTTAGTTGGGTGGTAAAGAGCTGCGAGCGTACGGTGGGTGGTGCACCCCAGGGGGCTCAGTACTAACTGGGGGGGGGTGGTTACGGGGGCGTGCGGAGTTGGAACCCCCTTGTGGGTCTATAGTGTTGGTGGAGGAACGGCCTGGTACGAACTAGGGGGGGGGGAGGCTATGCGTGGGGGGGAGGTTGGGGGTGGGGGAGTAGGGGGAAAAATAATGGTGGTGGGTACCCTTGGGGCGAGGGCGTGTTCGGAGCTCGGTTTTTGTGAGGACATATGGTCGACAGATGTGCTCTGCGATGGGGGTCAGCAGTGATACCATCAACCTTTACCAGCTTGTCTCATGTGTTAGCAAAGAAACAAGTAAATGTAAACTTAGGGAATTTTATGATTGCTGTGGAGAAAAACGCTGTTCCGACTTCCTCCAAAAGAAATAGTTCGATATGTCTATGGGAAAGAAATTCCTATACTTCTGCCGGGGGAAATGGGGTAACTAACTCTAAGAATCAGGAATAGAAAATCTTGTGGAAGATTCCTACCAGACTGCAACCCTCATCTGTTTGCGATTGCTTTGCAGATGTAGTACTTCAAATTCCGCGGCGAGACCCAAACATTTAGTCGGGTAGCTGGGGTTTCTAGAATCTCGGACGAGCCAAACCATTTTATTTCTATTAAAAACGCCTATTGATTACCAGCCAGAGCATTGCGGCGACCCAGAATATCAAACCCGCTTGATGCAAAATGCCTATAGCAGAATTGTTGCATATCACCCAGCCTTTGTTTGTGCCCTAAACGGGGCACTCAGCCAAACTACAGCCAAAGGGGGGGTTTAAACAGAATTTACAGCCAAGCGGAGGGGGTTGCGCCGGATAAGCGCGCCTGGGATTCCCTCTTTGTCCTCAAGGTGACCTTCCTTCTGGTGTATCATGTCCTGGATACTTAACAACCTCGCCACGTATGAGCAGCCATCTATGGTCAAAGTTCGGGCCAGCCCAACTCGCGCCAGTAGGGGGGGGGTCACCAACGATAGCGCCTATACAGTGATGTTATATCAGGTTAATTCACTTCACCGGATGGAGGATATATACGAAAACACCACTTACTGGTGTTACTTCAGCTGGTCCCCGAAAACCGAAGGACTGTCACTCGATTATTTATCTCTTTGTGTTCTACAGGTTTTATGAATGGTGATCTGTGTGTGTGTGGTTGTTGGTGTATATCAGTGGTTCCCAAAGTGGGCGGTACCGCCCCCCTGGGGGCGTTGGAAGGGTCCAAGGGGGCGATACGGAAAAAATGGTCCAGAGGGGGGCGTTCAGTAATAAACAGTGGGCGTTTAATGGGATGGGGGTGTTCAGGATTTCACAAGCTAAATTCAGTACGTGCGGGAGAGAAAGGAATTGTGGATTTGAGAGACAAACATCAGTGAGAGCGGGGACGTTTGTGGATGGTTGTATTACTAGGATCATTAAGCAGGCATAGCTTTCGTCTATGTGTGTCATATTCTCGAGCTCAGGTAACCATCGCTGACCATAAACTAAAAAAAAAAAACCGGTAATCGGGGTACTGCTAGGAAAGGGGGTTAACCAAACACCTATTGTTCATTCGTTCACTCCTGAAGGAAGAGACATGATCCATGCCGATGGCACTGACGAAATTAGATACCTGCCGGTGATTCAGAAAGTACCAACTTTGCTTTGTTGCGGAATTTCTTGTCTCAGTATTTGCGGAGCTAGTGGTAACTAGATATTTGCAGATTGGTAATAAATAAGAGAAAAGGTTCAAGGGAGAAAGTTTTTAACGGTACTTGGCATTATAAATCATCTTTGATCCTCTCAACCGGCTTTCCTACCTTACATTCAGACTTTCCATAAATCGACTGGCGCGATGTACGTTTCCCGTCTATTTCAACTTTGCGCTGGCTATGAGCAAAACCAACAAACTTTCTCAGCTTTTTCTTGGGAACAGTGGTTTCAAATAAGCGCGTACCGGGTAATCAGCCAATTTCATCCTGTCGATAAGGTAAATTTTCTACTTATATTTTTTGTTGGTTTGCACAGAGCTAGCATCAGTTTTATTAACAATTAATTATTAATTAAGCAGATAAATTTTGATATAGATTTGCCGTATATTTGAATATTTCTGTTCAATCCATTAAATTACATCCTTTTAATATTGTTACCGGGATCCACACACTTTTGTAGTTAGCCCTACTGTCTCTCAATATAGTGCGTTATTTTTATATTTTGTTTCATATTAAATAACTATTATTATACTTTATGAAATGATTATTGGGTTTACTTCAGTGTTGGTGTGGCTGTTGCTAATTCTGTTTTTTTTTCTTCAGATTGTTGTATTTTTCTAATTTATTTATGGCTGTGGTTAAGAAACTTTATAAAAATAGAAGAGTAAACATGGTAAGAAACATCTGTTTCAACATTTTTTGTAAAGCCAACTTTAAATTCAGCTTTTGTTGTTTACTCGAAGAACATTTTTCTATCTGCAACATTGTAAAATCAATTTTTTTGTTCCAGAATTCAGAACAAATATGGCAAAAAGGCAGAACAAACCAAAAGAAGTGCAGACAATACAGCGTGGAATATCTGAAATATGGATTTATTCCAGCAATAAATAACCAACAACTGCCAATGTGTCTATTATGTGAGAGGGCCTTTTCAAATGAGGCAATAAAACCATCCAGACTACTTGAACATTTGAAAAAAATTCACCCAGATAAAACAGATAAAAGTTTGACATATTTTCAGTCACTTCGTGAAAACTTTCAGAAACGTTAAACAGTCCGTGACATGTTTGTCAACACTTCACAACAAGGCTGTGATGATTGGTTTGCGAGCTTCATGACAAAATTTCATTGCTGATAGCTTAATCTGGAAAGTCCTCATACAAATCGCAGAAAAATTTGATTTTGCCAGCTATAAGGGAGTTTGTGAGTACAGTTTAATGCATTAGTCACCTGAACAAATAATTAAAGCAATTCCGCTCAGCAATACCTTTGTTCAAAGAAGAATAGATGAAATGGCTGAGAATGTTGAAAATACATTGTGCAACATACTTAGGACAACAGAATCTGCATTGCAGTTGGATAAGTCAAACTTTGCCTAGCAACGAATCTTTGATTCTTGCCTATTAGTTCGCTTCGTAAAAGATAAAATCTTGGTTCAAGAGTTGTTATTTGCTAAGCAACTAGTAACTGTTGCAAAAGGACAGTCAATATTTCGCGTAGTAAAGAAATTTTTCAAAGAGATGGACATTCCGCTTACTAACATTCTTGCTGTGCACCAGATGGGGCACCATCAATTATAGGTTGTTACCGCGTGTTTATCGCTTTCTTAAAAGAAGCTGTACCTGGTATATTTACAATACACTGTGTAATCCACAGACAACATCTTGTCGCAAAAAAATCTAAGTGATCGGCTTCATAAATAATTAAATACTGGTATCACAGCGATTAACAAAATTAAGTCCCATGCTCTCAATTCTCGACTATTTCGAGAGCTTTGTATTGAGAATGATGAACAGTTTGAACGTTTGCTGATGCACACAGAAGTTAGGTGGCTCTCAAAAGGAAATTGTCTGAGACGATTTTATGCTCTTTTTGAAACTGTGGTAGAATTCTTCAAAGACTCGCATGCTTCACTCAGTACAGAACTAACGAATATCAGGCATGACATTGCATATTTGTCAGATTTATTCACAAAGTTTAACGAAATAAATCTACAACTGCAAAGAAATGATATTAATCTTATAAATCTCAAATCTGTCGTCTCCACGTTTCTTGCCAAATTAACGCTATTCAAACGTAATATTGGCCGTCGTGAGTTAATCCCATTTCCCAGCCTCTTAGAGTTGGAAGAGAAAGACAAAATACCAGAGGATAATCTTCAAGTATATTGTGCACATCTAGATATGCTGCATAAAGACATATCTTAGAGGTTTCAGGATCTTCTTTTGATCACTATTCCAGACTGGATAATAAATCCATTCCTGGACGTGTGCAGTGAGGAACTAGGAAGGATGGAAGAGGAACTGATATCGCTACAAAATGACGTTGAGCTTAAGCTAGTGTTCAAGAAATCATATCAAGACTTTTGGTTGCAGAAAGAAATCTCTGAACGCTATCCTGCAGTGTGGGGGAAAGGTTAAGATATTCTGTATTGCCTTTCCAACATCGTATTTAGTAGAGCGTGGTTTCAGCGCGGTTGTCCAACTTCTTTCGAAGCAGAGAAACAGACTACAGATTACTGAACGTGGGGATCTGAGACTCCTTCTAAGTAACTTTCGGCCTGATGTTGAGAAGCTGATATCACTACACCAGGCACATCCATCTCACTGAAGTTAAAAATGAAGTAAGTTTGTTACTAATTTACTTTCGCATACTGCTGTTTGTTTTACAGCATTAAGTAATTAAGTTTTTCTTTTTACATTAAGTTAATAAATAAGCGTAGCTGTAGCTTTATATTAGAATGTGATAAACAGAGCAATTAGTTGTTACTGTATTAACAGTTGCTCTTATTTTTCACTCTTTACATTTTTTTATGTACTGTGGGGAAATGCAGGGGGGCGCTGGGGCATGCCCTGGGAGCCAAGGGGGCGGTGACCCAAAAAAGTTTGGGAAACACTGGTGTATATGATTATTGATGAATATTTGATTATTGAGGTAATTTTATGTTGTTGTGATGATATGCATTATTTTCATGCTTTTCTTCTTTAATAAATTTTACACATTTATTAATGCGCTGTTCACGACCTTTCCATCCATATTTGTATTTTTAGCTCTTTACTATAATCTCTATGTATAATAAGAGAAAAGAGTGAGAGCCGGAGATGCTTAGACAGTAAAGTGAGTTGAGGCCTGGAGAGAGAGATCCTTTGAATGAATCTTCTTCCAGGTTGTCTCAAGTCCATCTCCTATTTACACCTTATCTAAAGTGTAATCTATAACTCTGTCAGCCCACTATCCCTTGTCGATTTCACTACAGTTGTCCAACTCGACAAATACTCTACACTCTAACTCAACCACGACAAATGCCAAGAAATAGGCGAAAAACATTTAGTTCTGTGTTAATGTTTGCCTTATTTCCATAATGGTCTATCTCGGGCCAGGAAATTCACGAATGTCTTTGTCTATTAAAACCAGTCTACTCTTATAGATCACAAGGGACGCTCCCCCCGAACACCTGGCGTGCGTATTTCTACAGAAGTTCGGCGAAAGACGTAATCTAGAGTAAGACAAAAGAAATCGTGCGAAAGTTCCCCAGGCCTCAAAGGGTACCAGCCGCTCGTCATCAAACGTTTTAAAGCGACCAGAGAAATTCCCCTGTTGGGACCACAGAGGGTACCCGCCGCTAACGAACCGTTTCTTTCACAGAAACCGTCTTGGCTCGTTCTAACACTTAAAGCGGACCCGAGAAATGTTTCTCTGGTCGAACAGGTGCGTTTAGATAACATTACGTCTAGCGTTAGCTGACCGCAGCTGGCCAGCGTAAACAACCTCGGGTGGGGTTGAGAAGGTGAAAAAATGTAGGTAGAATATGAAAGAAACGAAAATACAAAATGTCTCGGAAAACAGAACATTAAAAGAGTAATAACATTATGGACAAGATGGTAAAATAAATTATCTTTCACGTGACAGTAATCTATCTATAGATTTACATGTTTTCTGACGCTTATATACGTAGCTAAATATCATTATAAATGAATGAAAATGCAAAAACAGATGGTGCTTTACAAAGTTATTTTGTTACAACCTTATTTAAGATTTGTGAGTATCAGGAATGCGTTTACAGTAATTTAAATGCTATAAAATCTGGTGACAATATGCTTGTTCTTGTAATGCCAAACTCACAAAACTGACTACCACACATTCTCAAGATATGAAACCAAAAAAAAAAAAGTATGTGGAAATAATCTTTAGCTTCCCTTCGAGAAGTCTTTATAATTATAAACTCAAACGAATGGGCCGATTTTTAGATATTAAATTAATAAAAAGATTACTTATTTTATGAATTTCCTCAAATGATGACGCTGTTTTCAAAAGTCTGTAACTCCGTCAAAACTAATTTCAAACAAATAAAAATGCAATCAAAAATAGAGCAGAGAACAAAGTTATAGTACACAAAAGAATTTTAGCGCTGTGTTTATCCAGAACGAGTGTGTAATGATTTATATTTTACTGATTTTACACACACATCAGCTGATTTTCCCCGCCAAAAACTTAAATAGTCTTTTACGGTGCACACGAAAATTTTATACCCGGTGTCAGAATTCCTGTCACCGAAACTAAAAGAGCGCTCTGGTATAGGGCACAAACAGCCGTGTATTATATATAACTAATGCTTTCTCCTTAATTGTGAAAAAGCTTGCCCCCGATCGCTGTTTATTTCCTTCGATCCATACATCCAAGTCTTCCCAAGTTCTATTTCTTTAGGCCTTGTTCTAAAACACTTTACAGCACCCGCAGTTATTCCTGCTAACCAAGTTTCTTTTACATTCGCAGCGTTGTCTCTAATAGTGTGCAATGTGGATTCCTTTAGGCATGTTGCTCTCGCAATATCACGCATTCTCTCGTTTCTTTGAAAACGTTTCATTTCAAGCTACTTACGGCTTTTGCTCACTACCTGCATTGTTATAACCAGGACGCTTACTCATGTTTCGGAAGCTGTATTAAATACTTGTATCAAGAAAAGTCCACAAACTCGGGAGGAAAGCGCGAAAAACATATGTAGGGCACGAACTTTGCGTTTTGTGTATTCCTCTGCAGGTCACTACTTTCAGTTGGGTGGCATTTTTTTTTTTACCTTATGTGTTATAAATGTTTATACAATACCACAAACCTGCCCTCTGTCCTGTACTTACTGTTCTTAGTCTACTATCATTTACTAGACACAGTATTAAGGTCTTTGTCTTGTGTGGACTGACCTACACTGTATAATAGGGGAACAACAGAAGTGATTGCGTCATTAATAGGCTGGACTGCCCATGGTAAATTTCCGGTGTTATGTCTTGCGGTCCGCACTAATGACCCGTCATCGAAGCATCATTTTTTGGTGATGCCTAGATGGCAGGGAGGATAGTGTGATTCGCTTGCATAGCTAGGCGGGGTTGTCGCACGGAAGGTCCTGGGTTCGAGTCCTGGGTAAGCCACTCACGTCTGTTGTTTTTCTGTTGTCTAGTGTTCTACTTCTTTATTTCTTACGAGTGCCTGAAAACATACCTTTATGTTTGTCTAATATTTATTTACTGTTTTATATAACACCCACGCCGCGCAAGTTGCACACCGTGCGATGCGCACTTTTTTTTCTAGCGCGAGTTACTATTTTGAGTGTGACCGACCGACGTAACATACATCGGTATTTATGTTAGTTTGGATGGATGGATTGGGATACGCTTATGTGCAATACATCTTTGTCAATGAATGTAAAGTAACTAGTGTTGACGTATTATACAAGGTATAGCATCAATTTTTCTGTATGGAAGCGGCTCATGAACACTGGGCAAACAGATAAGAAAATCAGCGGATGCCTTATAAATGTGATTTCTTATAAGAAAGCATTCTTATTTCATGACCGGCTAAAATATAAAATGAAGAATGCTCGAAAAGAGCGAGTGAACCAAGAAATACAATTATAAAGAGAAGGCACTCGATTGTCATGTGATGAGAAGATGGACATTCGAAAACATGGTAAACACAGAAAAATATGAAGGACACGACAAATAAAAGAAGACAGTGAGAAAAGATTGTGGACACAATATGGCATTAGAGCAGTGATTATTAACCAGTGGTGCATTCACCCCCTGGTGGTGGGAGACCTACCTTCATGGGGTGCGAGACATGACAGTTATTTTAGAAGGCGAATCATCATTAACATTAAATAATACACAGAACTCAAATGTATTTGTACAAATTAGAACATTGACTACATGAATTCTTCTTCTTCTTCCTCGTTCGTCCTGAAAAGGACGTTGGCTGCGTTGTGTCTGTTTACACCGGAGCTGCGATATCTGCGCCTTTCGGTCGACACGTCTGTCTACAGCACTCTTCTCCATGTGTTCTGTCGTCTGCAGCTACCTGTCTTACCCTGGAGATTCCAGAACAAGGGGTGCCTGGTAATGCTATACCCAGGTTTCTACAATAAAGTTTGAACAAGAATACAAAAAAAATAAAATAAAGCCAGAAGTCTAAAAGTGAGCCCTTTAAGAATCTTGCTCTACCTCCATCCCTGTAACATTCTTCAAGGAAAACTCCAGCTGACGTGGGTAATCATGTTTCTCCACAACTGTTTATCCCCGGCGTTGTTTATCAGTTCTGTTGTTTGCTTCTTTCCTAGCCACGATGTTAAACTGTATAGCATCTAATCTGTATATCCTGTTATCTCCTTTCCTTCAACACTTCCTGTTGTCATAATATATTCTAGTTTCCATCTTTTCATAACATGCTTATAGAAACTAGATAAGCTCCTTATATTATAAGTAATAAGCTTCCTTAGTGCTCTGGTCTTTTTCAGGACATCCTCATTACTCTTCCCAACTGTCCGTGGAATTTTAAAAATTCTTCTATAGAATCACATCTCTGTGGCCTCCAGGGGTTTTCCTGTTTCATTTACTAATTGTCCATGGCTCACGTCCATATTGTAGGACTTATCCCTGTAATTTTTAACGCTTAATTGCTGGTACCTTTGTTCTGTAACCCCCGGGGTAAAAGCAGCAGAAGTAGAAAAACATACGGAGAAGAGAACTGGAGACAGAAATGAAAATGATGAGGAAAATATGGAGCTGATGGCACGTGACAAGAAGACTTGACACAGGACAGGAAGACTTGACACAGGACAGGAAGACTTGACACAGAACAGGAAGACTTGACACAGGACAGGAAGACTTGACACAGGACAGGAAGACTTGACACAGGACAGGAAGACTTGACACAGAACAGGAAGACTTGGTATAAGCTTGTTGAAGACCCTGTGCTGCTCGGTGAGTTCAATAGGATGATAATGATGATAAATTACAAGTACATCCTCATTATGACTAATTACTGTTGTATTATTTTTTTCCTGCAGCAAATTATACTATATGCCAGTTTTGCCTTGTCGTGCGGTATCATCTCAGTAATTATTGCCGCCGCTAAAATTTATGTTGGCATGAAAATTGGAAGTCAAGCCCTGTACACAGATAGTGAGTATTACTGTGCGTTTCTGGGTTTTTTAGTCAGTAATTTTAGTTGAATTTTGGACAGGGAGCAATTTCGTAGAAATCTGGTATTTTGTACTTTTTTCTGTCTTTCTTTTTATAATTGTTGAGATAGCGGGCTTGACGTAATGTTGGAAGTGGACGCTAAAACACTTTAAACAAAAAAAAAACGATTTGAGAGTAATTAAAATAATAATATGTGACCTTTTTCTTGAATTGTAATTTTAAGATATATATTATAAGAGAGAGAGAGAGAGAGAGAGAGAGAGAGAGAGAGGAGAAAAGAAGAAAAAGTATTTATTTTCTTCTTTTTTTAAATTATTCTTGGACATGAGTAACTTTGTGGTAGATGACAATGAATAACTTCATTTAATTTTCACACTGACTATATTTATTAAACCAACGGGCTGATCACCCGTTTGCCAGTCACTTTGATTACGGAAACAACAGCGAACGGATTGATTTGTCGTTGCCCTAAAGACGCCATTAGGCGTGATGGGAACAGCGGCAAAGAAAATCTATTCGCTGTTGCCCTTAAGACGCCACTAGGCGTAATGGCCACTGACTGCTTTGCCGGTCGTTGGCTAAGGACGGAAGAAGAAGAAGAAGAAAGATATTTATTAAGTGATTATATGTAGTTCTATGGGGTTTTTGATCAGCCGAAGGACGAACAGAACTACTACGGTACTATATCAGGCATGTCGTACTAGGTGACTAATATGAGGTTGTGCATGAGGCTGTCATGGCTCATCATGTACAACAAAGTGCTACATAAACAGTCTCAGCAAGAGCACGTGAATACTTGGTGCAGACGTCATACAAGAAGGACCAGCTGCAGGAGGGGCTGTATGGGAGTAAACAATGAAAATGATAATCAATGATAAATGCGGGTAGATTCGGAAAGATTCGGGTAGATTCGGATAGATTCGGATAAAACGGTGACGATGGATAGGATACGCGTTGAGAAAAACATGTTGATAGCGTTACAAGGCAGTCCTTGTTTTGGGATCCCAGGGTAAAAAAGGAACAGAGAGATTGAAACACACACGGAGAAGATAACTGCAAACATAAATGATAGGGATTAAGAAGATATAGCAAGATCATCAGCGTACGACACAAAACAGAAGAGCTTTACACGAACATGGTGAAGGCGTATGCACCCTTGTTCAGCTTAAGGGTAATAAATGACAGAATGATTACATGATGATATTGATTAGTAAAGTTTTTTTTTTTTAATGATGTGACTGCTTCTTTATGGTGAATATTATGCTGCAATTTTATAAAGTGTGCAAGTTTTTCATAAACTGATTGTAGATTGATCAATTTGTTGTTGCCCTAAGACGCCACTAGGCGTACTGGCCACATACTGCTTTGCCGGTTGGTGGCTAAGGATGGAAGAAGAAGAAGAAGAAGTAACTGTCCATAAGTAGTATATATATATATATATATATATATATAGATATATATATATATATATATATATATATATATATATATATATATATATATATATATATATATATATATATATATATATATATATATATATATATACTACTGGACAAAAGTTAAGGGCCACCATTCAGTTTAGACAAGGTTTTTATAATTGATTGGCAAACTGTAAAGACAAGTGAAAATGTCATTAAAACTGAGCTCAGAGAAATGTGTATACATTTCTGTGTGCACTAGGTTAATTTTTTTTAAATGTCCAAAAACTGGGTCACTTTAACCCGCACGTGAAAATTGCCATTGTTGCTGCAAAAACTCGTGGTTTTTGCAACACGCCCCACTAGTTCAAAAGG
Source organism: Oreohelix idahoensis (assembly GCA_024509875.1). NCBI lineage: Eukaryota > Metazoa > Mollusca > Gastropoda > Stylommatophora > Oreohelicidae > Oreohelix > Oreohelix idahoensis. Next base: position 18,970 of record JAMPIV010008457.1, on the reverse strand, counting down.
TGAAAAAGTGAGTTGAATTTGAATGCAAGTGGAAAATGATCATCGGTAAAGAGTGTTCACCGTTGGTATGCAATAAATCAGTATGACAAGTGGTCGAAATGATCACTGCATTAGCCATGCCACCAAGGAGAAGTCTCAGCACTGTAGACCGTGGTCGAGCCATGGCATGGATTCAGGATGGTCAATCTGTTCGTCATGTTGCAAGACGTTTAGCATTGTCCCACTCTACCATTCAGAGACTTCTTGAGAGATTTCAACTACCGGACATTTGGAAAATCGACCCTGCTCACGAAGAATTATATAAACCTTGTCTAAACTGAATGGCGGCCCTTAACTTTTGTCCAGTAGTTTATATATCTATATATATATATATATATATATATATCCCATATATATATATATATATAAATATATATATATATATATATATATATATATATCTCGATATCTATATATATATATATATATATAGTAATAATACTGTACTCTATGTTGCGTACGTAAGTATGTGTAAGACGCCACACATAACGCACATTCCCTCCATACCTATTGTCTTTCGGGAAAATACGGAAAAATGCACATTGCACACCATGAAAACTAAACTGAACGTCCATTAAAAGAACGCATTCTTTTCGTGGTGCTTTTTCGGGACAATACGGAAACGGCTCAACTCGTTAAAACAGCAGCAGGCCTATTAATTTTGTCCACGGTGTATTGTTCATAAGTCATGATAAGTTTGATGACAAAAACCTAATGAAGTTGAAATAGAATGGACAAGGATGAAGTTACTATAAGGGAAATAAGGCCGTCGCGAGGACATGTCGCACAAACAGCACAACATAATTATGTCCCGTTGTTGTTGTTTTTTTGGCGCGTTACTTGGTCATACAATGAGCATGTTACAACAGATTATACGACTTTTTCTTCTTCTACTTCTTCCTCGTTCGTCCTGAAAAGGACGTTGGTTGCGTTGTGTCCGTTTACAGCGAAGCTGCGATATTTTCGCCTTTCGGCCGACACATCCGACTTCAGCACGGCATTTTTTGGGACCGTGTTTGCCTTCCCTCTCCGATCCCTACTCTCTCAGCCAGACTGCAGTGATGCAGCCTGTTTCCAGGACCATCACTTGGAGGTGGAGTAGCAGTTAAGCTATGGGTCGCTGACTGCCTTCATCACTTTTGCTGCATCTTCGGTCCCATATACGACTTTTGACATGCATCCTAACGTTTTGCTCTCCCTAAAGCAATGTGCAGTTATGTCTTTTTTTTATATATATATTTAATGAACAATGTATCCCGTTCAGTCCTCGATGGGTTATAATTAGGATATATAGTGTAATAAATTCTTCTTCTTCGTTCGTCCTGAAAAGGACGGTGGTTGCGTTGTGTCTGTTTACGCCTAAGCTGTGATATCTGCACCTTTCGGTCGACACATCCTGCACGGCATTTTTTAGGACCGGGTTTGCCTTCCCATTTCGATCCACACTCGCTCAGCCAGACTGCACTGCTGCAGACTGTTTCCAGGACCACCACGTGGAGGTGGAGTGCGGTCTTGACCAGCTCTGGTTCGCTGGTCCTGACGCAGGCAGTCAAGCTATGAGTCGCTGACTGCGTTCTCTATTGCTGCGTCTTTGGGTCCCGTAATAAATTCAAGACAATATAGTAATTTCTTCTCCCCTCCACTTAGTCCAAATAGAATAAATCAAAAACAAAAATTGCGTATGTGTGTGTGACCTCCCTTTCCAAGAAACAAACAATAAAAAACAACAACAAAAAATAAAAAAATTAACGAGGGAAAATTAAAGAAAAAAAAACAAAAACAAATTAAAGTCTCTTATAACTGCCATGTTGTTAACAAGGTGAAAAGGAGTGAGAAAGTCCCGGGGTATTTTAGATAACACTAAATATCTACCATCATCCACACGAGCCATCATCCAGACTACCCCTTCTCCTCACACCATCATTGATCCTTATATATGTAATTTCATGTCATTTGCCTGGGCTAGCGTGTACGAACAAGCGTTAATATGTGCGCCATATTTCATTATTCTAGAGACGAACTCTCTACCATTACAAACGTAAGGGTCTAAGCATGTCCTTCGTTAATTTAATACCGAATCTAAGCATGCTAATTTTAGTGCTTACAATGTTATTGCTTTAGGTAAATAGTTATGGACAAGGGACTCAGCGGAATTATTGGAGACTCTCTAAGTCTAAGGGTGCTCAGTTTCCAAAATTCGTATAAACACTGACTTGTGAAGCCTTTAAGTTCGCTAAAGTGTAAGGTGAGATTACACTGACAAACAACATTTTTCTTTCTTATATAAGAATAAGTGTTCTTAGGTCAGTTTCTTGCGGTGATTTCAAATTTGAAATTTGTTTGTATCTCTATCACATCGGGTTCTTAAGATATTTGTGAATAAATATATTTTTGGGAAACCGTTATTTGCTCCGTTTCATTTTTACGATATAACTTATTAAAAATTAATAAAATGCAAAATAATTCTACTTTTTAAACTGCTAAAAGATGCATGACATATGTTACGCTATTTTTCAAATAGTTACGGTATTTTGAAATAATTCTGAGCGAAATATGGCTTCTAGAAGTTGTAGAAATTCGGCTGATCTGTTCTGTTACGTGTGCGGATATTTTACCGATCGTGTTCACCAGAAAAACTTTACACCATTACTAAAGAAAGCATATGAACTTTATTTCGATTCGAAAGTTGATGATGCAAATAAATCTTGGAAGCCAAATGCAGTTTGTTCGACTTGTGCAAATACATTGGCAGGTTGGTTATGAAAATCGCCGAAGCATAAGTCGATGCTTTTTGGAGTGCCAGTAATATGGCGTGAACCGACAAATCACACTACTGATTGTTACTTCTGCTTGACAAATATCCATGGTTTCACTTTTTAAACTAGAAAGTCTGTGGTTTATCCAAATATTGAATCGGTTTCAAAACCATTGCCTCATGATCCAATCACGTGTCCGATCCCAGTTCCACCAGAACAATATCCGTTGGACGTGAATGAACCATCAGAAAGTGATAGTTTACCTGCTTTAGAAACTAATTCTGACTCGGATTATATACCGGTGAATGATGGTGTTCACTTAATTAACCATTCAGAACTTTCAGATCTAATACGTGATCTCGCTCTTACCAAAGGACAAGCGGAATTACTCAGTTCGCGACTCAAAGAATGGAATCTTTTAGCGCCCAATACGCCGATATCTAAATTTCGTCATAGACACAGAGAACTTGTTCAATACTTTGAGATGGATGATGACATTTGCTATTGCAAAGATGTAAACGGTCTAATGGTGCACTTTGGTCATGAGCACATAGTCAACGAATGGCGACTTTTCATCGACTCTTCCAAGACTAGTCTAAAAGCCGTGTTATTGCATAACGGAAATTTATTTTCATCAATTCCAGTCGCCTACTCTGTTCACATGAAAGAAACTTATGACAATATGGCTATACTTTTGGCAAAAATAAAGTACAATGATTACCAATGGCGGATTTGTGGAGACCTAAAGGTCATTGCAATTCTCACGTGCATGCAGACTGGGTATACTAAATTTTGTTGCTTCCTATGTGAGTGGGACAGCCGCAACAGACAGGAACATTATGCAAGAAAGGTGTGGCCTATCAGGGATCGTATGCAGCTCGGGCATAAAAATGTAATACACGAGCCGATAGTTAACAAAGACAGCATCATTTTACCACCGTTACATATAAAGTTGGGACTCATGAAGAATTTCGTAAAAGCGTTAGATAAAACGAGCAAAGCTTTCACTTATCTTCGAGAAAAGTTTCCGCAAGTTAGCGATGCAAAGATAAAGGAAGGTATCTTTGTAGGACCTCAGATTAGGAAAGTTATTGCAGACAAACAATTCGAGAACTTGTTACATGGTAGTGAACTTCGCGCATGGATGGCATTCAAATCGATCGTCGATAACTTTCTGGGAAATCACAAATCTGTCGACTATGTGCATATTGTTAAGCAGTGCATAGATGCATGCAGAATTATGGGCTGTAACATGTCCCTCAAAATCCATTTGCTCGATTCGCATCTTGACTTTTTCCCTGACAACCTTGGCGAAGTCAGCGATGAACATGGAGAACGATTCCATCAAGATATCGCCGTAATGGAGTCACGTTATCAAGGACGGTGGAGTGTGACCATGCTTGCCGATTATTGTTGGATGCTTCATCGCGATGTACCACATGCCATTCACCGACGAAAGTCGACTGCAAAGAAATTCAAGCCTACATAACTGTTATACTTCTTGTACGAATGATGTTGTAATACTGTATGCGTTGTTAAACTTCAATTGCGTATTTCTACAGATCCCGACTTGATAGAGAAAAACGGTTTGCAGATTTAAAAACAGCGCATTAAAATTGACCAGAAAAACATAGAAATGTTAGAGAAAGAAAAAAAAAATTTTTTTTGTTAGCCAGTGTTATCAGATAAATTAAAAACCAGAGAAATAGGTACTCCTTATACGCTTTAGATGTTATGAAACGCCATCATAACAAACATTAGCTATTGCAGTCTCAAAAAAATCAACAAAAGAAACAAGATAAATATGTTGTACTGTTGAGTGTAGAGTAACGATCACTACTATACGTTCAAATTAAGTGTCGTAACCACCACACAGGTGAACCAGGCGTGTCCTGGGTACCCCAGCACCGAGTGGACCCCGGAAAGTAGTGACCAGAAGAGACCCAAGTAGATGGCATTGCAATGTATTTGATTCTATGTATTAGGTTAAAAAAAAACTATTTTTAACACTTTTCTCTTGAAACTAATTGTAATTATCAAGTATGAAGTATACATTTTTTTAAATACTTGCCGTATACTAATTAAGGTCGCTGAGTCCCTTTCTTAGAAGGGCTCCACTTAATTCGCACCAAGGGTCTCTTTACACTGAAGTTACGCCACTGCCCAAATTATAACCAATATGGGTTGAACCAAGCGTTCCTATGCACGAGAAATACCTCACATTTCTTGTACATGAGCTAAAAAAACCCAAGTAATTTAGTTAATAGTTTGCTCGAAATGTTTACAAGTAATTTTGACCTTATCCCAGGCATTATAACTCTTGTGGGTGCAATCACATGCTTCGCCGGCGTGGCAGGCTTGGAGCTGTACGTAGAAAACACCAACCTATGGTACCTGGACTCTGTGTTTGGTATAGTCTGTGGATTGTTTCTCCTCCTGTTTGGTTTGAAGTAAGTTTATCGACCAGTTTTTTTTTTTTTTTTTTACATTTGTGTAGATGCTTCTTTACCTGCACCCAGGATTATCTACAGGAACTTCGACTTTTCCTCACACCCAATACTATGGTTTACACTTTACAACGACACCAGCCACCCACTCCCACTTCTAATTTTATTTAAAATAGAAGTGCAGGTTTTAGAATGACGTTCGCTATCATTCATATACCTCAGTTTTGAAAATATTGAAATAAGCCTGGTGTGTGGTTGTTATCGGTGGGTTTTCTTTATTGCAACACCGGTGGTGTTGGGACAAATTATCACTGTCTTTTTCTTCTTTTTTTTTTTTTAATTCATGAAGAAAAAAACCTCATTCAACCTCTGAAAGGTTATAATTAGGATGTATATGTCGCTATTTTCATATACAGATTATCCTCGACTTATGGCGTATGCGACTTACGACCACTCGTACTTAGTCATCCCATAAGTACCGGGGCTGTATACTTGTGTTTCATTACTTATTACTAGTGCCCTAGATTCATAGAAATCTAGGGCACTACTTATTACAGTACAGGGCTGTACGGTGCAGTAATTACATGTTATAATTTGTAAATTATACTACTTCACTATAAACAAAGAGTAATCAGTGTTTAAATATATAACAAAACATACATACATAGTTTAGCATTCCAGCATGTTATTAACATATCCTTACGGCCCATATAGTAAAGAGTGATTTCGGACTAACGGCCATTTGGACTTACGGCTGAATAGTTGAAACGGAACCCCACAGTAAATCGAGGACAGTCTGTAATATGCTCAACTGCCGATATGTGAATGTGGCATGGCCAAAATGTAACGATAACTGTAATAAGGTTGTAAAACAAAAGTAAAACAGAAAGAAAAAAAAAACCAGCTGACTTTTTGTTGTTGTTATCGGCTTTAAAGCTTTTGTTTATGCGACACCATTTTCTGACTAGCGTATAATCAGCGGTTGAGATACAAAGCTATTGCTGTTTTCAGATTAATGACTAAATGTAATGACGTCTATAGTCAGGCTATTTTTTTAAAAAAAGGCTAGCTTGTCTGTTATTGTAGGGTGACCATACGTCCGGATTTGGCCGTATTTATCCGGCTTTTTCGCGATTTACTAAATTATATGAAAGACACCATTTCGAAAATTCTCCATTTGAATTTCACTTCCGACGATTGAATTTCCTTAGAATGCAGAAGACAATGTATCAACAATCCCGGAAGCTTTCATGTTGTTGGAGTGTTTATCAATAATATATTATAATCATATTTTAACTCAGTTTTACACATTTTCGCTCTATTTGTTTGTTGACACCTGTTATCCAACAAATGCACTTTGAATGATAAAACGGTATGAGGTTTAGTCATTTAAAATCTCATTGTTTATTGCAAATTACAAATAATTTTAACTTTAATATCGAATTAAACATTAATTAATGACATTATATATTTATTACACAAGCCTACTCTAAGTACCAAAAAAAAAAAAAAGGATTTTGCCTTGTTTTTGCGAGGCGTGCATCCTTCAACCTAGACACATGGTCTTCGGTTATATTACAGCGCATGTCCAAATATAAAAGACTTTGTGGTTTGCATTAAAAAAAGTATGTATTCGCCGATAAATTGAAAAAGAAATGTCCATGTTTTGCCAGAGGTCGGCAAGATTTAGAAGCAGAATGTCTCGTGTGTAGAGGTGGCACACTTGTGTCAGTAGCAAATAAAGTTGCTGCTGATTAAAAAAGAAAAAAAACACACAAAAAAGTAATCAAGCGTTTTTAAAGACGACTTTTATCATCTTGATATATTAATAGACACAAAATCAAAGTGATTTGATGACATTATTGTTTGATGTGTAATAAATAAGCTTCACTGTCATTGATCATTTAAAATAAGTATGTCCTACTTTTCCACTATAGTGTCCTCCCTTGTCCTCCTTTCCATGACAAAAAAAGTGAATATTGTCCTCCTTGTTGCGTTGAATGATGTGGTCACCCTATGTTATTGTCTTTTGTAAAGTTTTATGGGTATGCTTCATCACCATATTCTAACTACCATATGTTCAAAGGTCGGGACAAAGTTAGGATTGCTGTCCAACTAAACATACAAATAAAATCGTAATGACAACTAAAAACAGCACAAAACATAAAAGTCAATTCAAGATCTAACTAAACACGCCAGGCGTTTACATCCCTCCCATGTTTATTATTTTTGTTTGGTGTTTCTTTGTTTGGTTTTGTTTTATCTTTTTTGTTTTTAGTTGTTCGTTTTTGGATTTTTAAAAATGTCTTGTTTTTTTGTTTATGCACATAAAATTCGTAATTTTGATTTGCCCTATTAACAATGATTTGACAGGAGATGTGATGCCACTTTCCCATATCGGCAATTATTCATATTATTTGGAATTGAAAACAATATATATCCAAATTAGAATCCATCAGAGGTTGAACGGGATATTTCTCATCATCAAATAAAAAAGCACACACACACACACATAAAAATGCTGTCTTATCTGTTATTGTTCTATCTAAAGTTGTATGCTACATCACCGTATTCAGATCAGCATACGTCCAACGGCTCCTACTGACTTTGCACATAAAAATTCCATCTCGCCAGCATGATCTTGAAATAATTATGATCAAATAGTGCATTGGGGGCATTTTTATACTTACATTGACATTTCAAATGTGTGTGTTTTTACTTTTTCATTTTCTTTCCTTCTTTCAAAAAAAAAAAAAAAGTGTGAATTTGATGATAATGACAGATGAATTTCATTTCTTATTAGTATTAGGCATGAATCCGGCTGCAAACATCCAAATGTAATTTTTTTTTTCCACTTAAACCAAATTTCCAATCATTTGGAAATCTTGTGTTTTTGGTTTGATTTTAAGGACCATCTTCATTGCACACGGACAACTCCATCAGTGCTCTGATCTCCTCCCTTAGATCACACAAGGAAGATCTCAGCACAGTGCACGAACTCCGTAGCACCGGCGAGAATCCCAATGTGTATATAGGAATCACATATTATATAAATATTTTTGTTGTGGGTAGGTTTCTCATTTTTAAATTTTGACATGGCAGCGGCCCGATAGGCCTACTCTTTACGATTTCCAGCTGCTGTCGGATGTTTAACCTATTTTTTTTTCGCCCTTATCCGAGAAGGCTAGACATCCGATCTAACTACCCAGGAAACCAGGGGGGAATATATAAAGTGTATTCCCTCAACTGGGAATCGAACCCGGTACCTCTAGAACTCGAGGCAGACGCCATACCTCTTAGCCACTCCGACACGTAATATCTTGTGTACATGAGTGTATTTACTTGTCACTACATGTTTACTTTTTTATGACATTTGTATTTAGCATAAAAAAAGAAAGAAAGATATAGCATCAAAATGCAGCTGCCTGTATATTAAGGTTTTTGTTTTACAAATTGTTTATGTAACACATTACAAAAATAATTGTTGGTAAATGCGTTATTTTTCAGGCTTCTGTACTCAAAACTTAGAGCAGAACAAGCACCACACTGAGTTTAACCCTGCATCAAAGACATCAAGTGTTATTACTTATCAATATATATAAAATCCCAGCTGTATCTGTCAGTAATGCTAAGGGATGCAACTTTGGTTGAAAGTTAGACATTAATTGTATATTTTCCCTTATATGTACTCTCCCGAAAATAGTAACAATGCGCAAATGACGGTGTGCACAAAAATATATTTATAGAATGTGTGATCCCATATACACGCATTGGGATCCTTGCTGCTACTACGTAGTTCGTGTACTGTGGTGATGCACTGTGGTTTTTAAAAATATACTTTTGAATAAGTAAAATTGCCGTTTTGTATTGCTGCTTACTTACTTACTTACTTAGTCGTTCCCCTTCTACCGTGAGGTGTAGAGGTTTGGAAGAGAGAGTGCCAGACTATCCTATCGGCTGTCTTCCTCCTGGCCTGGTTCCATTCTAGTCCTCGGTCCTTCAAAGACTGTCTAATGTTGTCCTCCCAGCGGACTCTGGGTCGTCCTCGGGGTCTGGATCCTTGGCTCTTTGTTTCCCATGCTTGTCGTGGTATCTGATCTTCTCCCATTCTGCAGACATGGCCAAACCATCTTAATTGGGACTGTTCTACTTGGGTCTGCAGGAGGTGGGATTCTAGGCCTTGACGTATCGTCTGGTTGCGTACCATGTCTCTTCTTGTTACTTCAACCACCTTCCTCAGATACCTCATTTCTGAGGTTTGGATCTGGCTTTTATGGGTTGTAGTCATTGCCCATGACTCGGATCCATATGTCAAGACTGGGACATAGGTGGAGCGGTATACAGCCATCTTCGTTTTCTTACCAACCTCTCTCTTGCTGAGGAATCCTCGATTTATGGCCTGAAAAAGTCTCCCAGCTGCTGCTTTTCGAGTGGCCAAATCTTCTTTGATGCCTCCCTTTCGATAATAGCTCCGAGGTATTTAAAATGGTCGACCTGCTCCAGGACCTGTTCTCCCAGCTTAATCTGATGTCTTCTTTCTTCTCGTGATATCACCATGGATTTTGTTTTAGAGCTGCTTATGACCATCCCTCTTTTCTCCAGCTCTTCCTTCCAGGCTTGCAGGTTGGATTGGAGATGTGCCTCTGATTTAGCAATCAGGGCAACATCATCAGCAAATGCCAGCTCCGAAATATAGACCTGTCTCATCTTCCAGTACCCCACTGAATACTTTCTTGTGGTATTGCTGCTTTTGAATATAATTCCCGGCTTTTACACTAGTTGAATCTGTATGAAAGAAGTTACATTAATGTCAACTTCCTTTGTTTCTCTTGAACATTTAAGCTTAAGTATTGCCTAATGTAGTACCCATAGCATCTCTGAAGATACAAAGAAAGATTAGGACTACTGTCCTATTAGGCATGTCGTACATAGTGATTAACTTGAGGTTGTGCATGGCCCTGGCAGCCTGATCATGTCGTAAAATAAACTGCTATAGAACATCCCCAAGCAAAAGGAGCCATTTTAGAAGGCTTCTTGCAAGGGGATAAGCTGCAGTGGTGGCCACGTGCTTTGCAAGAAGCCTGCCAAAAAGAAGATCAATGAATAAATGTATGATTCTGATGTGGGGAGACAAATTTAGAATAAACTGAGCCTCTATTGCTCCCATAGAAATGCTTTGTGCTTTTTTTAAATGACTTAGGACAGGGACAATCATAAATAAGTGATGCCTTCATCTTAAGCAGATGTTCTTAAAAAAAAAAAATTCACAAAAATTAAATAACAACCCAAATATAACAAAGTAAATAATTGTATATTTATTTAAAAAAAAAAAAACTGTATACAATAAATAATTAAAACACTCATCTTTATGAAATAAATAACAAACACATTTTTTTTAAAACCTCCCAAATGCAATAAAGGGACCCTGACACCAATCACCAGAACTGCTGTGCTATGGACCCCAGAAGTACTCCTAAAGAGAGTCAGACCAAAGACAACCTGGCGGAAAACAGTGGAGGCTGAGATGTAAAGCATGAACCAGAGTTGGGGCACGGCATGAAGGATGGCCACTGACACAGCAAAATGAGGACAGTGTTGCTGCCCTACAAGACACCACTAGGTGTGGTGGCCACAGACTGCTTTGTCAGTCAGGCCACAGACTGCTTTGTCAGTCAGGCCACTGACTGTTTTGTCAGTCATAGGCTAAGTATCCAAGGAGGAGAAGAAGAAGAAATGCAACAAATAAAACATAACCAATAACAAACCCATTTACAGTAAATAAAAAATATCATGAAATAACTAACAAATAAATTTAAGAAAAAGAAACCCCATTTGCAACAAATAAATAAAAAAACAACACACCGCTTATAAGCTGATCAGAAATGGTCTTAACCACACACTAAAAAAGGGAGGGCACTGGATATATTTGATTACATTCACTGGTTATATTAACTGGTGTTTTTTCTTCTTATTATATTAATTTTAATGATTAACCTTCATGTATTTTACTGTTTATGTGTATACGACTGATAATTCAGAAAACATAATTCAACCTGTATTATGTCCGGGTTGCAGGGAGTATTCTTTTTTTTTCTGTGACAATGTGTCCTTACAATTAAGGAACATTGCAGACGATGTAAAAATGCAACGGAATACATGCTGCTCGTGTATGAATTCCAGGGTTAGGCAACTAGCCAAGACCCTGTAGTATCTTTGCGTGGTGTATCCTGGAAAGTCAACCTCTGATATCTGAGGTTGCCTGGCCAATGCTCAAGATTCGATTAGCCGCACAACAACAGTGGCCCAACATCACTATTCCCGCTGTGGTGCAACATGTTGAGAACCTAGCACTACACACTAAGCTGAGGGGGAAATTACTCAATTTCGGCTATTACCTTGTTGACTGCATGTAGGTGAATCCCAGTTGACAGGTGACAAGTGAAGGGAGCTGGGAAATGACTCTTTGCAGGACATAATGATTTCTTGGGACGCAGAGTATGTTAGCCCTGCATATTTGGCAGGGAATGCACAGTAGGCTGTTCTAGCTCTTTCTCCCTACTAGTTTAAAAACTACAGGATTCCTTAAATGCACACCCAGATGTTGCATGGTGGTTTGCTCTGAACAATGTTCCATGTGATATGAATAAAACAATTATAAATTTCTGGCCATTGTTTTTTCTTTGATATGTTAGTTTTTTTATTCAGTGATAGTGCATCGTGCCTTCGATGGAAGATTAAGCGAATGCGGGGATGGAAGATTCCGAACAATACTTGAACCTTGGAATACGATTGATTTGATAAGTCATTTCATTGAGTCCATACATTTAATTCACAGTTGTACACACAGGATGATCATTTCAAATAGGAGTAGAGCATAAGTCCATATAAGTCATGCATAAATTAATCAATAACGTAGACTGCTGGTTTACGTGTCAATGTCCGTTTAAGGATACAATGCAGTATCGTCGTCAGAACATCACAGCTATATGCACGCGCAGCTAGACATGGCTACCTGCCGACAGTGAGACTGCGAGTCTGAATATTTCATATGAATTTGACGATTATTCTCATCCTTCTGAGGATTCTAGTTAATTACTAACCTCCATAAATTTTCCTCTCATATAGAGTTCTAGGACTGACCCTGGTCCATCAAAAAATGCATATATATATGGCTATATCATGCCATTGAATTGGAAGGTTAGAAAAACGCAGCTATTCAGCTTGGCGGTCAAGTAACAAAGGGTAGCGTTTCTTAGTTACCGACTGTGACCCAAACAACGCTATACACGTCATAATCGATCGTGTATGGAGCGTTCAATAATTGAAATATCTATCGCAATATATTAAATGCCTTAACCTTTACAATTGCACGTCTGATAACCTTTAGCAGACGGCGTTAATATCATATACCGTAACAATTCCCTGTACACCGGGGAAAAAAAATCGATAGATTTTTTTTCAAGATCTATCCGACTTAACAATTTTTCAAAAAAATTTAACACAATTGTGACATATGTCATAGTCATCTAACATTAATCATATTATATATCAATATTTATACATATTATTATATCAACTAAATAAATGTCCAATGTTAATAGTGAATGATAGAATTAAATTAAAGTAAGGTCTGTCGTATTAGTATGTCATATAGGGATTAATTTGACTAATTAACATTAAATTAATTAATTAAACTAAGAGTTAAATTATTAAGGTTCTAATGTAACGCGATGTTATGAGAGAAGAAAAGACAAAATAAGTGAGAAGAAATAGAAAGAAATTCGAATATAAGTTTAACTTAATTGTGTGTGTTAAGTGTTAGTGAATAATAACTATCTAATTTAACTAACTAAATAACGTATAGGTACATTAAAAAAAAAAAAAATATTAATCTAATACTTGTGTGAGATTTATTTTCTCTTTTCATAATTTCTTCTTTTTATATTTCGTTCTCTTTTTTTGTTCTTTCATTTCATTTTTTTTCTCACATTTCATTTTATTGATAATAATTCAATTAAGAAGTTAAGTTAACTAATTAATTAGTATAGGATATGATGATCCATCCGTAGTCTTGATCCTGATGAATTCTTTTAGGCAAAAATGTTCAAACGTTTACGTTGGAAAGAAATGTCATTTATCCCAGCATCCAAGAATTAAGTGCACATCGGATAATAAGTTCGACTTGTCGTCAGATATTGTTCCATGATTGTTCAACGAATATTCATATATCGTGTATGGACGTCAGACGAAGTTTGAATGTCAATATGTATACCTTGATTGTCTTTAGTTCCATTCTGTGATGCATATAGTGTTTATAAAGTTTAAATTGAAGGCAAGGTTAATTCCTTTATAGTTGATATGTTTTAGGAATGTTAATGTTGATTATTCGTCGTCAATAGGATTACGTGACAACGCATCCGCCACAATGTTTTCAGTGCCAGGAATATGTTCAATGGAGAATTCAAATGGCTGTAGGATGATTGCATATCTGGCGAGTTTCTGGCTTTTATGATTAGATCGACGCAAGGATGCTACAGCACGTTGGTCCGTCTGTATGGTGAAGGGAGCACCAAGCAGGAACTTTTCGAGTTTAGTTATTGCCCATATCACAGATAACAGTTCCTTGTCAACTGTTGAATACTTTGTTTCTGCAGGCTTTAGCTTTCTTGAAATATATAAGGTAGGATGTAGAATGCCATCATGGTTCTGGAGCAGGCATGCACCAATGCCGTAGTTACTAGCATCTGTTCGTAAGAAAAATCTTTTGGAAGCATCGGGAAGTCTTAAAATTGGTTCATGCGAGAACAAATTTATAATTTTGTTGAAAGTTTCATTGCATGTACCAGTCCATGTCACCTTCACCGGCATGTCTTTTTTTAACAATGAAGACAATACAGCCGTGATGGATGACAAGTTTGGTATGAATCTACTGTAATATTGAACAAGTCCTAACAAACTCCTGACCTGTTTCTTCGTCTGAGGAACTGCTATGTTTAGAATTTTGGAGACTGTACTAGGTAACGTTCGGATATATCCCGATCCAATGATATGTCCCAAAAAGGTTATCTCATTACACGCGATTTGCACCTTTGTAGGTTTAGCAGTTAGATGATAATTCCTTAGAGTGTCGAAAACATATCTGATGCGTGATGCCATATGATGATGGATGGCATCCGCATGTCTGGTTTTGTGTAGTGTGTAGATGTGTTCAGTCAAAACAATGTTCATGCAACAATAACAGGGCAATCCACATAGGACGTCAGTAAACTCACGACGTATAAAGTCAATGAGTCTTGAAACAGCCGTTGACGTTTTTCTTCATTATTTATTGTGGACGCCACAGTGACAAAATGGTTACGCAAATGTGTAGGCACATCAAACAGTCATTATCACAGCAACATTCAATACAGCAATAGACGGTAGACAGCATTACAATGATGAGTCAGATGCATGTTATATTTCATAGTGCTGTAAATGTAGTCAGGTGGAAAACTCCATCCTTTTCTATAACAGCCAGGAGATAACCAGATGTATGAGATCAGTTCACTCTCCTTAGTTTGACTTCAGCAAGACAGACACGTCTGCCGAAGTATAAATAATGTCCTCAAGAATATCCTCTAGATAATAAAGGTTTTCTAAACCTAGTTCATTTAACAAAGTAGCAAGTAATGGTCCTTGGTACATGCATCAACCGATGCAGTACAATGCAGCGACATGTGAGCTGGGAAAGAACATCTCGTGACGACGACTTTCGGAGACAGGCTATGAATCGAAATCGCTCACGACCCAAAATCGATAGAGTTAATGAAAAAGTCAATTTACCTTGCTTTCATGAAAAACACAGAAATATCACGCCTCCCGACATGTGGGAAAACACTAGAGGTATTATCTCGACTAAACGAAATATCCATAAGAGGACTACACATCCCTGACAGAACAAAAATAGCGGAGATCCCCTCTTCAACGAGGCATCTCTTTCGCCATTCCAAATCGCTCACTCCCACTAGTGGTGGGCGGAAACCGATCGACAAACAACAAGACAAGTCATGCGCAGTCCAGCGCAAAAATGACCACAGCTCAAAAGTTAACTGCATTCGATACCAACGCGAGAAGACAAATGCTTACCGAGAAAAGTGACTATAAATTACAAGCAGTTGTTGCCCTTGCGTTATAAAACAGATATTGAAATAAAACGATGTTGCGAGAATTTATCACGCAACATATCACCACCTCCTCCCGAAAAAAAAAAATGTGGAACATATTTTTTTTTCAATATCAAAGAGCAAGCGATAAGCGGCTCAAAACGCACGAATTATGCGCTGATAATTAACTAAATTGCCAAACAATAGGCTAATTATAGAGTGTCTGGTGAGGATATACCTCAACAGAAAAATAAATATGTCTCAAAAAATATTCACATCGGGGAGGTGTCACCAACACACATCACGTTAGCATGTAAACACAATATACGTATGCAAGTTACTATAATCATCATTAAACAGCATACTCTAATATTGTCTTTAAAAAATGGATGTACAAATCTGATAGGAAAATTTAAATAGTACATTCTTTGACATGTAATGACATAAGTACATAGTAAAGTTAAACTACATGACGATCCAGGACATATGCTCTGGTATTCCGAGGGTAAGTACACAATCTAGAACTCGTAAGGTAAGTCCTCAGCTCAACAATGACATTCTGAGAAAGTACAAGCAATATAATGCTAATTAATAACTAATATGCTTCATAAGGTACAATACATTATTAATAATTGTGGCTGTTTAGTAAACTAACGGCCCTTATATTAACTACTCAGTCCTCCTCTATCATTTTAAAAAACGAACAGAAGAAGATGACAACAAAGCACGATAGTGTGTACATATAAAGTAAGTACAGATGTGCTAATCTATTGTAGAAATATAGGTGTGTTATGACTCTGTAATATATAGAAATATAGGACAGAAGTATTAGTTGGAGTCATGTGGGCATCTAGACAAAATGTCAGCCATCACATTATCCGCACCACGGATAGCTCGTACCGTGAAGTGAAAAGGTTGAAGAGCTATAGCATATCGAGTGGATCTCGAACTCTTCAAATCTTAGTCTGAATAGCTGTAAGAGCTTTCTGATCAGTCTCTAGAATGAAATGTGCGCCCAGGAGGAATCTTTGTAGCTTTAGAATTGACCAAACCATCGCTAACAACTCACGGTCTAAAACCGAGTAGTTCCTCTCTGCCGCATTTAGTTTTCTAGAAATGTACATAACAGGATGCAGAGTATTTGCATATTCTTGCATCAGTGCTGCTCCAATCCCAGTGGATGAAGCATCACTCCGAAGAACAAAAGTCCTATCAAGAGTAGGTAATCTTAAGATGGGAGGAGAAGAAAATATATTCTTGATTTGGTCTAGTGAAGATTGGCATTCTTCAGACCAACGGACCAGATTAGGCGAACCTTTCTTCAACAATGTTGAGAGAGGTGCCATGATCGAAGATAAATTTGGAATAAATCTCCCATAAAATTGAATTAAACCTAAGAGACTCCTAACTTGTTTCTTCGTTTTAGGAACAAGATGTTCAGTATTTTGGAAGTATTGTGGTCTTCTGTCTTCAAGAGACCATGACCAACACGATGACCCAGAGAAAGAGATTTCACCAAAACCCAACAAAAGCTTTAGAAGGTTTTGCTGTCAAATTATTCTCACGTAGAGTGGACAGTAAGTCATATAACCCTAAATAGTGATCTTCCCAGGTATCACTGAAGAGACAGATGTCATCTAAGTATGCGATGACATCCGAACGATGTGACAGAATTCGACGCATCATGCGAACGAAAGTGGCAGGGGCGTTCATGAGACCTAAAGGCATAACATTCCATTGAAATAGACCCCTAGGTGTAGAAAAAGCAGTAAGAGGTTTGGCATGCTCTGCTAAAGGCACTTGCCAATAACCTTTAGACAAGTCAAGTTTAGTGAAGAATCTAGAATTAGAAAGTCTAATCAGTAGATCTTCTAACAAAGGCATCGGTTCAGCGTCGAACTTTGTGACCTGATTCAATTTGCGATAATCAACGCAAATTCGTATGTTCTTATCCTTCTTCCGGACAATAACCATGGAAGAAGAATAAGGTGAAGTCGATGGTTCAATTATATTTAATTGAATCATTTCATCCAATTCCTTTTCCACTTGCGACTGAAAGTGTATAGGAATAGGATACGGCCTAACCCTAATTGGATTATTGTCGGTAAGAATTATGTCATGTTCTATGACATCTGTGTGTCCAGGAATGTCAGTGAGAACATCCTGAAATGTTTGTAACATCGACGAGACTTGTCGATGTTCGTCACCAGCAAGATTAGGAGAAACAGAAACGTTTTTCCAAGATTCCGTGGAATGTAATGGAACCACTGGAAGGGGAAGATTGACATCAGAGAAGGTAGCTTCCTCATCCTGAATGACAGACAGGGATGAATAATGCCCGTGAGGTGCAGGAGCATCATCCGTTGCCTGGAAAATAGGCAGCAAATAGTCCGGACGTTCGTGAAATTCCGAAAGCATGTTTATGTGGAAAGTTTTATGCTTTCCATCAATATCGACCACATAGTCAACATCGGAAATCCGAGAGACTATTGCATACGGACCTTTCCATGCAATAAGAAGTCTATTTTCCCTACTGGGGAGTAGGACGAATGCTTTGTCACCTGGACAAAGTTGTCGTAGACATCTATCCTTGTTAGCAAACTGCCTTGCCTTCTCTTTAGCAATTTCTGATGAAGCAGTTGCTAGCTTACATGCCTCAATGATCTTTTGTCTAAGAGCAATGACATACTCATATGAGGATTGAGTTTCATCGCTAATATCATCGGCAGTGATGAGATCGTGTAATAAAGACATAGGGCCGCGTGGACGCGCGCCAAAGACAAGTTCGAAGGGAGAAAATCCTGTGTGTTCATTAGGGACTTCTCTATAGGCAAAGAGAGCCGCGGGTAAAACCCTGTCCCAATCTTGAGGATGATCTTCAGTTATCTTACCAAGCAAAGTCTTGAGCGTTCTATTCAGACGCTCAACTACCCATTAGACATAGGATGGTAGATACTACTGAGAGATCGTTCAATATGTAAGGTAGACATTACCTGTGACATAGTGTCAGATATGAGTTGAGTGCCATGGTCTGACAATATTTCTCTGGGGAACCCCAAGCGAAAATATCAACCAAAGAGCATCTGCGATATCTGTAGTAGATATGCTCTTAAGAGGAATAGCCTCTGGCCAACGTGTGCACATATCGACACATGTAAGGATAAACTGATATCCTCTGGCCGACTTGACCTTAAAAGGGCCAATAATATCTATGGCCATTTTCTGAAACGGCCGAATAGGAATGTCAGCAGCCTGGATAGGCGCAGCATGTCGTGGTCCTCTAGATTTGACCTCCTGACATACCTTGCATGATCGGCCAAGTAAATACGAATGTCCTTATATGACAAAAGGCCAAAAAGAAAGCCGCAAGGACTCTCGATCTTCGTACGGGCCAAAACCCATTATGTCCCAGCACATTGCGAGTCATGAGAGCATGTTGTAATATTTTGGACTCTCATGCTCTTGGGAACAAGAATTTGCGAATGTGCCGACGTAGTCGAATCTTGTACCATACGTACAAGTACGCCGTTTCTCATTGCAATCCAAGATTTTCTATTTGTATCCTGATCGGATCACCTTTCTTCAT
>JAMPIV010008456.1:0-18031 GCA_024509875.1 Oreohelix idahoensis | reverse complement strand
AATGGCTGAAAGACTTCTGTGCAAATGTACATGCAGGATTTATTTGTTTTGATGAAGAAGATATGGTAAATTTTATATCCTGAAGAAGCAGAATAACCCCTATTTCACTACTGGTATGCACTTACTTGAAAATGTGGCATTATGAAGAAGAATAAGTGTCATATGTGTCTTATGAAGTTTTACCATGTCGACTTGTAATTACGTTAAAATTTAATAAACGTCACCTTTATACTAAAGGCAGGTCGTCACTCATTTGCTTTGCCATACATTCATGAGAGGAAAGAAGGAAAGAATAAATGAACAATAACTACTCTTGCTGGTAAATTATATAAATAAAACACATCTGCTCTAATACTACACCTTAGAGGATTGTCCCCGAACCTGGTAAATTCCTGTAAGTCTGTAGAGAGAAATCATCACCTCTAGCAGGCTAGCTAGTAATCAAGATCTAATACTCTCGATTCAAAACAGCAATCCCCACTACCCTACCCGGCCACAAATGTATGGATGTAAGCGAGAATGTGTTTTTGTAATTTTTGTATTGATGACACATTCAAAAATACAGATTAGACATTTTGACCGCATAAGTGAGTGTCGGTATACAGAACTTATTTATTTATTGTTTTGTTTATATTATTTTATTTTATATTTATTATTATTATTTTTCTTCAGTCATTATCTTGTTTATTTTTAAAAAAAAACCTACTCATTTTTTATTATGATTGCCTACTGTAAATGAATGCTGTTATGTTAACTTTATAATGTTGCATGCCTTTAAATTAATGCTTAAAGTAACACGTGGGAATAAAAGGATATAGTATGCAAGATTAATGAGAGTGAAAGGGCAGAATGTTAGACGGGCCTGCGCGCCCAATTCTCAACCCTTCGAAAATAAAGTTCGTTCGTTCGTTCGTTCGTTCGTCCAGCCTTATGAATTGGGTACCAGAGCAACTTTGGGAAAGTTTAAGGCGGCCGGCGTGATGCTGACCACGTCACCCCTAGTGTGCCGATGGTTAAGAAAATATGGGCCTAACACCATATTCCCAAATGCTTCAATGGGCGTGAAACGGAATCCTTTATCTTTTTTTTTTTTTTTACATCGATTGGTGTGTTTCGCGTAATTCATGCATTACGGGCAATAGCCTCTGTAGTACAGAATTAAACTAGGTCATTTTGCTAAGGCACGTATATACAGAAAGGAGAGCTCTCTGTCAACATTCGAGAAAGGGGTGAAAAGCTTATTTGACCAATGTGACAATAAACGGATTCAACCGACACTTGTATTTGAACGAACACAGTCTATAGCTGTAGAGGTTTTAAAGAACTTTTGAATTAAAATATTAAAGTATTAACCGTTAGCTCTACTTTCAAAGTGAAATGTGTTCATGAAAATAAAGTCCCTTTTTAATGTATTTTCAAAGTGAAAAATGTTAATAAAAAGATAGTCCTTAGTTAATGTTGATTTATGTATAGTCTATATAATAAGAATTATATATTTTAAACAACCGTTAAGGGAGTATTGTATTCACGAATTCATGCTAAAACAGAACAAATTAAATCAGTCGATGTGACATGTACTAACCTCTACTCAATCCACTGCACCACATCCAAAATCGCGTGTGTGGTCTAAAAAATTCGGGTGACACAGGAGATTACGAAATGAAGACCTCTATGACATAACCTGCAGACGTACACCAACTGCACTTTCCTTATTGCATGTACTAATAAACGCACACCTACTGAATAGAATAAAACACTGGAGATTGACAGGACATACTCCCAGGAAGCAACCAGTTGGTATAAACAGACATACCTGAGACTGGAACTCACAGTGAAAGTGAAAATTGGTGGAACGGGCGCCAAAGAGAACCTGGCGAGGAACTGTAGAAGAGGAAGAAACAGCAAACAGGAAAACATAGGCGGAGCTGAAGTAAATAGCCCCAAACAAAAATTGGTGGCGGCCAAAAATAGTACTGCTATGTTCTGCGTTGGAAGGTAAAGGAGTTATAGTGATGGTGATGATGGCGATGATGATAAGGATGATGATGATAAAGCCAAAAATGATCCCGTTGGGCACAGATAGAAACTGTAGGTAAAGGCTGAATGGACAAAAACTGACGAAACGATTTGGTTAACAGAATTTGTCAAGCAGCGACATGCAACTCCACAGAAATAAGAAGCGGGGAAGGTTAAAATACAGGTGAAGCAGGGACACTATGACACGCGCGGAGCATGCACACTATGATACACAGGGAGCAGGGACACTGTGATACACAGAGAGCAGGGACATTATGATACACATGGTGCAAGGGCACTATGATACACGGGCAGCAGGGACACTATGATACACAGTAAGCAGGGCTACTATGATACACAGGAAGCCGGGACACTATGATACACTTGGACACTATGATACACGGGGTGCGGGGACACTATGGCTCAAGGGATCAGTGACAGTATAAAACACAGGGAGCAGGGACACTATAACACACAGGGAGCAGAGATACTATAAAACACAGGGAGCAGGGGTACTGTGACAAATAGGGAGCAAGGACATCATGATACACAGGAAGCAGGGACACTATTAAACACAGGGAGCAAGGAAAATATGATACACTGGGAGCAGGGACACTATGATACACAGGGACACTACGATAAATAGGGTGCAAGGAACACTGTGACACAAGGGATCAGTGACACTGTAAAACACAGGGATCAGTGACACTATAAAACACAGGGAGCAAGAACACTAAAAAACACAGGGAGCAAAGACACTATAAAACACAGGGAGCAGAGACACTATAAAACCGAGAGCAGGGATATTATAAAACACAGGGAGCAGGGACGCTATAAAACACATGGAGCAGCGACACTATAAAACACATTGAGCACGGACACATTAAAACACAGGGAACAGGGACACTATAAAACACATGGAGTAGGGACACTATAACACACAGGGAGCAGGAACACTATAAAACACATGGAGTAGGGACACTATAACACACAGGGAGCAGGAACACTATAAAACACATGGAGTAGGGACACTATAACAAACAGGGAGCAGGAACACTATAAAACACATGGAGTAGGGACACTATAACAAACAGGGAGCAGGAACACTATAAAACACATGGAGTAGGGACACTATAACAAACAGGGAGCAGGAACACTAAAAACACATGGAGTAGGGACACTATAACACACAGGGAGCAGGGACACTATAAAACGCAGGGAGCATGGACATATTAAAACACAGGGAGCAGGGACACTTTAAAACACAGGGAGCAGGAACACTATAAAACACTGGAAGTAGGGACACTATAACACACAGGGAGCAGGGACACTATAAAACGCAGGGAGCAGAGACGATATAAAATACATGGAGCAAGGACACTATAAAACACAGGCAGCCGAGACACTATAAAACACAGGAAGCAGGGACACTATAAAACACAGGAAGCAGGGACATTATAACACACAGGAAGCAGACACATTATAAAACACAGGGAGCAGAGACACTATAAAACACAGACAGCAGGGACACTATAAAACACAGGGAGCAGGAATACTATGAAACACATGGAGCAGGGACACTATAAAACACGGGAGCAAGGTCACTATGACACACAGAGAGCATGGACACTATGACACACAGATAGCAGGGACACTATGATACACAGGAAGCAGGGACACTATAAAACACAGGAAGCAGGTACACTATAAAACACAGGAAGCAGGGACACTATAAAACACAGGGAGCAGGGACACTATAAAACACATGGAGCACGGACACTATAAAACACAGGAAGCAGGGACACTATAAAACATAGGGAGCAGGGACACTTTGGCACACAGGGAGCAGGGACACTTTGGCACACAGGGCGCAGGGACACTTTGACACACAGGGCGTAGGGACACTATAAAACACAGGGCACGGGGACACTTTGGCACACAGGGCGCAGGGACACTTTGGCACACAGGGCGCAGGGACACTATAAAACACAGGGCGCAGGGACAATTTGGCACACAGGGCACAGGGGCACTATAAAACACAGGGCGCAGGGACACTTTGGCACACAGGTCGCAGGGACACTATAAAACACAGGGCGCAGGGACACTATAAAACACAGGGAGCAGGAACACTATAAAACACATGGCGCAAGGACACTATAAAACACAGGGAGCAGGGACACTATGGCACACAGAGCGCAGGGACACTTTGGCACACAGGGACACTTTGGCACACAGGGAGCAGGGACACTTTGGCACACAGGGAGCAGGGACACTATAAACCACAGGGAGCAGGGACACTATGACACACAGATAGCAAGGGGAGATAGCTACGACTTTAAAAGTTGCATTTGACTGTTAAATTATTACTACCGGAGAACGCCGGTTGAATAATATCCAATAAATATAACTTCAAAACAAAGGAGAATTAAAATAGATTTATTTATTAATAATTTCACCTTCATCAACATCGCTATTAGCTATTAAAAAATTTATTACAAGCCTAAACGGTATTGGATAAACTTATAAGCAGAAAGCTCATATGGGGAAAAGGGAATGAAAACATGAAGGACGGAAGAATATAAGTGTGTATGAACAGAAGAGAAAAACAAGTTTAATCGCACTCAAATCAGCAGATGAAACTAAAATCTTTACGAAATTTCCGAAGCAAGGGGGTGCACACTGTAAAATCGTGTGTAAAAAAGTCACAGTTGGGGGGCAAGATTAAATTGATTGCTGAGGTTATGTGTAATTTTGAAAGGAATTAACTGGAAGGGCGGAAAAATGGGAATGACACAAATAATTTCGCTGTTTCTTTGCTCAGTGAAGCTTACGACATGGGCAAAGTACGCAATGTAATGATTTGATTTAACGGTTCACACTTAACACCTCGTACATCTTGTTATTCTTTAGATGTGAAATTAATTGTGAACACATGGGTTGTTGTTGAAAACATACCCTAATTGTTGCGCCGCAAACGCAAAAAAAGCTATATGGCATGTTAAACACGCTGCGCGTCAAAATCCATGCGGATTCAAATTATAGGAATCGTTCTGGATATTGGAAAGGATATAGCGCTTACTTTTGTATATGCCAAGCAAATGTAAATCTGAGGACACATATATTAGTACGCATTATGTGTACGTAACAATGCCAAGTCTGTTGACCGATGTGGCACCATAGCACTTAAAGCTAAGGAAATTAATGCAGTCGAAAAAGAGACTCATAACAATGGAAATTGCCAAACCCCATAATTTGAAAATTGTTTTTGTCCTTTATCTTCATGACGAAATAATTAAGGCTACGTTTAGGTCACCGTTATGAGAACTTTTGAAATCGATTTATATACTGTAGAACACTTGGCTAGGCATCGATGAAACGCAACCAGGGAGGCATCAGTTAGATTCGCTTAATGTTTTGATGGAGAAACATTATTACTTTACGTGCGAAAGTGTTTGTATCATCTACAAAAACTATGGACGTGCCCGATCTGCCGTGTCGTTAGTCAATAGGGGGATCATATTGTCCTAGACAGAAAACTTTTGATGTACTGCCCCATTATTTCTTAGATCCTTCCCAAATTGCTATATTCATGTCCCAGTGTGTACGGCCCTTTGAGTAGAACTCCTTAGCAGAAAATGATTTTTATATTGGCATAAACAGACACGTAATCAAACTCTACACTATTATAACTAGGCGTCGGAAATAATGTAAGCGGTTCAAGGTCAAACTAGGGCAAGTCCGTTTGGACATCTCAACAAACCAACACCACTCTTCCTTACAGTACTGTTTGTCGTTGGAGAGTGACGTGTGTTTAGTTCCA
Organism: Oreohelix idahoensis; assembly: GCA_024509875.1. NCBI lineage: Eukaryota > Metazoa > Mollusca > Gastropoda > Stylommatophora > Oreohelicidae > Oreohelix > Oreohelix idahoensis. The sequence goes on along the minus strand of JAMPIV010008456.1, from coordinate 12,195 downwards.
GTGATCACTTTTATGATCATTCCCTGTACTAGATTGTAGCTTGTTTATATGGGCGGCTGAGATGGACTCCAGTGTGACGGGTTCGGCCGTGGCTTTTATCTCAGGCTGAGCAGTTTCTCGCCGTCAAATTGACCTAGATGGCAAGAGATAATGTGACCCATTAGAGTGGAAGATGATAAATATTTTAATTTGCTGTAAATAATCAACCAACTTACATTTGGGTTACAAGAAATAATAGACTGGAAATTGCTTTGAAAGCTTTACTTGGTTTTCGGATAGGGTTACGATAGCGAGTTAATAACTCTGAAGTTAAATCTATTGTCAGCCAGAGATCCCAGTCTCGAGAAAAAATCTTCAATACATACTTTCTGTTACTTCTCTGGTATTATCATAATAGGAAAACCTCCAGCGTTGCACCCGGTCGAAACTACACTGGAAAGCTGGGGACTAACACTAAGCAGGGACACATAAAACAGGAGAGGAGATGAAAAGTGAGAGAGAGACGAAAGGAGAGTGAAATGACCTATACGGGTGTAATCGGTAATCAGTAGCGTCATTCCTATCCTCCACATTCTACATATCATAACGGGACTATCAACATTTTCTCAACAACAACAAAACTAACTTTATCATTTATATACCGCAGAAACAATTTACATTTCTAAACTCTACGTTTCCGAAGCTATGTTTTAATTGATTGCTGAGAAGTGTCAGCATCAGTAAATGTTACGAGCTGCTCACACACACACTTGTTTAGGTGATAGACTAATAAAATTGTGTCGGACCTTGTAATGTGGCCTTATGTTAACGAAACAATGCGCATGTCGTAACTTACGAAAAACTCATAACTGCGACTCATGATGTGTAGCGTTGTTCATTGGGAACTTCGGCTGGCATTTCAACGCTCAGGGAAATACTTTACAGATTGTCAAGTACAGAAATCCACTGTATTCATAATCTAGGATCATCATCATAAACCACTCCAAACTCCAACAGGAAGGAGCATAGGCCTTCAACAAACACATGCCAAGTCCTCCTGTCACGTGCCATCATCTCAAGTTCTTTCCATGTTCTCCTCATCAGTTTCACCTCTGTTTCCAACTCTCTTCTCCATGTACTTCTTGGTCTTCCTCTGCCTCTCTTGCCCTGGGGGTTCCAGAACAAGGACTGCCTTGTAATGCTATCAACAGGTTACCTCAGCGTGTGTCCTATCCATCGCCATCGTCTTCTTGTTCCACTGGCACTTGTCTAGTTCTTGTCATCAGTTCCACGTTGGTAACCTTGTCATACCATTTTAATCCTTCTATTCTACGCAAGCACCAATTTATGAAAGTCTGTAGCTTTTTGGTTGTTGTCTTTGTTGTTCTCCATGTCTCTGAGCCATTCAATAGGACTGACTTCACATTTGAGTTGAAGATTCTTATTTTCGTGTTGGATCCTATTTCTCTTGATCTCCATATATTTCCCAATGCAATGAAAGCTCCTCTTGCCTTTTGTATTCTTATTTTGATATCGCTGTCTGTCCCTCCAACTTTGTCTATATTACTGCCAAGATATGTGTATGATTCTACATCTTGTATTGGTGTTTCTTCAAGTTCAACCCTGTTATCATTACCTGCATTTATTCGCATTATTTTTGTCTTTTCCCTGTGTATTTTCAGACCCAATTGCTACCAAATCTGGAAGTTCTCCTAGAAAGAAGGTTAGTCAGCAACACAGACTCCTTTCGGCTTTCTCTGTGTTGCATCATACGCCTCCCCACGAGAGGACCTTCCCCTGTCTTGGATGGCTGTGTTTTATTTTCTTTATTTGACTTGTCCATATTTGTTGAAGTTTTTTGTGGTTTAAATTTTTTACAGGATGGGGTAACCGGCCCCATGCCCAACCCTCCTTAGCTACAGGGCTATGTGATTATTTGGTGCAGGCTTCCTGTACGGGAACCAACAGCAGTGATGGCTCTATGATCCGTAAGGAGCGCACAGGAAAATTACGATATGCTGTGGTCGAAATCAGTGGTGTACTAAGGGGGATGGTCCGCCCGGGTGACAGCTAGGAGAAGGGTGTCATCAGACACTTTAATGATAGTATTTACTGTTAAAAAATATACTTGCAAGTGTGTTTCTTTCTGGGGGGGGGAGGGGGGAGAACAAGGGTAGGATCAGCCCCAGGTGCCAAATACTTTAAGTACGCCCCTGTCGTCCTTCTACTTCTTCTGCGTTCAGCTAGTAGTCATGCAAAGTCTGCAGGCCTGTTGCCAGGACGAAATCCAATCTTTTCCAGGTCAGCGCGGCAGCTCCATACCTTCTGCTTGAGCTCAGTACTACCTGGCCAGGTCCTTTGGCCGTGGATTGTTAGGAGGAGCTCATTTAAATATGTCCGGGATGCTAGAGTCTGGAGGGAGGGGGGGTGGGGTGAGAGATTGGAAGTAATCACTACCTGCTTACAATCAAAAGAACAATTGAAGAGTTGCTCAGCCTAGGAACTGCCCAACATCACGCAAGAAACCAAGTAAACGAACGGGAGAAATGAGCATTAAGACCTACAAGCTGAGAGAGCCAGAAATTAAGACCAGATATCAGGGGCTTATTGCTGCAGCAGTGAGCAACACAGAAGAACAGCCTGATGACTTGGAAACCCTCTGGCTTAAATTCAAAGGACATCATAAAGACAGCTGCTGCAGAAGCATGTGGTGAAGTCCGACTTGGGAACAAGAGAAAGAGGACACCTTGATGGACAGAGGAAGTCAAAGAGAAAATAAGAGAGAAGAAAATGGCATGGAAACAATACTTAGGAGCTAAAAATACAACAGGACAAATGGAGAAATATAGAGAATATGTGACACTCAGAACAGAAGCAAAGAACAAGGTGCTAGCAGCAAAACAGAAGTCCTGGGAAGAATTTGGAGAAAAGCTAGAAAGAGATGCGCAAGAAAGCCAGAAATTGTTCTATAAGACCCTAAAGAACATGAGGAAGGAAAAACAATGCCCTCTCAAATCTATAAAGGACAAGCAAAGCAAATTGCTTACTGCCCCGAAGGAAGTAATGGAAAGATGGAAATAATATTTCTCAGAACTCCTGGATGGTGAGCATGGTGAAGCATCAGAAATGATAACCACTAGCACAGAAGAGAAAACCTATGATGGTGAAGATGACATTGTGACAGAGAATTATGAAAAATAGATTTTATTATCTACATTTTTTCTTCCACCTGGCTTCACCTTGCTTCCTTATTAGTTATGCACGTTTTTTTTTAAACACAGAACTCTCCTACACTTAGATATCGACCTCTTTCTTAATTTAGCCAGGCCTAATTCTTTCTTTTCTCTACACTAGGAATGTTTACTATGATGCACGTAGCGAGAGAGAAGGGGGAGATGAGCTAATAAAGAAAAACCAAAGGGCGCGATAAGTTGAAACGTATTTTCGGTAGACATTGATCAGGAGGAATTAATCTGAGTAGAAGGGGGAAAATATGAAAGAAGGGGAGACAAATTACAATTCCCCCCCCCCCCCCCCCCAACACCCCCTTATCCATTCGTTCGTGGAACGTAATTAAGCTACAGAACGACGAAGATCTAAGACCGTCCGCTCGTTGCAAGAGTCCAGCACGCGGCGAAAAGGTGGCAAATTTTCCTTTCATTTAGAATTTGAACACGTAAATCCCCAAAGGTGTTATGTGTAACACTGGTCAGTGACCTTTCTACCATTTTAATATATACTGAAGCACATTAAAAACGCACTACCTGTATAATCCAATAACAGAGTGTGAAATGTAAATATAAGTGTTTACAAGTTTACATATTTGGAATCTTTATTAGTTTTCCTATGAATCCATCTTCTCTTCTTCTTCCGTCCTTAGCCACCGACCGTCAAAGCAGTCAGTGGCCATTACGCCTAGTGGCGTCTTAGGGCAACAGCAGATAGGTTTCTTTGCCATTGTTTCCCATCACGCCTATTGGCGTCTTTAGGGCAACGGCAAATCAATCCATCTGCTGTTGTTTCCGTAATCGAAGTGACTGGCAAACGGGTGATCAGCCCGTTGGTCTATGAATCCATGCTGGTCATTAATTTGTACATTTGATTGTTATGAAATTCATTGCATTCTGTGCAGGCAAGGGAGAAAACCAAAAATGCAACCAATAAAAAATTTTATTCACACTATCCTCAGTATCTGGTATGTGTGCTTGCAAACAAGCTTGGCAGTGGCTCCGCATGGAACGCACAAGTCTCTGAAGGAAATGCCGGGGAATCAAGTCCCATTCACGTGTAAGAGCAGCTTGGAGCTGTTGCAGAGTAGCTGGACAACCTTGCCTGTAGACTCTGCGTCCAAGCTCGCCCTACAGATGTTCTATAGGGGACATGTCTGGTGATAGGGCAGGCCAATCAATCGTCACAATGTTCTGCTGCTGCAGATATTGCTGCGTAATGCATGCGGTGTGCGCACGTGCGTTATCCTGCTGGAGAAGCTGCAAGTCTGGATAATTTGTGAACGCAGGAGCAACCAATGCATCCAGAACCTCATCTCGATATGTCACAGCATTAACATTTCCACGGAAGACGGGAAGAAGCAAGCGATGGTGAAAACTGAATCCTCCCCAAATGTGAATACTGCCACCTTCAAATCGCTTGTGCTGACGAACACAGCAATCTGCAAAGCGCTCTCCACACCGTCGCCAAATCCGCATACGTCCATCAGCAAAGGATATGTTGAATCTGCTCTCGTCTGTGAATAGGACAGCATTCCGCTGCAGTCTTGTCCATCTGACATGTTGCTCTGCCCATTGCAGGCGCTGCTGACGATGTCTGTGAGTCAAGTTTGGCCCAACATAAGGTCGTCTTGCAGTAAGGCCAGTATCTCTGAGTCGTCGTATGACTGTCATTCGAGAGACTAGCCCACGTTTACCCGCTATTGCTCTTGCTGTTTGACTTGCCGGGAGAGAACGATTCCTTAGGTGACTCAGCACAATATGACGGTCATGCGCAGGGGTAGTAACTCGTGGTTGGCCACTCCGAAGTCTATCCCGGGCACTGCCAGTGGTTTCTTAACGTTCATTGAGACGTACAATAGTGCTGTGGTGGCAATTCATCCTTCTGGCAATGGCCCGCGAGCTCATTCCAGTCTCCAACATACCAATGGCTCGTTGGCGGTCGTTTTCAGATAGTCGTGGAATTTCAAGAACATGTACTGGGTGTTTTGTCCAACGGCCTTTTTATACCGAGTATACTGCCACAACGCGTACACATTTTCAGGGTCATAGCTGTTGGGAATCGTGTTGCACGTTGTCGTAAAACGTGTGTGTAAACCCACTTCTTTGTTAATACACATTGTCGAGATACAACTATGCCCCAGCCAATCAACGAGCAACGTTCACCAGTCTCTGAGCCAGAATAAAATTGGGCATAAGCCCTGTTTTTCGGGACTCAATCTCGGTCATGGCCAGTATGAATCCGCTGGCCAGCGTTGCCACTCAAGTTCTAGAGATAAACCCAGATGTTCTTCTAAAAAAAAACCCAGAAATACCCAGATTATTTTATGCCTCAAATACACGGGATAGACGATGTTTACATAATCTTTTATGTGCATCTTTAGCACAAATAATCTGTGTGCTACCAATTTTTATGTATTTCTTCATTTATTTTTTTTTAAATTACCAAAAATTCACAATTAAATAAAAATGATTTTAATAACACCCCAATATATGAACTCTTGAAAATGAGATATTTTAACAGTAATATACTTACATTAGTTACATTAACAAAATGTTCCTCAAATTAAATATAAAATGTTAGTTTTAACTTGTTACTGTAGAAAAATGTCACTTGTCAGAGACTCGGCATCCACGTCGACAACTTCTCCTTCGTCAAGATCATATGCATGAATTGACAACGTGTAATCTTGATTGTGAAGTTCCAAAATCTTTGCATATCTCTGCCGACAACGTCCTTCACGCACATCTTCAACCACGCTTTTACTAGGATTAAACTTATGACAAACTCCATCTTTGGCAATTGCTTGCTTGGCTAGTATTCGATTGGAAACTGTTTCACACAAAAGCTTGTTGGTTTGTTTAGTTTTAACTAAGTTAACCTTCGAAAACACTCTTTCGACGCATGCTGAAGAGTGAAGTAGTGCCATAAGCGTGCACATGAGGTCAGCCAAAACATCAAATTTCTTCTGGTTATTAGCATCTATTACTTGTTGCAGTCTCAGCCAGAATGCGGGCGGATCCTCATCCACTAGATGTCCAAGATCTTTTCGGTACGATGCCAGTTCTTGCCATTGATCAGACAGGCGATCAAGGCTCTCTTCTGAAACAACTGTTGGGAACTGCGCTGCTAATGGAATGACAGAAGGTTTGTTGATATCGAGAGCTTGCTCTGGATTCAATAGCTGCATTTGCGCCAGAACACTGTTTTGTTCAAGTGGGAACCTGCGTCGTATTTGAGTGCAAAGTTCAATCAGGTATGCCAATGCATCCTTGCGAAACTGGACTTCTTTATCTCGTAACAGTTGTCGCATTAACTGCGCTTCACATCGTCCACCCAGCTCAATGTAATTCAGTTTCTTGTGCACCTGTACATCCGAAGGATCAATGTCGGTAAGAGTGCGATGCTCATGCTGCAATACTTCCTGCCTAATAAACGTACTGAGAAGAAAACGATACTCTCTTGTTACACTCGTGTACACTTTGTGAAGACGGAAGTTCTCGGACTGGAATTCCATGTTCATGACGTTAACTTTACCCAGTATGTAGCCGACAAATAGAAGCATGTGCTTCGTGCCAACAGTGTTCATCGTCTGCAGGATTTGCCCCGCACCGTCGACGTTGTCCACTGAACACGGCTGTTTGCCAGCGATCTTTTAGTTGTTTCCCCTTTTTCCCCGACCGCGCTATTTATAGCCCACTTGACAGAGGTCACGTGGTCAACTTCCTAATGGGAAAAACATGTGGCGATGTTTACTTTTGATAGGGCTTAATTAATGCTTTTAGGCTACTTTATTATTATAAATACCGGCTTTAATTTTGCGTAAAGCTAGACTAGAAATGTTAGAGTAAAATTTAGAACAAGAACAAACATTTTATCACAATTAGAACAGAAGATATAATAGTCTGAAATAGTGTAAAATTTACGTTTTTTTTATATATTTTATTATGGTTTGTTTCTAATGCAATTTACACTAAATCGGTCACAATCAACATGCATAACAAATTACAGAAATCAAAAGTAGAAAACCTGCAGAAAATGGATATCAAAGTTTTGTTTTGGTTTCATGCGTCAAACATTAATTATTGAAACATTAAATTGCAAGTCCACATTTATTACCTTAAAATAACACACCCAATTGTCCCCAAAACATGAGAGGTAACAATTATCTCTCAATCATACATTACGATGGTCATGTAAAAACGAGTATGGTCATGAGTAAAACGAAATGTTCAATTTAATAGATAAATAGGTGTATTTTATAAATACATCTATTAAATGATTTCCACACTCTGTTAATTCTGTCACTCTCACGAACAACTGCCATAATTTGCTCTAGCCACAAAATTTCGCTCAATTATCATTCACACTTCCTTTTTTTAATAAGAGGAATCTGTACATTCACAGATGGAGAAATTTGTAACAAATGAGTTTCCATTATAAATTTTAATTGTGAACTTATATTTTTAATACCGCTGGCGCGTCTTTCAATTTTGGAAATAGTGGAATGTACAAATTCTCCTCTCATGTGCCTGCTGCAGGTCTAGTGAGTCAGTTGATGTTTCAACAATATGTTTCCTAACAATGTGGAGAAATTGAGATCGCTTACGTTTTGTTGGCGTTCTGGTGACTGATGTTTCTCTTCTATGTTTAATTAGTTTTTGTAGTACAATAGGCTGTCCTCTGGATTTGCATTTTATGATATTATTTATTGCTGTTTCTAGTTTTTTTTCTAACAATGGATGTGAATAGGGGTTCTTCCTCTCGTGTTAGTGGTTGTGAAGGTGGCTTAGCAACTAACTGTTGTACTGTTCGCTTTTGAAGACAGGCGAGGTGGATGTACTTGTCGTATGTATAACTGACTTGGTAGGTGTAGATGTGGCAACAAAAACTGGCATGCTAGGGTGAGTAGTGTTATCCACCTCCAAATGAATAATGGTACCGCCTTTAATGTGAGCTGACACATCAACCTCCAGTTGAACAATATCATCACTAATGTGGGCAGGCACATCAACCTCCTACTGTACAGAGCTATCCTGACTACAGCTAACTGACTGACTACAGCTAACTGACTAACTACAACTAACTGACTGACTACAGCTAATTGACTGACTACAACTAACTGACTTACTACAATTAACTGACTGACTAGACATGGAGGGGTCAGAAAGAACATCACAGGGGATAGAGCAGCTATTTATTTTTAAAACACCAAAAGATGTCTTTGCAACATAATTGCACAGTTGACATTCACTTATAGTTAAATTATGGTCATAGTCTTTCCACATGTGCTGATTGTTTTCCGATAGTAACTTGGCTGTTTCAAGACACGTCTCATTATGCCTCCTTTTTGAGTTTTGTATTCGTAAGTAACACTTCTTACAAAATATAGTCGAATGCTCTGTGGGTTTATCATCTGAAACGTTAATTCCAAACACAAAGAACAGATCATTAACGTAATTAGAACAGTTCAGTGCTTTCTGATTTGAACGTGTTGTTTTGGAAGTTAATGCTCTCTTGCCACAGGCTAGCACAGTGCACTGGCACAATTCATATGATGCAAAACAGTATGTTCCATTTCGTTGTTATGTAGTATAGTTTACTTGTGTATGTATAAAGATAAAGGAATATTTGGGACTATCATGTCTAACACCAGGATGTAGAATGCTTTATTTGTGAATGAAAGAAGATATACAAACAGTTACTTAGAATTATTTGGCAGCCGTCGTGTGCACAGGATTGTCTACCAAAGAACACTAATCGAACAGTCCTTATATAACACACAATAAATAAATAAAAAAATTCATATTATAAATACAAGATTAACAAGACTTGAAAGATAGATCAAAGTATGTGGAAGTAATCTATCTATAGCTTTACATGTTTTCTGACGCTTATATACGTAGCTAAATATCATTATAAATGAATGAAAATGCAAAAACAGATGGTGCTTTACAATAAGTTATTTTTTTACAACCTTATTAAAGATTTGTGAGTATCAGAAATGCGTTTACAGTGATTTAAATGTTATAAAATCTGGTGACAATATGCTTGTTCTTGTAATGCCAAACTCACAAAACTGACTACCACACATTCTCATGATATGAAACCAAAAAAAAAAAGTATGTGGAAATAATCTTTAGCTTCCCTTCGAGAAGTCTTTATAATTATAAACTCAAACGAATGGGCCGATTTTTAGATATTAAATTAATAAAAAGATTACTTATTTTATGAATTTCCTCAAATGATGACGCTGTTTTCAAAAGTCTGTAACTCCGTCAAAACTAATTTCAAACAAATAAAAATGCAATCAAAAATAGAACACAGAACAAAGTTATAGTACACAAAAGAATTTTAGCGCTGTGTTTATCCAGAACGAGTGTGTAATGATTTATATTTTACTGATTTTTCACACACATCAGCTGATTTTCCCCGCCAAAAAACTTCAATAGTCTTTTACGGTGCACACGAAACTTTTATACCCGGTGTCAGAATTCCGGTCACCGAAACTAAAAGAGCGCTCTGATATAGGGCACAAACAGCCGTGTGAAGCTTCGGATTGGAAATACAAGTGCAGAGCATCCCATTGCTCAAGGATCCTCTCAATGACTGCTTCACGGGACAGCCAGCGTGTTTCACACAGCTCCAACACTTTATGTTTCTGGGCCTGAACTACATCTTGTATTAACTGGAACTGGAGATTTCTTTTACTACTACGCGAAAAATAGAAGCAGACATTCTTTATGAAAATTTCAAGCCAAGATGGTAGGTGGTTGCTGGCAGCATTTGCACAAATTGCAAATGAATGACAAACACAGCCGATAACAAAGGCACGTGGAATCTCTTTCTTCAGATGTGCCTGTAAACCACTTGCAGTCCTCATCAGTGGCACAGTTGTCTGCAGCAAAACCAATGACGTTACTAAGCGGGATTTCATGCGTGCTCAACAATTTCTTAACAGCTGTAAACATGCCAAGACCATCCCATCCTCCACCTCAATGAGGTCTAACAGTGAATCAACTACTTTTTTGTTTTGTTTTTATGTCACAAAATCGCACAACGACTGCCAACATCTGGTTCGTAGAAATACCAGTACTCTCATCAAAGAGTATAGAAAATTTCTGATTTCTGCAAATGTTTATAACTTCAAGCCGCTCAAAATGAGCAATGCCGTACTGCATCACATAGGCAGCCTTGATACGCTTCAGTGACATTTTTTTCAGCAATTGTGCTGTCTGGAAATATCTACTTGCAACATTCAATCAAATGATCAGCTTGCGAAAACGGAGTATTATGTTCTGCCATGAAAGCCGACAACACATATCCGCTTTAGCAATTTTGTCTTGGAAACAGGGCTCTTTTGGTTTGATGAAAAACTTGTTAATGTATAACACATCGCAAAAATGACTGAGTAGTGCAGATGACAGCCATTAACAGAATAACAGGAAATAGATAGCTGACGTAAACGAGTCAAAAAACAACGTCATTGATGTGGTTAAAAACAAGAATTAAATTTAAGTGGAATAAAAAATATATAGCACATAATGTTTTACATTTAATTATAATATACATATAATGTATAATGCTCAGTGCACAGAAGATACATATATTGTAAATGCCAATTGTCAAATATACCCAGATTAATGCAGATTTTTAAAAAAATTACCCAGATACCCAGACGGAACCCCAAAAACCCAGATCTAGTAAGAAATACCCAGCTGTGGCATCACTGCCGCTGGCTATTAAAAAGGCTAAAACTCCGGGAACCAATCAAAAACGGTTCCTTACGCAGTAAAAGTTACCTGTGTATATATATATATATATATATATATATATATATATATATATATATATATATATATATATATATATATATATATATATATATATATATATATATCGGGCGTGTTTTATTTTTAAAAATCACACACACAAACACGAGGCCAGCACGACCGACTGGGACAAGAGAAAGCTGTCAACCTTTGATTTATTGCTTAACTGCGTGACCGGGAACTCTTGCTTCACTAAAGTCGACTGGCCTGTTTAAATCTTAGAGGATAAGTATACTTACTATACTTGTAGGAGAATAGGCCTACAGCAGTCATTTATACAACCTACACCTGTATATATTTAATATAAATTGTTTAACTATGAATGTATCAGGTTACTGATTGTATTTTGATGAATTAGGTATAATGATTGTATTTCCTGATATGATTGATGAAGACGAAAACCAGTAGGACTCATACTCCAATCTATTGTCTCATATAACTCCAATCTATTGTCTCGTTTAAAACCAACTGAAATATAACCAAAACCGTCCTTGTTGTGACGTACGTCTAGTTTGACTAGTGAATTTTCCCTGATATGATGGATGATTTAAAGGGACTTTTAGCTTTTCATAACATTAGAACCCCTGAACATTTGTTGTAACTTTTCGTTTGCCAGAACGCATTTCACAGGACTCATGTAGGATACAGCGACGAGATCAAAGAGACGAACTGAGGATCTTAGGGGAGACTATCGGCGCTATCAAAGACAGTAGTTTTCCCTGATACGAGACGCAGTTGCTTGCCGCTAATTTCGCGTCTCGGTGTCAATCGAGGAACCGAGCGAACGGGGGAAAGCGAAACGGGCAGCAGCGAGCGGATACGAAGACCAGGGGGCGGCTTTTTCTCTTGATTTGGCGGTCAGATCCCCAAAAGTTCGTGAGATCAAATAAGTTGTCAAGTTTATCATGTCCCACTCAACTTACATTTCATTTTAGCTAAATAGACCATGTAGAACTAGACACGTTATCACTCGCTGGCCAGATCTTTACAGAAGCACTAGCTTTATTGAAATCTTGTTATAGATTTTCCCCTGGATTTTATATATATTTGCAGAGATTTCTAATTCTGTGCAAAGCGGTAATATATATTGTGTAAAGTGATCAGTGGTCTAGTCTAGCTCAGTCATTCTATTTAAAGGGATTCTGTGTTAATTTAA
>JAMPIV010008455.1:0-310956 GCA_024509875.1 Oreohelix idahoensis | reverse complement strand
AAAAAGTCTTAGCTTTAGAGTTAGAGAAGTTAAAGTTATTGAACACTGGTAATGCTAATGAGGCAAATAAGGTGTCAAATAAGACTAATGCTAAGGATTTCAAGCTTAATCTACCAGCATTTAATCCCTCAATCGATGATATAACATTTTATCTAGATAGATTTGAAAGTGCATGTAATGTGCATAATATAGATAAAACATTATATGTGTATCATCTGTCCAAGATACTTAGAGGTGATGCTTTGACTTTGTTGAGTATGGTAGATGTGCCTGACAAAAACAACTATGAGGTTGTCAGGGCGGCATTGTTAAAGAAGTACCAACTTAACGAGGACGGATATCGTCTTAAATTTAAAACCATGTTACCAGAAACTGGAGTTGAATTCTCTGAATTCATCTCAGGCATCCGTCTTACTTTTTTACGATGGGTTGAGTTGTCTAAGACAGAAAATACATTTGAAGCTCTTATGGATTTACTACTTAGAGATAAGGTTATGTCTTCTGTTAATGAAGCTTTTCTATCTTTTCTTCATGAGCGTAAGCCTAAAAACATAAAAGAAATGGAAGAATACTGTAGCCAGTATGTTACTGCGCATCCGCACATAACCATTAGTAACTCTAAGGTGAAAGAAGGTCTGCCAGTTGCTTCGGCAGCACCTTATGGCCCAAATTTTATGCGTAAATTTCAGGGTAGCCAGAAAAATTTCAATAAAAAGAGTAATCGTAATTATGCCCAGAACCATAGTGATCAATTCCAGGGTGATTCTTCTTCCCAGAACTGGAGACAACCTAATACTACACGTTATTCTACTCCGGTTAACTTTAGAAATTTTCACAAAGGTAATCGGTATAGAGGAAAATATTTTATGCAGAGACCTCAATACCAAGATAATAGAGGTTCTCAACAACATAGAGATAGTAATGACAGTTATGGAAACTGGAACTCAAACCAGGATAAAAATTACAGTAGGGACTTTAATGATAATTGCAGAGGCAATAATGGTCGCGGTAGATCGCAACATAAGAGAAAAAGATATCAACAGACAAACTCTGTTCAACAAGAATCTCAGGGAGCAGATAAACAGGTTAATAATGATAAAGACCATAATGCTATCGGATGCTCATCTTTTGATTTTGGTAGGGCAAATAAATGTATCCAATGCAGTACTTTATTTGATCCGAAAACCGTTAGTACTTTAAGCTGTGGTCATCCTTTGCCCGCTCTTCCTGCTAATGTTGCTCATGATGGGAGAGGTTCTCTTATATTACATAAGGGGCTAGTAAATAGTAATCCAGTCTCAGTGTTGTTTGATTCTGGATGTACTACTGTCGGCGTTAGGCAATCTCTTGTAGATCCATCCTGTGCTACAGGAAAAGTCATCAAATGTGTCACATTTGGTGGCACGTTAGAAAAGTATCCTACTGCTATAATACACATTGCTACTCCTTTCTTCACGGGAGAGGTCCACGCGTGTCTACTTCCAAACCCTATTGCGGACCTTATTATTGGTCGTATTCACGGAGTTAGGGAATGTACCCCACAGCAGATTGCTGTTTGGGAAGAGCAAAACATTGAAGCTACCAATGCGGTGGTCACAAGAGCACATGCTCTGGATCCACCTCAAACTTCATTAACTAATAATGATGAAGTAAATGACCAAAATAGTCACTTGACTATTACACGTGACTCATTTATCAAATTGCAAGAAGAAGATCCTTCTTTACAAAAATTCTTCATTCTAGCAAAAAAAGGTGATCCTAATCAGAACACTAATAGGAAATCTTGGATTTCTATGAAGAACGGCGTACTTGTACGTATGGTACAAGACTCGACTACGTCCACTCATTCACAAATTCTTGTGCCTAAGAGCATGAGATTGCAAATATTGCAACATGCTCATGACTCGCAATGTGCTGGGCATATGGGTTTTTCCCGTACAAAGTCGAGGGTTCTTGCGGCTTTCTTTTGGCCATTTGTGAGCAAGGACATACGAATGTACTGTCGCTCTTGCAAAGTATGTCAGGAGGTCAAATCTAAAGGACCACGACATGCTGCGCCTATCCAGGCTGCTGACATTCCTATTCGCCCTTTTCAAAAAATGGCAATAGATATTATCGGTCCTTTTAGAATTAAGTCGGCTAGAGGACATCAATTTATCCTTACATGTGTCGATATGTGCACACGTTGGCCAGAGGCAATACCTCTCAAGAGCATCTCAACTGCTGATATCGCAGACGCTCTTTGGCTGATATTTTCTCGCTTGGGTTTTCCCGGAGAAATATTGTCAGACCATGGCACTCAACTTATATCAGACACTATGTCACAGGTAATGTCTATGCTACACATTAAAAGGTCTCTCAGCAGTATCTATCACCCAATGTCTAATGGGTTGGTCGAACGTTTAAATAGGACTCTGAAAACTTTACTTGGTAAAATAACTGAGGATCATCCTCAGGATTGGGACAGGGTCTTACCCGCGGCTCTCTTTGCGTATAGAGAGGTCCCCAATGAACATACGGGGTTTTCCCCTTTTGAACTTGTCTTTGGCGCGCAACCGCGCGGCCCTATGTCTTTACTTCACGATCTAATCACTGCCGATAATATTAGCGATGAGACTCAATCTTCTTATGAGTACGTCATTGCTCTTAGGCAAAAGATCATCGAGGCATGCAAACTAGCAACTTCGTCTTCAGAATTTGCTAAAGAAAAGGCAAGGCAGTTTGCAAATAAGAATAGATGTCTACGACAACTTTGTCCAGGTGACAAAGCTCTCGTTCTACTTCCTTCAAGGGAGAACAGACTTCTAATTGCATGGAAAGGTCCATATGCAATAGTCTCCAAAATTTCTGATGTCGACTATGTTGTCGATATTGATGGAAAGCATAAAACTTTCCACATAAATATGCTCACAGAATTTTATGAAAGACCTGACTATTTGCAGCCTATTTTCCAGGCTACGGACAATTCACAAGCAACTCGTGGTCAGTACTCATCTCTGTCAGTTATACAGGATGAGGAAACTACTTTTTCTGATGTCAATCTTCCTCTTTCTATGGTCCCACTTTATTCTACGGAATCTTGGAAAAACGTGACCGTTTCTCCAAATCTTTCCGCTGAGGAACATCGACAAGTTTCTTCGATGTTGCAAACATTTCAGGATGTTCTTACAGACATCCCGGGACACACACATGTCATAGAACATGACATTGTGCTAACTGATCACAATCCTATCAGAGTCAGACCATATCCAATACCTATTCATTTCCAGTCTCAAGTCGAAAAAGAGTTGGATGAAATGATACGTTTGGAAATCATTGAACCATCCACTTCAGCATACTCTTCGTCTATGGTTATTGTTCGAAAGAAGGATAATAACATTCGCATTTGCGTAGATTATCGCAAATTGAACCAAGTTACGAAGTTCGATGCTGAACCTATGCCTTCATTAGAAGAGCTACTCAATAAACTTTCTAATTCTAGATTCTTTACCAAACTAGATTTGTCTAAAGGTTATTGGCAAGTCCCGCTAACTGAACGTGCCAAACCTTTTACAGCTTTTTCTACACCTAGGGGTTTATTCCAATGGAATTTCATGCCTTTTGGTCTTATGAACGCCCCTGCTACATTCGTACGCATGATGCGGCGAATTCTCGCATATCGTACAGATGTCATAGCATACCTAGATGATATCTGTCTATTCAGTGATTCTTGGGAAGATCACTATTTGGGTTTATACGAATTACTGTCTACTCTTCGCGAGTATAACTTGACTGCAAAACCCTCTAAAGCCTTTATAGGATTTAGCGAGATTTCTTTCCTAGGTCATCGGGTTGGTCATGGTCTTTTAAAGACAGAGGACCACAATGTTTCAAAAATACTTAACATTTCGGTCCCTAAGACGAAGAAACAAGTAAGGAGTCTATTAGGTTTGATTCAATTCTACGGACGATTCATTCCGAATCTGTCCTCCATTATGGCACCGCTTTCTACTTTATTGAAGAAAGGGTCGCCTAATCTGATCCGCTGGTCTAAAGAATGTCAATCCTCATTGGACCAGGTTAAAGCCCTATTTTCATCTCCACCTATTCTTAAGTTACCTACTATTGAGAAGACTTTTGTTCTTCGAAGTGACGCCTCGTCAACAGGGATTGGGGCAGCACTAATGCAGGAGTATTCTGATACTTTGCATCCGGTGATGTATATCTCTAGGAAATTAAACGCTGCAGAAAAGAATTACTCGGTTTTAGACCGTGAGTTATTGGCTATGGTATGGTCTATTCTGAAGTTACAAAGATTTCTTCTAGGCGCACATTTCATTGTGGAAACCGACCAGAAAGCGCTTACTGCTATTCAGAGCAAAAACTTGAAGAGCTCGAGGTCCACTCGTTATGCCATAGCTCTTCAACCATTTCATTTCTCGGTTCGAGCTATCCGTGGTTCGGATAATGTAATGGCAGACATTCTGTCCAGATGTCCACACGATTCCACATGATTCTTCTGTCATATATATATATTTCCTGATATACAGTCCAATGTTATAATGACATGTTAGTAGATTTTGTCTCACTTTTTTTTTTTTTGAGGGAAATTTATAACATTGTACCATGTAATTATCTAAGAAGGCTTAGTTAGTGATATACGGGCCAAAAGATCACTCGGCCACATTTAAATAAATTATTTTCAGGATTGTATTAAGAAATTTACCAGTTGTCTTTAAGATTTGTGTTATTGATATTTTCGCAGCACATCATTGAAGTCTGCGAGTTTATGTCCATTGTGGAACTTTGAGGATATCAAGTCCTGTCCTACATTGGGAGCGGATGATGTCCACATCTTCTTCTATTGAATGTTTTATGTCACCGAAGAGCAACACATGTATTACTTATTAATTACTGTTACTTTATATAATGTAATAATATAGTGCGGTATATTAGTAAATTACACCGCTATTTGCAACACATTGTATGATAACACATAATATATTTAATTTCATATATTGGTATGAGTATAATTTGATTGTCATTATGTTGTTGCCATCATTGTGGCGTGTGTTGGTGGCACCTTCCTGGAATATATCAGCGTATACTTAGATAAATTTTTTCTCTAAGGATCTGAGATATGATCTCAGTGTCGCTCCATGCGTTGAGCTAATTTGTTAGGTATATATCCACGCATCATACGTGCGTTAGGAGCCTAGATTTTTTCCGGCTCCAGGATTTAAAAAAAAAAAATTTCCCATTTTTTTTTTTTCCAGGGAGGGTGCGGTAATGTTACGCACGGATCATTATTATTTTTCGTTTGTATAAACATTTTTTCATATGTATGATCATTTTTTTTTGACTGAAGTGTGTATTATGTTTTCTATGGTCAAAGGGACATAATCCGAGTTATCGAGACTACAATTTGTTAGGAGTTGCCTTCTCTTGTATAGAGACACGTTCGGTCTATAATTTCTTGAACGAAGCGTGACCACATCTCCTTATTTGGTAGTATCAGTCAACTATGGTAGATGTCTGAAACCTTTCTTAACGCTTCTTTTCATGACCATAAAAGGCGCGACTGTGTAAGACTTTTATCTCGAATGTTCTTCGAATCGTCTTATTGTGAACGGCAACTCAGAGATTGTCGTTCTGCGCATGTCAAACCGGGAGTTCGTTCTGTGTGTTCCGCCCAGTTGGGGCAGTTTAGAAATGGTTTAAGAAGCGAGCAGACGCAACTGCGTCTTGTGATTCTCTGAGGGAAATACAGTGTCTTAGTGAGTTAGTTAGCTAACTAGACTATTTCCCAGTATTATGCAGCCTGCCTGGAGGCATATGTTCATGGTTGATTTTCCGAAATAAGGTAATTCCTCTTGTATCGAACTTTATGCTATCATCTAGAGGTTCGTCATTTTGTCGCCTATTTGCTCGCCTGTGTGATGAAAAATGGAGAGGTACTTTGACTAGGATTAAGTCACCGGTATCTGTATACCTGAACTAGTTAAATATATATGGGTCGCTCTAGACCCACAAGACTGTTGTCTGTGTTCCAGGATTCGTTATATCAGAGATCACGTCCAAGTCAGATGGTTAGACTTAGGAACATTATAAAGGTCGAGCTGACCTGTAGCCCATGTATGCTATTCACGTGCAGACAGTGAACGGACTTATTGTATACAACTGATCTGCTAGCATCAGAATGGGAGCATTTATTATTGTTTATGAACATTGAAGATCTGTAGCTGACACTGTTGCAGAAGTTATAGAAATTATTATTATTTATACAGCTTCACGAACTAGCACTCGATGATTGATGAATTTCTGAATCTATTGAACTGTGATGTCTTATGACGCATATATACAACAGCTATCATTGCTGACTACAGAAATTGTTTTCAATGTGCCATATCATCTTGCTGAACTCGTTAACCATGTTGATGTCATAAGTATCATGACTGTTTGTGGCGTGCAATAAATGAAAGAAACTTATACAACGAAGTTACCCTTTCTATGACTCTACACGTCATGTTGCCTGTGTGATAACCCTGTGAACTGTTCCACTACCACATACACAGCAACATCCTAAATCAGAGAAGACACCTACATCTTACACTTTAACACCAGGTGTCGATAAGGGTGGCAAGTTACCACTTCAGCACAAATCCACCCTTATCATCCACTTGTTTCTTTTTATTACCTGTTACCTCTGCTTGAGCTGCTTGATACCTTTCAGCAACATTTAGCAACTCACCCAGCCTCTCTGCACCTTGTTCCATGAGAAACTTTCTCAGGTCTGGAGCCATGGACTCTCTTAATTGCTCTATAAGGACCATTTCCTTAAGATCTTGGGTTTTCCCCAGAGAAGTCCATTTCTCCATGTATGTCTCTATTCGTGCAGAGAACTGGTGATAGGTTTCACCTGACAGTAGTTTAGCATTCCTAAATTTTTTCCTATAAAATTCTGCATTCTTTTCATACCTTAACAAAAGAGCCTGCTTTAGCATGTCATAATTTTCCTGATCACCTCTGCTCATTTTTGCAAAAACTTCATAAGCCGCCCCACGAAGTCCCTGAGATAACTTTAAGCTCCACCTTTCTCTCTCTAACCCATACGTGGTAGCTAATAGCTCATACCTATTTAGGTAGCTCTCTATATCATCGTCTTTCTCAACAAAATGATCTAAATGAAAATTCATAGCTGAGGTTGAGGCTCCTTGAGTAACCGTAGCATCAGAGGCAAAAGGACTGGCACCATTTTCAGGAGCATGGCCTTGAAACTCAAACTCCCTTAGTCGTAACTCATGTTCCCTTTGTAATCTCTTCTCCTCCTTTTCTGCTTCCCTTTCTGCAGCTAATTTCCTCTCTTCCCTTTCTGCAGCTAATTTCTTCTCTTCCCTTTCTGCAGCCAATCTTCTGTCTTCTCTTTCTGCCTCCAATTTCTTAGCCTCAGCCTCAATCTGCAACCTCTTAGTCTCAGCCTCAGCTTCAAACTGTAACTTCTTAATTTCCCTTTCAGCCTCTAACCTTCTTTCGGCTTCTTTTTCTAATCTTCTTTCTTCGCGTTCAATAAATTTGTCACATTCCGTAGTGACATAGGCAACCATAACTTGCCCATCTAATCCTAACTCTTTTGCAGTCTGTACAGCAGCAGATCGAAACTTGGCCAGGTCCGCCATTGTCTATCAGGTAAATTTCTACAATGTCTAACCAACAATTTAATCTCTAAATATATTTAATGGACAACACAGGCACCGTGAGCTCAACCTTATTTAATTCCACCCAAGGATACCTTTTAATTCTTATATTCCCTGAAGTGAATTACCCCCAATATTTTTAATAGGGAAAGATTCAAAAATCCCAAGAGCGAGACCCCAATATATGTGGTGAAGTGGGATGTTATAAATATTTATAGGGGACTTAGTGTACTGACTGAGATCAGCTGTGAAGGTATCTATATCTATTAAGAGTAGTGTATTATAGATAACCTTACTTGCTACCACATATCTATATATCTCAGTCAGACTTATTCTGGAATAGTGTGATGACTACGTTGTATGTCTAGGGTATGTGTATGATGAAGTGCAAGTCACAACAACAGACAGATAAACAATTAAATTTAATCCACTACTCTTAACAACACTGTGACACTCACATACATATAACACTCTATGAGAATATCTTAAGGAGTCACTGATAACTTTTCAAATAACAATATGTATTCATTGTTATCATAAAGGTTTATGTGTCCTGATTCAAATACAAAGGAACCAGGAATCACAATCAATTTTAATTACAAGTATATGTACAGACTTTATCAATATGAATATTGTAGTGACATATATTATTAAAACTATCCTATGTGTGTCAGTTGTGTAGTAGTAATATGAGGTAATACTGGTTTTGTTTTGTTCAAGCTCTGTTGGTATTTGTCATCATGACTTCAATAGTTTGTCTTTTGGGACTAGTATTGGAGATGTTCTCAGTTCCTGATATTAAGACAATTAAATTCCCCTCTGAATGTTATTTTTACAAAGTCATTTCAAGATGAGGGGACATAATGTTGAGCTCAGCTGGCCAAATCAGCTTATCTTGCGTGATGGCGGCAGGGAAGGACTCCTCTGCTCGAATTCTCCTCTGGGCTCTGGAGACACCTCACTGATAGCTAAATGGACCAAGGAGTATGCTGTCCGACTCTGGATTCAGCAAAGCTCTGACCAGGTGCTGCTCAGTACCATCAAGACCACGGTCCCTGAAATCAAGAAGGATGTACCTTCTACTTCATAACTAATTGATACTCTAGTTCTACACTGAGCACAATACAACACAAACATTGAGTTCAGAGCGTTAGGCCAACTGTCAGCTTCATCTGAAATACTTTATACCAGCATTACCCTCCTTAATGGTCACTACGCCTCTGCACTTCCAGCATTATTTCTGTCTAATCAATCATCCAGGTGTCAGTGTACTATTTGGCCATTCCATGCCGTTTTACTTCCCTCCGACACCCTCTGTTCAGGCTGGAGCATTATAGGCTTTATCTCCTGTTTGCCACTGAACTACACATATATATACAGGCATAAATTAACAATTTACATTCAGTTTTCATTAAAAGATACTGAATGGTTCAAGCTTACCACAATTTCATGGAAATAAACACAGATACGTTGATTAGCAATGAATTCTGGCACAATTACTGGCACAAATTCCCATCTGCTTATGTTCCAGGCTTTTATTTAACACAAATATGAGCTGGCTTCAACGCACTGTTGCTTTATCAAGATTATTTGCACTAGTGGTCTCGAACTAACGCTCCTAAGTGAGTATATCAGCGAGTCTAGCCAATGAGGCCACGTTTCGACAAGTGTTTGAAAAAAATGTTACCTTTCCCCGTCTCCCCTAACAACGAAAGATAGTATTTATAGTCCGACCAATCGTGGTTAGTCTTTCATTTGTTGCGCTCCAATCAATTTGGAGTTTACATGGTAGGCTATTTCTGTAACGCAAGGTTTTTTCAAACACGTTATAAAAAAATTTTATGAGCAGAAATGATTTTATGCTGTCAGGCATCCCCACTATTTTATTTTGGGTATAATTTATTAATTCCTGGACTATTTGCGTAACGTTTTACATATTCTTTGTCAGCAAGCCCTAAGGAACCCAAATATCCAAATTTAAAAGAGCTACGTGGCTGCGTTCAAAATATGTATTTTCTACCTCCTGTTTCGAAGATGTGCTGTCTGGGTACTGTTATGTTTTCAACCGTAAACCCATCTATTGTTATCTTTTCTAATAAGAGTTTTTTTTTATTTTAAAACCTAACTCTGGGAAGGGTAATGTATTTTATCACTGTCCGTCTGAAAAAAAGAATTAGTGCATGTAGTCTTACACGCGTGATGGCAGCATTTGTGTATCGCGCGACGCGTGTTGCATGCGTTCCTGATTTTCAGCCCTCCCTCTCTCTTTATCCTTTAGTCCATCTGTTCGTTCGTTCCGCCGTGTATAAAATGGAATGAATGAAATATTTAAATTAGGTCATTGATCCGCTGGGTATCTCAATGTTTTTCCAAGAAATACAGCACACGTTTCATTGAAGAACGCGGGTAATAATATAGTAGGCTTTTACTATCAACGTGAAAGCGTTACAATTTGCAGACGTAGCAGAAAACAAGGGGGATTTCGAGTACATTCTTTGTGACAGCACTGTTATTTTTCCATTGCTCTTCTCTTTATTAATTTTATTTGTTAGGCTTCATATTTACCTAATAATTTATATATGTGGATTAGAATATTCCACGACATCGTATTACACTTATAACAGTTGATGTTACCAGGAGCGCTAGGTATTTCGCGTATTACACTTATAACAGTTGTTGTTACCAGGGGCGCTAGGTATATCTCGTATTACACTTACAAATGTTGATGTTCTTTTCTGTCGCAGTACACTTATAAACGTTGCAATTCTTTTCTGTCAGGGGCTCTAGGTATTTATCGCATAACAATTGCAAAGGTTAATACTCATTGCTGTAAGGGCACTAGGTGTATCACGTATTACACTTATAAAGTTTAGTGTTCGTTCCTATCCGGGGCACTAGGTATATCTCACATTACACTTTTAAAGTGTTATGTTCATTCCTGTCAGGGGCAGGTGTATCTCACATTACACTTATAAAGGGTCTTGCTCATTCCTGTTAGGGGCGCTAGGTATATTTCACATTACACTTATAAAAGGTTATGTTCATTCCTATCAAGGGCGCTAGGTATATCTCACATTACACTTATAAAGGGTTATGTTCGTTCCTACACGGGGCGCTAGGTATATCTCACATTACACTTATAAAAGTTAATGTTCATTGTGCTAAACATAAATATGTATGTGCCGTGCACCGTCTCGTCCCCGCCCCAGTAATTGCGGTTGCAGATCTGTGAAAAATAATCTAACATGTAGAAGATTATAACAATAGACGAAAGAAGGAATGCCATGGAAGAAAACCGTAGGTAGAAAGAGAAAGAGGGAACGATAAAACGACTCGTTAATTGTAAACAAACTGCCTTGTTTACCGGTTTCCCAAGCTGGTAAATGTAAACATAGATTGATAGAGCGGCTACAAGAAATGTGCATTTAGCCCGCTGTCTATAGAAGCTCCGCCTTCCGGGGTTGTTTTCAGATTGTACTTGTTACTTTATGTGCTACAATTACCAGCGTGAGCTATGTTGAACTGCTACATTATAATGTGTTTAACAGGTTATTGTTGGCGTGCCTTCTCTCTTTCTTTCTCTTTCTCTGTTTAAATAATATATTTAGTGTGCTACTCTCTCTCGGGCTTTAAGTACCAGCCAATTTTCATGTTTCGTTTTTTTTCCATACATCTTCACCCCATCTCTCTCTCTCTCTCTCTCTCTCTCTCTCTCTCTCTCTCTCTCTCTCTCTCTCTCTCTCTCTCTCTCCCTCTCTGTGTGGGTGTCTCTTGCTTGCAATCATTGTAATGTTTAGTTTGGGGATGTGGGGTACTGTTTCTACAGCATTAAAATAAAAAAAATGATAACATGTACATATTATCGAAAACAGCTTTTATCTCATTAAAAAAAAAAAAAATTCCATTGCAAAGTAAACCTCAGTTTTTATAAATAAAAATATGGCAACATAAAATGTGAAAGCAGGAAAATATAAATATCTTTCCCCGGTATGCCTCGTCTCCTAACTTTGCCCCCGGAAGCCACTGTTGGGGAAGCATAGTACCGACAGGTGGCAGTATATTACACGATGACAATAAAAGCAAACATGGCAATGAAAGGACTTCGTCAAAGGCGATGATTTGTGATCTATTTTATATGGGGAAGGGGGGTGGGGTGGGGTGGGGTGGGGAATTGCTAAATTTTCAACCCTTGAATAGAAGCCGCCACCTGAAATTGAACGGGGGAGTGGGCGCTTGAAAATTAAATAGCAGAAGAGAAAGTACTTTGAGGATTTGATGGCAAAGTGTTTATAAGAATATTAGAAGATAGTCATTCATTTATTATCCTTCATTTGCACCAAGAAGCATTGACCTTGAACTAACGCATGCCAAGTTCTGTCCTGTGCCATCCACGTAAGGTCTTTCCATGTGTTTCTGATCCCTTTTCATTTATGTTCTTAGTTCTGTTTTTGATGTTTTTCCATCTCTCTCTGTCTCCATTGGAAGGTAAATAAATATTACACACACATAAAGGTATGTTTTCAGACCACTCGTGAGAAATAAAGAAGTAGAAATTAGGTACTATAACGTGAAAAGAGTGAGAAACGGAACAATCAGAGAACAGAGTTAGAAAGAGAACTTTGAGAAAACAGACAGAAATAAACGGTATAAATCTCGTGATCATCATCATCTTGTTCTATATACTTTCCTTAAGAGCGTAGGACCACCTCAGCAGTTGGCTCCCTTACAGGGCGTATAAGGCACATCACTTCATGTACGATCTTACAGTGATGGTTTCTGTAACAGTCTATTGTATATGATAATGATGTCAACCCCATGTACAACCCGCACGTTAATCGCCATCTACGACATGCATGAACAAGCAGTGGTTCTGTACCTTCTTTCTGTTCTAGTAGACCCCCGGAGGTGAGACACAAACTGCGTATGAAAGAAACGTGGCTAAGAAAAGCAATTTATATGACATCAGAGGGGCGTAGAAAGATGATAAGACCAGAGGTATTTGCAGATTGATATTTGAGGTCGAACTCCAAAATGTGTGAAAGAGACGCGCCCGGGGGAGGGGGAGATACGGAGAAGCCCTGGGGGGGGGGGGGGGGGGGAATTAACGAAAGTATTGGTCATTATGCACCTTCCGCGGAGGAATCATTAGGGTGATTTTGAGCCGTGTATTAAAATACACAGCTCTCTCTCTCTCTCTCTCTCTCTCTCTCTCTCTCTCTCTCTCTCTCTCTCTCTTTTGTTTTTACTTTTGTTTTTTTTAAACACACTTAATTTTGATTATGATTGGATACTATAAATGTATGCTGTTATATTACCTTTATATTGTTGTATGTCTTTAAATTAATGCCTAAAGTACATCTGGGAATGAAAGGATACAGTATTCACGATGAGAGAGAGAGAGAGAGAGAGAGAGAGAGAGAGAGAGAGAGAGAGAGAGAGAGAGAGAGAGAGAGAGAGAGAGAAAGGGCAAAATATTAGACGGGCCTGCGCGCCCAACTCGTAACCCTTTGAAAATAAAGTTCATTCGTTCGTTCGTTCTCTCTCACACACAAACACACATTGGAATTGGCTGCAGCAAGGAGAGACCAAACAATTTTTTGCCCGGATGCACTCACGCCAAGTGCAACTAGATTTATTTGCAATAATTTATATATTAACTGTTCTATTCAGAACTGCAAGCCACATCGCCGTTGTGTTATTGAACCTCAATCTAATCCACCTTATTCCCAGCATGGTTCTGCACGGGCTGCAAATCGTGATGCTAGGCTAATTGATTCAGACGATAGTGGATGGAGGCAGACGTAACCATTGCATGTTGGGAATGTCAGAGTAGCCCTGGTTGCTGCCTTGTGGAGTTAGACACTACTATAGATGTGTGTGAGTATGTGTGTGTGTGTGGGAGAGAGAGAGAGAGAGAGAGACTCCTGTGGTGGATGATGATTTTAACGGAAACAAAGAAATCGAAATATTTACTCGAACATTACAGTGGTTAAGAGTTTTCCGTCAGTTTTAGTTTGGAGGGAGATCGGCTGTTGTAACATTAGTAGGCAGAGAAGGTGGCTAATGTAATGTTGGTATGCATCAGTGTTGTCTATTGTACTGTTGAAAAGCAGCGATATCGGCTATTGTAATGTTGGTTTGTAGCGGTGTCGTCTATTGTAGTATTGATAATTAGCTGTCCATGTCTCGCTGCCATATACAAGTATGCGTCACTTCAAGTAAAATGACGTAGCAAGGATGACTGGAACTTTCATCCATGGAGAATTTCGTTCACGTTATCCATCTTATAGCCTTTTCTGCTCTTGGCTTCTCCGGGCCGAGTCTTTGAGAACGTCTCTGTTTCCTTCCTATTACTTCTTTCTTTTTTCTTATTTTTGAATCTTTTAATCTACAGTTTTGGGATTTTTGTCTTGTTTCATTTTTATTTTAGATTAGTGAAAAAATATTTCAGTGTAAAGCTTGCCTACAAACCGATTAAAAGCCACAATATAGAAGTTGTAATTTTCACACATTGGTACTCTGACTACTGATCAAAATTAACAGTTCCGTACCATTCGTCAATGCCCATCTGCTTCTTGCTGCTAGTTTAACATGTATACAATAGTAGATTTGTGACATTATAAGAGACAGAGAAATGTCCCCTCCGTCTCTATTCGCCTATTTCTTGCCGACTTTTTGTTGTTGCATGAAATGTGTAAATTACAAGCCGACACTTTGCATGAGATGTGTGAATAATAGTGGAATCATGAGAAGAGAAACAAAAATGTTCATCACGATTGTCCTTGAGAGAATGAGGGTGGAAACAGATAAGGTAACAACAGTTGTGTGTGCCCTTCAACAAATGAAATTTTTTTATTTTTTAAATTGTTTCCATTGCCTGAAATAAACATCCCATTTAAAACAAGGATATATCAATTATTGAAAATAAAGAAGCGTGCAGCATTGGGCAGAGCAACCTAACCTTTGAAGTGAAGACAGGAGTACGACAGGGATGCCCCTTATCAACCACTCTATTTTTAACAGTCATAGACTGGATGATGCGCCAGACAACAGAGGGCAATCCAAGAGGAATAAGATGGACTACATTTTCTACATTGGAAGATCTGGAATATGCAGATGACATTGCACTACTAGCACATTCACATCAACACCTCCAGGAAAAAACGGATAGACTTAATAAGTATAGCCAGCAGGTGGGCTTGAACATCAACCTAAAGAAGACAGAGGTCATGACGCTTAATGTGAGCAACCCTGAGCCCATATCAGTAAGGAATCAGCAACTGGAACAGACAGATGCCTTCACATACCTAGGATGCATAGTAACGCCAGACGGCGGAGCAAGCAAAGACACCAACAACAGAATGAACAAAGCAAGAACAGCCTTTTTAGTCTAAACAACATCTGGAAGTCCTCTCAGTACAGCAGAAGCACAAAATTAGGATTATATCAGAGTTGCGTGCTTTCTGTGCTTCTCTATGGTGCGGAATGCTGGAGAGTTACAGAGAAGGAAATGTCGAAATTGTCCTTTTTTTTACACAACATGCCTAAGAAAAATTCACCGAATCTTTTGGCCGAATATCATCACCAACCAAGATCTGCTTACTCGGAGGAAGCAAGAGGACATGCACACCATCATAGCTGGCAGACGCTGGAGCTGGGTTGGCCATGTCCTCAGAAGAGACCCCGATGCCATCACAAGAACAGCTATGCTATGGACCCCTGAAGGAAAACGAAAGAGAGGCCGACCAAAAACAACTTGGCGGAGGACTGTGGAGGCTGAGATGCAAAGAATGAACCAGAGTTGGGGCACTGTACGAAGGATGGCCGCCGACCGAGCAAAGTGGAATCAATTTGTTGTTGCCCTACAAGACGCCACCAGGCGTAATGGCCACTGACTGCTTTGACGGTCGGCGGCTAAGGATCAAAGAAGAAGAAGAAGAGAAAATAAAGAGCAGACAGCACTATAAAGAACAGAACAGTATTAGAAACACATTGACAATACCGGTACTCTAGCAAACAGGTAATGGTATTAATCCACCTCTTGAGAATCTGAAAACATTTTTGCTTCTTTACCAATAACAAAGTTAAAAAGTGCATTAGCTCACTTCTACGCATAGCTGTCATTTTCAATCACTTAATTCTCTACATCTTTACTTGCTCTCTCGTTTTACAGTTATCTTTTCAATTTATCTAATACCGTCACTATTTAAACCAGTGTAAAAAGTGCTTTAAAAAACCACATAGATAGAATAACACTGCAACACCCTAGTTAGCAGCGACCTGCTAATTGACAGACTGTCGGAGTTAAGACCAGAACGTTGCGTGTCTCACAGCTCTTAACTAATATTGTAGACAATTTGCTGTAAAATATCAGTAATGATAACATATATATATATATATAATCTTAGAAATGCGTTTAATGTGATAGATCACGTTGTTTTAGTGTAAAATAAATATAAACCGTTAGAGTACACCTTAATCTGGCAACAATAATTACGCCACTCCTGTCAGACAGCCAGCAAGTCGTGTCTTACAGTAATTCAGTGTCACACCCAACTGTAATTAATATATGTTTCCATCAGGGTTATATTCTCGGTCCCATGCACTTTATAATAGACTTTAATGGTCGCCCACTACACACCAATCGATCATCCAGCTATGGAGGACTTTTGCTTTTTTTTTAGTTTCCAACCATTTTGTGCTTAGCCTTGGCTTTTGAAAGCAGTGCTTGGGGACCGAAGACGCAGCAACAGTGAAAAATGCAGTCAGAGACCCATAGCTTGACTGCTTGCGTCAGCGAACCAGAGCTGACCAAGACCCTACTCCACCTCCAAGTGCTGGTCCTGGAAACAGGCTGCATAACTGCAGTCTGGCTGAGAGAGTAGGGATCGAAGAGGGAAGACTAACCTGGTCCCAAAAATGCCGTGCTGAAACCGGATGTGTCGGGCCGAAAGGCGCAAATATCGCAGCTTTGCAGTAAACGGCGACACAAAGTAACAAATGTCCTTTTCAGGACGAACGAGGACGAAGAAGAAATCAGTGCTTGAGTTGTTCTTGTGAGAACTTGTGTTGAGACTTTGATGTGTTATCTTTATCCACTTTAAAATCCGGCGCCATCGATTTTTGTTTTCGGAGTGCAGCAAAACAGTCCTTCAGAAGTCATAAAATGAGAGTGGCGGAAAAAAAAACTGACCTTTGGTTAGGATCGTTGGTGGGTTGGGGCAGTGTCGGGAGTACAGAAAGATGACACGGAGTGCTGGTTCATTTTGGATTTGGGGGAATGTTACATAAGTGCTGCAGGATGCAGGAAATTAGTAGAAATGTCTTCTTTTAGAATGTGGCGAGATGAGGGTGAAAACGGACGAACTATTTGGTAAATTTTGGATTTTCATCAACGCAGAATAATATGCAAGGGGGCCTTGCAACATTTATGTCAAGTGAGGATAGTCATCGTTAAAAGAGAGATAGGAGATTACACCTTATTGAGTTAACATTATATCACTGATTCTCAAACTATGTCGCTGGAAACACTGTGATGGACCGCGTTTCCCTTACGGGAGTCCTATCATTAATTGTTTTACTTGTCAGCTGTTGGTACATGGGTGGCCAGCTTCACTGTCAAATGTGGGTCGTGGTCGAAAAAAAGGCTTAGAAACACTGCTTTAAAAAAAAAATTGATGTTCCTTATTGACATATAATATTTAGTCACGTATCAACTTATTTTATTCACTGGGCATAATGATTAGAGACACAACCTGACTACAAGGTCTTTTATATTTTGACTGACACCCCAACATAACCGACTGATCCTGTGTCTAGGTTGAACGGGCCGCACCTCGCCAAACCGAGGCAAAACTTTATACAAATTAAAAAAAAACCCCACTTAATATGCTATTTGAATTAATCAAGTCTGCGTCTTAAATACGCTGTTAATTGTTAATCGAGTTTTCTTACATTCTAACAAAAATTTAAGGAAGCTTCGGATTTCGCGTAGTTTTAATACAGGTAGAAAAAAATAATGTTTGAGTAACAGATGTTGAGCAACAAGAACACTTGAAGCAAGGAATAATAGAACAAACCAACACACTTTATGACCATCTTCTTCTTCTTCGTACACTCTCAGACGTCCACTTGAATGGTCTCAAAGAAAGCAGTAGTCAGTTTGAGGCTATTTGAATCCCCGTAAAGCTTTTCCACGAAAGGAGCAGACGTCGGCCATATCCACTTTCTCTGTACCACATATAAGGGGCAACTTTGAAGCAGATGTTCAGCAGTCATTTTATCAGTGCCACAGTTACACTGATCGGTAGTTCCTATCTTTAGCTTGTTGAATAGATGGTATCTCAATCTGTTGTGGCCAGTGCGGAGTCTGAAATTTACCACTTGTTCTCTTCTGTGGAGCTGGTAGTAAGCATCATTCTGTGTGTGCCCTGGATGTTCTACATTCCATTTGTTTCTGTATCTGATAAAACTCTTTGCCTCCTCAAAAGTTATGCTTGCATCAGGCTGAGGCAGATGTGAACCTTCTTTTGCCATTCTGTCAGCCTCTTCATTGCCGGTGATGTTACAATGAGATGGGATCCATTGGAACACAACACTTTTGAATCGTTGACAAAGTTTGTGGAGCACTATTCTGAGATCATCCAGGTCTGTATTATTTTGGCTTTTCAACGTTGCAATTACTGACTGTGCATCAGTAAAGAAAGCAACTTGTCTCTCTGCGCTTTCTTCTGTCAATATAACCTCTGCTGCAGTTTTCAAGGCCTCTGCCTCTGCTCTGAAGTTGCTGGAGAATCGTCCTGTCGCCACTGACAGCCTTTTTTCTGCACCAGTGCTTAAGGTCAGAAAGGCACCCCCACCTCCATTTTCTGTTGCATATGTTGCTGATCCAACTGTGTATGCAATGGTCCAGGTGTTGCGTGGGTAATGTTTCTCTATGTATTTTGTCGCTATGGATTTTCTATCTGTTGCAGTTTTGCTCTTTTTACTTTCAATTCCAGGAATGTTTTCTATCATTTTAGGGAAACGATTTTGTTTCCAAACTGGAAGCTTGTGTGCAGTGTAGATGGGTTTAACAGTGGATATTTCATCTATGGATACTGCTCTCATTTGTGGTTTGGTTGATTCTACAAATTTGCTTCGTTTGAGTCTTTGCCTTCTAAGAGCATTTATTCTATGTCACATTGGGTGGTATGTTAGTCTTTTGAATTTTTCGGCCTGTTGCTGCTGAGCCCTGCAGTCTCTTCTATCTGTCATTGGCTGGAGGCATGTAATCTTTTCGAGTTCTTTTATAGGTGTTGACTCCATGCTTCCCGTTATAATTCTCATTGCTTGATTTTGGAGTCTGCTTATTTTATCGAAGTTTGTCTTAGCTGCTGTTGCCCATGCCGCCATGCCATATTCAAGGACTGGCCTCACTCGCCCTGTGTACAACGTCTTAAGCACTTTCTCTTCTGCACCCCAAGTTGTTCCAGCAAGTTTTTTCATAATTGCCATTCTTTGTCTTGCTCTCATTCGATTTCTGTAAACCTGTTTTTTCCAAGTCAGACGGCGATCAAAAATAATGCCTAGGTAGTTAGGATTTTCATTTAAATGAAGATTTTCTCCTTTTAGTACTAGTTTGAAGCTCTGAGGTCTAGTTGAGAGGGAAAATACAGTGTACGTTGTTTTCTCTTCATTAATCTTCATGAGCCATGTTTTGGCCCACTCTTCCAGTGATGTTAGTGTTTGCTGCATCAGAATGTTTGCATTAGTGATACATTCTTCAGAGATCCACAACGCTAAGTCATCTGCAAAGGAAGCATTGTGTGCTATTTGTTGAATATTGTCAGTAATGTCATTTATGTATGCAAGGAACAGTGTAGGTGACAGGACTCCCCCTTGTGGGACACCCTGCTCTAATATAAACTTTTTACTAGTCTGTCCTTGCAGCTGTACTCTGGCGGTTCTATTTTCAAGGTAGTGACCAATCCATTTGTACATTCGCCCACATACACCACTTCTCTGCAGTTTGACTTTCAATCCCTCTTTCCAAACTCTATCGAAAGCTTTTTCTAAATCTACCCAAACCACTAGCGGTTGTTTTTTTTTCCGTGGAAGGCATCTTCCATTTCCTGAGCTATATATGTGATTTGATCTTCAGTGGATCTGTGTTGTCTGAATCCTGCTTGTTGATGGTTTAATAGGTGTTTGCTTTCCAGGTGCCACATCAGTCTGGTATTAATCATGCGCTCCATCAGTTTTCCTACACAGCTTAGTAGGCTGATAGGTCTGTAACCATTTGGTTCTATCAGGTCCTTGTCTTTCTTTGGTATAGGTATCAGAATAGCTTCTTTCCATGCCTGCGGGACAATTCCTCTTTTCCAACTGTAGTTCAGTACTGCCAGAAGCTTCTTTTTTTGTCCTTGTGCCGATACCTATTAACATTTCATTGGTTATTCCATCTTTTCCAGGTGACTTGTTTTTCTTTAGTGACTTTATTGCCTCTTCCATTTCTGCCATTGTCAAATTTGTCATCATATGCTCTTCATGTGCAATCTGTGTGTTGTCATGAATCAGCTGTTCATCTGTGACGATTTTCTTCCTGTCAGCGGGGACATCAATCTGATTTGCGCTAGCAAAGTATTCTATAAATGCATTTGCAGCTTTTTTGCCTATCAGCATATTGTCGCCGTGTTTGAGTGTGATTTGTTTGTAATGAGATCCTTCGTTGTTCAAGGCTCTAACCAGTTTCCATAGTTTATTGCCGTCTTTATCTAAGTTTAGATTTTCTGTTTTTTCTTTCCAGCAGTCTCTTGTTGTTTTATTTAATGTTTTTTGGTATTTTGCAGTGGTAGCTTTGAGTAATATGTTTGCTTTAGTTGTTTGTTCTCTTTCTGCAGTGTTTCTGACCTCTGTTACTTCATCTTCGAGCCTTTGAAGTTCTTCAGTCCAGTAAGGTTTGTAATTTTTTCTTACCCCTCTGGGAATGGAATCAGTGGCTGCTTGTAGTATGGCTCTGTTTAGACTTTCGACCATCGTTTTCATATTGCCGTGTCGTATGTTAATGGTTTCACAAAACCTGTCTGACAACATTGAAAACTTGTCCCAGTCAGCTCGTTTGTAGTTCCATCGAGGAACTAGTCTTTCTTCTTGCGGAACAAATTCATATTTATGACCAGCTTTATTGGTTTATGGTTACTACCTGCTAGCTGATCAAGCACATGTCAGTCTATTTTGTGTATGATATCTCTTGTAGAAAAAGCTAGATCTGGAGTTGAAGTAGTGTGCCATCTTCTGGAGTAAAAACTAGGGTTGTCATCGGGACTGTTGATTAGGTGAAGATTTGTATCTATCTTCCAGTCCTCCACTTCGTCTCCTCTGTTGTCTGTATCTGGGTATCCCCATCTTTCAGAATGGCTATTGAAATCTCCTACCACTACGCAATTTGAGTCCTTTATTTCCATGCAGGAAAGTGACAGATCCTTGTTTGGTGGGCCATACAGATTGTAAATACGGATGCACGTTTCATTGATTGTTATGTCCACCCCAATTATTTCAGACTGATTGCTGAGGTTCACGGATACTTCGCTTCTTGGTAGAGAATTTCGCGTGAGTATCAGAACACCTCCTTTGTGTCCTTTTCGGTCGAGTCGGAAAGCCTGGTATCCTCTAACTGAAAATCTTAATAAATCTGAATAAAGGAACGAACATTTTTATTATTATACCAGGGTTAGGAAATAGACAATTGCGCCTTTTTTTTTTTTTTAAACATTTTTGCACATCCAACTTTATAAATTGCGCTGAAGCCTCGAGATGAGAGTTAGCATAATGGCAGTCTCAGCTTCTGCTAGCTTCACTTTACCTAACGTTCGGACCACTGAACAGCACATTCCAAATTACAAAGTTGCGCTATTTTTGCCATACAGCAAATGGATTTTGTAAATTAAAAACATCTGAAAATAAAATATAAATAAAATAAGGATCACAGAGGTAACTAGACGTATCAATTTAGTACAGTAAAACGGTTCAAATCATAAAAACAGAAAGGATACTATGCGCTTTAAAGTCTGTAAATTATAGGTTAGCCAGTAAGATCTATATTCAGTCTGATGAGCTTACAGGAACTTGGTAAGTCAATCGAGGGTTTTTTTTTTCCATGGGATATAGTTGTTAGCCGTGACAGATGTTGGTAAAGTATTTTAGGAGAAACTACTAGCATGGCTGAAGTAACTGCGAAAAATATTAGTTCTTAGTGTCGCAAGATGTAAATGTAAATCATTACGAATTAAATACCATGGGTGTATAAAGAATTTGTGTACGCATGGAGACGCACGTCCATGTTACCCCAAAACGTAAGTAACAAATATGCAGCAGAAATAGTAAAACAACCGACAAGAATAATAAAAGAAACAAAGCAACATGTCAGAAGTTAAGTCGCCGACGTATTAATTATGTCAGGTGCGCTAGCAAAGTTGACACTATATATTACGTGTAAATGGCTTCCTCAAGGAGAAACAGAATGCCAGCTACTGAAACAAACAGCATAACATTTCTAGGTGGAGACGTACAATATAAATTAATAACGACCCAGAAGTCACGAAATATGGGTCATCAGAAAAATAATCACAATTTTTAAATGCCTGTAATCAGAGCCGGCCTTGTGTAGGGCTAGCGGGGCAGTCACCCTGGGCGCTAAGGACGAGGGAGCGTCGCAGCGGGGGCAGACAAAAACATTGTAAAAGTTGTCTTTATCTGTGATACAACTTGCCCAGGCCAAAGCTCGCAATGTGAATCTTTGATAAGAAAATATTACAACTAAAATGTAACATTATGTTAACATTCTGTTTATTTTAGAAGTTCTCATGTTTGGTTTTTTTTTTAATCCTTCTATTTTGTTGTTGTTGTTGTTGTAATAATAAATAGCTATCTAAAACTGATCTGCAAATTTATTCACGAATATTACTTAATTGTCCAGTATAATTTAACTAAAAGTATGGGTCTCGATTGCTGTAAGGCCGACATTGCCTGTAAAGATTGGTGCCTGAGTTGATCTGAATCAGAAGTACTCCCCTTCAAACTAATTGTTTTCCCACCTTGCATCAACTTAACATATGGGAACAAGGGCGGGGCAGGCTACAGTCTGATATAATCCCCAAGTATTTTTTATCCAGATGTCAGGACAGATGTAAGCAAACTAACGAGAAAAATATGAAGGTGTGTTTCGTTAATTCAGCGCCGTGTTTTTATTATTTCCCCGCCGTTCACTATTTTTATATCTGCCAGTTTTGCTTTAATTTGGTTCCGTGTTAAGGTCCATCATCTTTACACACGGACAGTGCTCCGATCTCTACCCTTGTGTCACATAAGGAGGATCTCAGCACAGTGCTCCGACATCTACCCTTGTGTCACATAAGGAGGATCTCAGCACAGTGCTCCGATCTCTACCCTTGTGT
The DNA here is from genome assembly GCA_024509875.1 of Oreohelix idahoensis. Lineage (NCBI taxonomy): Eukaryota > Metazoa > Mollusca > Gastropoda > Stylommatophora > Oreohelicidae > Oreohelix > Oreohelix idahoensis. The sequence continues at coordinate 287,849 of JAMPIV010008455.1, read as the reverse complement.
CACATAAGGAGGATCTCAGCACAGTGCTCCGATCTCTACCCTTGTGTCACATAAGGAGGATCTCAGCACAGTGCTCCGACATCTACCCTTGTGTCACATAAGGAGGATCTCAGCACAGTGCTCCGATCTCTACCCTTGTGTCACATAAGGAGGATCTCAGCACAGTGCTCCGATCTCTACCCTTGTATCACATAAGGAGGATCTCAGCACAGTGCTCCGATCTCTACCCTTGTGTCACATAAGGAGGATCTCAGCACAGTGCTCCGATCTCTACCCTTGTATCACATAAGGAGGATCTCAGCACAGTGCTCCGATCTCTACCCTTGTGTCACATAAGGAGGATCTCAGCACAGTGCTCCGATCTCTACCCTTGTGTCACATAAGGAGGATCTCAGCACAGTGCTCCGACATCTACCCTTGTGTCACATAAGGAGGATCTCAGCACAGTGCTCCGACATCTACCCTTGTGTCACATAAGGAGGATCTCAGCACAGTGCTCCGATCTCTACCCTTGTGTCACATAAGGAGGATCTCAGCACAGTGCTCCGACATCTACCCTTGTGTCACATAAGGAGGATCTCAGCACAGTGCTCCGATCTCTACCCTTGTGTCACATAAGGAGGATCTCAGCACAGTGCTCCGACATCTACCCTTGTGTCACATAAGGAGGATCTCAGCACAGTGCTCCGATCTCTACCCTTGTATCACATAAGGAGGATCTCAGCACAGTGCTCCGACATCTACCCTTGTGTCACATAAGGAGGATCTCAGCACAGTGCTCCGACATCTACCCTTGTGTCACATAAGGAGGATCTCAGCACAGTGCTCCGATCTCTACCCTTGTATCACATAAGGAGGATCTCAGCACAGTGCTCCGATCTCTACCCTTGTGTCACATAAGGAGGATCTCAGCACAGTGCTCCGATCTCTACCCTTGTGTCACATAAGGAGGATCTCAGCACAGTGCTCCGATCTCTACCCTTGTGTCACATAAGGAGGATCTCAGCACAGTGCTCCGATCTCTACCCTTGTGTCACATAAGGAGGATCTCAGCACAGTGCTCCGATCTCTACCCTTGTGTCACATAAGGAGGATCTCAGCACAGTGCTCCGACCTCTACCCTTGTGTCACATAAGGAGGATCTCAGCACAGTGCTCCGATCTCTACCCTGGTGTCACATAAGGAGGATCTCAGCACAGTGCTCCGATCTCTACCCTTGTGTCACATAAGGAGGATCTCAGCACAGTGCTCCGATCTCTACCCTTGTGTCACATAGGAGGATCTCAGCACAGTGCTCCGATCTCTACCCTTGTGTCACATAAGGAGGATCTCAGCACAGTGCTCCGATCTCTACCCTTGTGTCACATAAGGAGGATCTCAGCACAGTGCTCCGACATCTACCCTTGTGTCACATAAGGAGGATCTCAGCACAGTGCTCCGATCTCTACCCTTGTGTCACATAAGGAGGATCTCAGCACAGTGCTCCGACATCTACCCTTGTGTCACATAAGGAGGATCTCAGCACAGTGCTCCGATCTCTACCCTTGTGTCACATAAGGAGGATCTCAGCACAGTGCTCCGATCTCTACCCTTGTGTCACATAAGGAGGATCTCAGCACAGTGCTCCGACATCTACCCTTGTGTCACATAAGGAGGATCTCAGCACAGTGCTCCGATCTCTACCCTTGTGTCACATAAGGAGGATCTCAGCACAGTGCTCCGACATCTACCCTTGTGTCACATAAGGAGGATCTCAGCACAGTGCTCCGATCTCTACCCTTGTGTCACATAAGGAGGATCTCAGCACAGTGCTCCGATCTCTACCCTTGTGTCACATAAGGAGGATCTCAGCACAGTGCTCCGACATCTACCCTTGTGTCACATAAGGAGGATCTCAGCACAGTGCTCCGACATCTACCCTTGTGTCACATAAGGAGGATCTCAGCACAGTGCTCCGACATCTACCCTTGTGTCACATAAGGAGGATCTCAGCACAGTGCTCCGATCTCTACCCTTGTGTCACATAAGGAGGATCTCAGCACAGTGCACGAACTCCGTAGCACCGGATATGATCCCAATGTGTGTATTCAGGAATCGCACATTCTATTAATATTTTTGTGGTGGGTAGGTTTTATAATTTTTAAATTTTACCGAGACAGCGGCCGTATGGCCTAATATTTACGATTTTTAACGTGTGCAACGTGCACACGGGACCTCCTTTTGTTTTCGCCTTTATCCGAGAAGGCTTGGCATTCGACCTCACTCGGGGAGGGGGGGGGGGTGTATATGACATTGTTAGGAACCACTGGTTCTGAAAAAAAATGTCCATCAATTATATTCCCTGAACTGGGAGCGAACCAGGTACCTTTAGAATTAGAGGCGAACGTCATACCTATTATCCACTCCAACCCTCATCTTTACATTATCTGGTTATTCCTTGCCTGCCATCATAGGTTCGGGGTTCCATCTTCAGATACTGCCTTCATGTCGTATCTGATTTATTTGAAGGTGAAATGTCATACATATTAAATAGTATACGCAGTATGGTGTACACAACGGGCTGATCACCCGTTTGCCAGTCACTTCGATTACAGAAACAACAGCAAATGGGTTGATTTGCCGTTGCCCTAAAGACGCCACCAGGCGTGATGGGAAACAATGGCAAAGAAAACCTATCTGCTGTTGCCCTAAGACGCCACTAGGCGTAATGGCCACTGACTGCTTTGACGGTTGGTGGCTAAGGACGGAAGAAGAAGAAGAAGTATGGTGTACTGCACATGTATTACATATAATTACAACTGTGTCCAACATATTTTTGGACACCTTTTATGGTGTCCTACTTTTCTCGGACCTGTCATACCTTATTTAATTTAATTATTTTGTCTCAAAAATCACGTTCGTCAACTATTTCTTAATATTCCTAATATCATATAAGTAAAGGAATTAGGCCATTACCAGTGGGTCTCAAAGTTGTTACGAAAATTGACCCACATTTCAGAGATTGACCCACATTTCAGAGTTGGTGAAATTTGCGACCCATGTACCAAAATTGCCAAGTAAAAATTAATTACAGGAATTCCCCCAAAGGCACACCGCAACGTTGGGTAAGGGAAAGGTAAGGGACGCAACCCATTGCAGTGTTTACCGAGACCTAATATTGGGTTTGCGACCCAAATGTTTCAGAATGTAGTTCTGTTTTTATAGCATTTCGTAAAGTATTTGTTTGAAGATAAGTTCGCACATTTTAATTGTTATGCGCGCAGTATATTGTACAGCACATGTATTAAGTACATAACAAATGTGTTCCAACATTCTTTTAGGCACGTTTTCTTTCTAATTTGCAATATACTTTCAAGTATTTCCCTTATGTCGACTTAAGTAAGGGAATGTGGGCTATAACGTTGCTTCTCAACCTTTTTACAGGCTTTTCTTTACTTGCAACGTATGTCACTCTCATGTCATCTTCAAATCTTGCAATCGATTTTTCAATCACTTCCAGATGAGCAATAGCTCTGAAACTTGGCATAGTTGTGTATTCCCCATGACAATACAATAATCAGTCGTAAAAATAATGAAATGAATAAAATTAAAATTAATATATATATATATTTTATTGTATTGTATTATCAGTGAAATGGGCGATAACTGCAAATAATCTAGGTGTATTCTTTCCAACAAGATTGTCTCTCTTGAGAGAAATATTGAAACTTCTTCCCCCTTCCACACACACACACTCACTATCGCACGCGCGTGCACAGACATACACACAACTGACAACTACATTTAAAAAAAATGTAATTTACAACTCTTATCAAAATTTAAAAAAAAAACGAAAAGATGCTCTGGACTCGTTTATCGCAAACTGATAATGTCATTAGCGGATCGATTACATTTGACTTCAATTTAAAAAAAAAAAAAAAAAAAAAAACTAAAATGAAGAAAATAAAACATTTTAAACACAGGCTTTTAATGCACTTATAAGCCACAAATAATTTTTCAAGGAGTTTATAGCTTGCAGTATAAAAAATGTAACATCAAATTGACAAAATGCCTGGGGCACGTAAACGCTTATCATATATTTTATCCATAAGTGTGTAATGAAGTATAAAGCAGACGTTAATTTCATGTAGAATCAGCGCCCCAGGCTTTATGTCAATTTGATGTTACATTATTTGACTGCAAGCTATAAACTCCTTGAAAAATTATTTGTGGCTTTTTAGTGCATTAAAAGTCTGTGTTTAAAATAATTTTTTAAATATTTGTTATTACGACCACGATCCACATTTCATAGTAGGTGAGGCTGGCGACCCATGTACCAAAATTGACAAGTAACAATTAATTATGAGAATTCAGTCAAAAGCATGCCGCTTTAAACGTCGACTAAGTGAAACTTAAGGGACGCGATCCATCACAGTTTTTCTCGGCCACGCATAGTTTGAGAATCACTAGCCTAGAAAATTCAGTAAAATTATTCTACTTGACAGCTCACGTGGAGTATCGTATTAGCAATTACGACGTAGTTATGGTGTGTTATGCTTCCCACTGACTGCAGCAATACATTATATCGCGAGGATGAGCACTAGTGGATACCACTCTTCTTGTCATTATGTTTGCCTCTGTGCGTGCATGCTAATAACGGGAGGGCAAAAGAAGCAGAGAAAGACAAAAAGTGCTCACCTGGGATGGTATGACAAGATAGCTGGGAAAAGAGCACGTATTTGAAATACTAAAAAGCTCAAAAGACAGAGAGATGTGGGGAGAATAGAATACCGCCGTCACAAGGTATGTTACATTAAATGATGATATTTATGCCAGTGTGTATGTTGGCTCATCTCAGTGTGTTTATTTTGGCTACTTTGTGTGTATGTTGGTTCCCCTCAGTGTGTCTACGATGGCTCCTCTGTGTGTTTATTCTGGCTGCTCTCAGTATGTATATGGTCGCTCCTCATTATATGTTGGCTACCCTTAGTGTGTGCATGTTGGCTCCTCTGTGTATGTTGGCTACACTCACTGTGCATTTTGGCTCCTCTGTGTATTGTGGCCGTTTAGTGGATAATGTTAGTGTTGATGGTACTTGTCGTATAGTGGGACTCGTCTCACTACCCGACAGTAGGCAGCTAGGTGTTGATGATGCTATGTTAAAACCAATCTTGACGATATAACATCACACGACATACAGATGATGGGATGGAGAACATCTGGCGAAAAGTACTGACTTCAAACAGCGGTGAACAACAAAGATGTTTATTTACAGCTAGTCATCAAATTCGCTGAAAACATAATTCATGCCCAACCTTCCACCGAGACCGGCCATCTCATAATACATAAAATGTTCATAGGCAACTTTTGAAATAAATCTTCTCTCACTCCATCATTTTTCTCTTATATATAGTCTGACGCTGTCTCTACGATTTCTAGCTCATCTTCTGTTCTGTTTTCTTCTGGATTCCTAACCCTTGATAAGGCCCGTAAGCCTGGTGAAACTAATCGATGTATCTTTGATATAAGACCTAACCAGGTTTTATGGAGTTACCTCCCTTCCCTTAAAACATTCTTCTGCTCATTTCACTTCCCCTTAACAAAGACATATAGTCTTTTAACAACTCTATTCAACTTTCTTAAACCATTTTTCTATACTCTCTTTCATTCTTAAAGTCCCAAGCTACCGGTCACAGTATATTGGAGACACTTTGTGTGCCTGTTGGCGTCCATTAGTGTGTGTATGTTGACTTCCCTTATGGTCTTTTATATTTTAACACGCGCCTTAATATAACCAGCGGATCTTGTGTCTAGTGTGAACGGGGTGCACCTCACCAAAATGAGACAAAACTCCCATTTAAAAAAGGCCACGCCTAAGCATTACTTCCATCTGGTCAGCGTTTGACAATCTTGTCTTTTGCTGAATCTACTTCTTTTATTGTATTTTACTCTATGACGTTCTTACGTCTCGCCCACACACACACGCACACAGCAACAAAAATAAACACTTTTCTGCTGACAAGATTGATCAACTAGTCACAAACTCGTGGAGTGGTCATCCATCCTAGACGAGACACGAGTCGGTCGTGTGTGGGCCGAGTCTGGTGTTAGATCGCCAGCAAGTCAAGACAGAATCTCACTCAGACATTCTCTCTTCAAGTGTAGCTGTCAACCTTTTGGCTAGGGCACCATTGTTCTGAACATCTAATTATGTTATCATTCTTATCCGGTTTGTCCTGCCACTCGTTCTGTTCTTGTCTAATCTACCCTGCCCACTCGGTATGTTTTTATCTAATCTATATTGCTACTCACTCATTCTTTTTCCGTTGTGCTCCTTACAGAGCATGAGACCACCCATGTAGCTGCTCCACTTACTTGACGCCTGCACCAAGCAGTTACATGCTCTTGCAGCACTGGTTTCCTTGTCAGTTTGTTTGACATGATGACGTTGCCAGCCTCACACATTAGTCGCCGAGTGGGACATACCTGTGGAAGCAGAAGTTATATTTTATTTTGTGTTTTGTTTATAGAGCCCCTCTCCTCCGAACCCTGCACGGAGCCTGTTGCTACTGGCTACATGCTTAATTTGTCCGGCCCCTGGTTACATTTGTATTTACTTCCTTCTGTCATTTTTAATATTATTGACAAACTCTATCCAAATATCTAATCCGTCTGTCTGCCTGTATCTACCTACCTAACTACCTACCCACCTACCTACATATCTATCTATCTATCTATCTATCTATCTATCTATCTATCTATCTATCTATCTATCTATCTATCTATCTATCTATCTATCTATCTATCTATCTATCTATCTATCTATCTATCTATCTATCTATCTATCTATCTATCTATCTAATCTATTTCTGCTGTTAGCCTGGATCCATCTTTTATATCTACCTGTCTGTCTGTATTTTTGCTGTCAATCTCGACCCAATTTTTTTATCTGCCTGTCTATATATATCTATCTATGTGTCTACCGTCACTCCGTACGTGTATATGTTTGTATTGACGTTTATGTGAATGTCAGAACGCCTTATTTTGCCCGTCTCCCCACCCATCTGTGTAAATTCACAAAACAATTCGTTTAACTATAACTCGTCCCCCTAGTGCTAACTGTCTTGTAGACAGATGTGCGTAAAATTTTGCTCGCGCGTGTGTGCGCGAAAGGAAAGAGACTTGTTAAATCTCAGAAGACAATGTTGCAAGAGCGTCGAAACGGGAAGTGTCAAGAGGAAAATGAAGTTTCACTTCCTCATTCCCATTTTTAAGGGATTTTCCCTCACGCCCATCACGTCCAGCCATGATTTTTGTTATATTACTCATGGACTGGACGTAATAAGAAACGAACAGCCACGTATGTCAGTAATAAAACATAAGTGGAACAACTTAATGGATTTTTCTAGAAATATTTTATCATGCACTCCCTGAACTCCATAACTGGATTTCAAGAATGTCTCTTTACAGGACCTGCCTTTCTGTTATGTCAACGTCTGCGCTGTCAACGTCTGCGCTGTCCAGTCGCAGTTTTTAGTTACTTTCTCAAACATCGCTGCGATAAGAGAACAACAACAACAGCAACATCAAAATGATCATATAAATGTGTCATATACTTAGACCTATACAGGATTCACATCTTCATGCAGTGGATACCCGGACATGTAGACATTCCCTTAAATTAAGTGGCAGATAAATTAGCAAAATGAGGAGCCTCAATGTCACAAAGTGACCAGCCAGTCAAGATCACTACAGCAAAACAAATAATTAAAAACAACTGTTAATAGAACTGGCTAAACACCTGGGCAATGGCTAAATCAGGAAGACGGCTTTTCAAACATCTAGCAGCACCATCTAAGAAAGGTGCTATAAATCATCTTGGCTGTAAACATCAAACATTAAATTATCAGATTACGAACAGAGAATTTGCTTACTCAACTCTCAGAGAAAACAATCAAACAGTAGGCACAGTCAGTATTCACATGAAACAGTAGACACAGTCAATTCATATGAAACAGTAGACACAGTTAGTATTCATATGAAACAGTAGACACAGTCAGTATTCATATGAAACATTAGACACAGTCAGTATTCATATTAAACAGTAGATACAGTCAGTATTCATGTTAAACAGTAGACACAGTCAGTATTCATATTAAACAGTAGACACAGTCAGTATTCATATGAAACAGTAAAACATCACCTGTTTCTTTGCCCGGCACAACTCATCTAAACAAAGAACCCAGCCATTGAAAACACCCTATATCGCAGACCTGAACAACAAATCAGAACCACACAGTTTCACATTATGTCATCAAAATCATCAAGACCTAACGCTTAGTCATGGTGGATCAAAAACAAGACAACATAACCGATATTAGCTCCAGCTGAAGCATACTAACATACTATGTTGGCCTTCGTGGCTGTTTTATTATCATCATCATCATTTCCCTTTGTTGTCCTGTGTGAGGCATAAGGCAACAACTACTACAAATGGTCCCCTTGCAGAAGTCTGCACCGAATCATTCACATGGTCTTGCAGCAGTGGTTTTACAAGATGAGGTTGCAAGCCCCATACACAACCTCATTTAGTCGCCTCATACGGCATGCCTGAGGGGACAGTAGTCCTATTAATTTGTCTTTATCAGAGACCGCCGCGAACTTCATGAAGCTCCTAGCTGTTTGCCCGAGAGAAATGGACGCGTGCAACAGTGCAAATTCAGACAAATAAGTTTTTACACCATTGTTGTTTCATGTTTCACGTTTTTGCTTACCACAATCATACATTTTTGTTTTGGTTATGTCCCTAATGTGCTAAACACGACCTGAACTCTTAAAAAAAAAAAAAAAACAGAAATTCGTTAAAGTGTCCACTGAAAATGGCTGCGGTACCACACAGGGATAAACGTTCAAAACTTGGGTCACGTTAGTGTACACTATAAGGCAAGAAAACAGAAGATGTAACTTCAGAGTATAAAAACAATCAGTTAGACAGCCCGCCGGGAGCATTATTGGAAACCAGCTATAAATTCAACAGAGTGGAAATACGGCGGATTTCAGCCCTCTGCATGATACAATATATGGAAATTAGAAGGCAGATAAGCGTGCCAAAGAAGGTGGACGGAAAATTCAAACTGAAGACAGAGCAACATATGAAGAAATAAAAACAAAAATCAAAATTTAACTTCAGAGAAAAAAATGGCACAGAGAATACCTAGAGTCAGACACAACAGATGTATATTATTCTTTACTAGTAGATGAGGTGATCATTTTCAGACTGAGAACGGCCACGACGAACTCAAATGCCACCAGTTTAAGAAGTTAAACATTGAATATGTGTACGAGGGGCGTTCAGAAAGTAATGCACCACATCGTTTTTCTCAGGAGCTGCTTATTCAAAAAGCATGAAATTTATACACAATATACATGGATATGTCATATAAACATCGGTATTATTCAACATAATCCCCATCAACTTAAACGGCTTTATGTCAGCGCGAAACAAGTGCATGTATTCCTAGCCCGTACCAGATTTTGTCTTGATCATGTAGCCATTTCTTCGCTGCATGAATCACTCCTTCATCATCTTCAAACCTTGTCCCACGGAGTGCATCTTTAAGTGGACCAGATAGATGAAAATCAGAGGGTGCCAAATCGGGACTATAGGGTGGATGGGGTAGTACAGTCCAACCCAATTTGGTGATTGCTTCCCGTGTTGGCAGACTTGTGTGAGGGCGCGCATTGTCGTGAAGGAGATACTTGTGCGGCCGAACTCTGCGAAAACGTTGATTGAGTTTTTTCAATGTCTTAATGTAAGCTTGCGAATTGATTGTCTCTCCTCTTGGCATAACGTCCACAAGAATCACACCTTCAATGTCCCAAAAGACAGTGATCATGACCTTTCCAGCTGAAGGAATTGTCTTGAATTTCTTTCTTCTTGGTGATTGCGGATGATGCCACTCCATTGACTGTCTTTTTGTCTCAGGTTCAAAATGATGTGCCCAGGTTTCATCACCTTCAACGATCTTAGCCAAAAAGTTCTCTCCATCAGCATTGAAACGCGCCAACAATTCAGAAGAAATTGCTTTCCTTTGCAATCGGTGGTCATTTGTGAGACTTCGAGAAACCCATCTTGCGCAAACCTTAGAAAATCCGAGAGTTTTTATAACTGCATTTGCACTACCAATGCTGACTGACAGCTGTAAGGCCAATTGTTGAGCAGTGATTCGCCTATCAGTAAGAATAATGCCATCAGCGCATTTCAACATTTCTGCGTTGGTGGCTGTGGCAGGACGTCCACAGCGCGGCCGATCAAGCAGCTCCGTATCTCCACTTCCTGATTCTTTGATTCTCTGAACCCAGCTACTGACTGTACTGCTGTCGACTGCAAAACTTCCATACACATCACATAGACGCTTGTGAATGTTCACAACAGTTTCCTTCTCTGCAACGAGAAATTCTATCACAATTCGCTGTTTATAACGCAAGTTGCTAACACGCTCCATTTCAACGGTTTAGGGCAGCCGTATTATTTGGCCGGTTGCGGTGCAATTTGGTACACACAATTAGCACATGCCATATTTGAAGTGTGCAAAATTTCATGCTTCTGTCTTCATTATTAGCTGAGAAAAACGATGTGGTGCATTACTTTCTGAACGCCCCTCGTACATGTAGGAAAGACAAGTAAACAGTAGAATACGTCATCCAAAAATATCGGTTCTACAAGAGGAGCAGATTGACAACCAGAGGAGCAGATTGACAGTATAGCCTTCACATCCCCCTCGAGGCAGAAACTGTGTGGCGAGGAGGGACGCTTGAGACAGGTCGCCAACTTTATGAGAGAAATAGATGTGACTAGCTAACAGCGAAGGACAAAAAAGTCTTCATACACTTGTTAAGACACGTAGTGTGTTGGCACTCTTTACACAACAAGATAGACAGAAGAATGAGAGTGGCTTTATCTTAGCCTGCCAACTGTTTTCGTTGTCCTCACCACTTTGTCACTATTTTCATACGTCATGTCCCTTAACGAAAACCTCTTGTCCGTAACGTAACAATAATGTTCATATCCTCGTCACATTTCCCCATTTAATTATTTTTGTTTTCGTCTCAGCAAGAAATAAAATTAACAAATCGAAAAATAAAATGAGTGCTCTAAAACTAAACCAGACCGCGCCCATTATAGCTACAGAGCAGTGCTTCTTAGCCTTTTAAGTCCCACATCCCTTTACAATATCTTTAAAAGCCTCGCACCCCCTTACAACATCTTAAGAAGCCTCGCACCCCATTATCTTCTAAGACGCAAAATATGCCAGAAATACAAAAATTTAAAAAAAGTATGTTTTGAGAAAGTTATTTACAAAATGTGGCTAATGTTCAGTATTTAATTCACGTTGTCAATGTTCTATTTTAAACAAATACATTTGAATTCCATGTATTACACAATGTGTATGATGATTTGCCTTCTGAAATGTCTCGCACCCCACGGGGGGGGGGGGGTGTGCATGCACCCCCGGGTTAAGAAGCGCTGTTATAGAGATTTAAGTAGGGCCCACACTAGGATTTCAGACTTCTCAAGGCAACTTTTTAAATTTGCTGTCTTCTCCCCCACCCCCGTCTGAAATTGGTGTGAGTTGTGTGAGCGGAGAACATTTAATTAATTTTATTCGTCACGTTTCCAATCTTAAATTTTAAATAAATTTATACTTTATACGTTCTTTGTGTAAATATGGATTGAAAAAAATGCTACAGATTAATTTAATTATAAATAAATTTGTTTTACAAACCTTTTAAAATGTCGGTTTAAAACAGCCACTATTCGGGCTCAAACAGCTGTAAATTGCTGTATCATTTCCACTTAATCATAATCCTTGCATAGCGTTTTCAGTTGACACACCACGTAGCCATCTTGTGTCAACATTTTAATAATTAAAAAATAAAAAAAGGATTGCGATCGACCCTAGCAGATACTGGCGCCATTAAAAAAAAAAAGAAGAAGAAAAGTGATGAAAACATTCAACATTGATGCCGTCAGATTATATTGAGCATGTGAATTATAACGGTTTCTGAGGAGAATAACCGCCCCAATTTCTTCCAGTTGGTTTCTCACTTAATTTAACTCTTCACACAGAACAATCCAGTAAGGTATTTTTTTTAATCGCCTGCAGAATACTTCCTGGCTTTATGCATTTAACGCATCACAGATTCTCATAACTAATTATTGCCTGTTATTACTGCTACCCTAATGTCCTATTTGTAGTTTGTGCTTTACCTTATTTCCATTTCTAATACTTTTATTTATTAGGCCTTTTCTCTTAACCTGTCAATATTTCTTGCCTCTGTCACAAAGTTTAAAAAAAAATAAACTATAACGGCATGATTCAAATAATACGTGATCTCGATTTGATTATTACCTTTTACCATCAATTTAATATGTATTTTGATGATTTGATGGTTTTGTCTAAACTAATTATTGAAAATTATGGGACTATTATATTGAAATTATTGGACTTTGAATCTATGGACGCTTTTGTCTATCACTTCTCTATTTGTTCTTGAAATTAGTCACTGTATCCAGAACTTGTTCTTGACGGCGTGGCCGCACGGGACACCAGCTTGGGAGAGGCGCCGAAATAATAAAACAAATAATAAAAAAAATTAAAATGTTAAACGAACAAGAACAATGAAACTGGATATTTCATTGTGAAAAATTATTTCTATACGGTAAATGAAATTGATCCATTTTTAAAAATATACCTATATTATACCGTTTTTATAAAAAAAACGCATAGAGTGCCCATTGTAACTCAACAGGAACAAAGAAAACAATTAACTACAATTAGAATTTATAAACATAAATGTATTATGCTGTTGTAAAATTATGTTGCGAACATCACTTGCATAATTTACAGTGTCATCTAACCTTATAGCCTGATTTTTTTTTTCGTTGCAGTACATACAGTACTGCACGGGGAAAAGGGGGGAGGGGACGACATCACGAGGCCTCGCACCACCTTAAAAAATTCCTGGAGCCGGCGCTGACTCTACCCAGTCAGTGATTCTTATTTCGGGCAGAAAGTTTTGTTTGCGTAAATTCTTGCTCCATTTCCAGTTTAGGTGCCAACTTGTGCTCCTTATCTCAAACCTGTTTAAATGAGTTATCTTTCGTGTAATCTTGAAAAGTATTCGATAGATGCTGAGAACTTTGAGATCCTAGCTGTGGTGAAGTGGGATGTTATAAATACTTATAGGGAACTTAGTGTACTGACTGAGATCAGCTGTGAAGGTATCTATATCTATTAAGAGTAGTGTATTATAGATAACCTTACTTGCTACCACATATCTATATATCTCAGTCAGAATTATTCTGGAATAGTGTGATGCTACGTTATGTGTCTAGGGTATGTGTATGATGAAGTGTAAGTCACAACAACAGACAAATAAACAATTTAATGTAATCCACTACTCTTGACAACACTGTGACACTCACATACATATAACACTCTATGAGAATATCTTAAAGGAGGCACTGATAACTTTCAAATAACAATATGTATTCATTACTGGCATGAATGAATATGTGTCCTGATTCAACTACAAGGGAATCAGGAATCACAATCAATTTAAATTACAAGTTATGTACAGAATGTATTTAATATGAATATTGTAGTGACATATATTATTACAAATGTTCTATGTGTGTCAGTTGTGTAGTAGTAAAATGAGGTAATACTGGTTTTGTTTTGTTCAAGCTCTGTTGGTATTTGTCATCATGACTTCAATAGTTTGTCTTTAGGGACCAGTATTGGAGATGTTCACAGTTCCTGATTTTAAGACAAGTAAATTCCCCTCTGAATAGTATTTTTATAAAGTTATTTCAAGATGAGGGGACATAATGTTGAGCTCAGCTGGCCAACTCTGCTTATCTTGAGTGATGGCGGCAGGAAAGGACTCCTCTGCTCGAATTCTCCTCTGGGCTCAGGAGACACCTCACTGATAGCTAAAAAGACCAAGGAGTATGCTGTCCGACTCTGGATTCAGCAAATCTCTGACCAGATGCTGCTCACTACCATCAAGACCACTGTCCCTGAAATCAAGAAGGATGTACCTTCTACTTCATAACTAATTTATATTTTCTTTTTACACTGATCACAATACAGCACAAACATTGCGTTCAGAGCGTTAGGCCAACAGTCAGCTTCATCTGAAATACTTTATTCCAGTATTACCCTTCCTAATGGTTACTACGCCTCTGCACTTCCAGCATTATTTCTTTCTAGTCAATCATCCAGGTGTCAGTGTACTGTTTGGCCATTCCATGCCGTTTTACTTCTCTCCGACACCCTCTGTTCAGGCTGGAGCATTTTAGGCTTTACCTCACGTTTGCCACTGAACTACACATATATATACAGGCATAAATCAACAATTCACATTCAATTTTCATTAAAAGATATTAAATGGTTCAAGCTTACCACAATTCATACGAATAACACAGATACGTTGATTAGCAATGAATTCTGGCACAAACTGGCACAAATCTCCATCTGCTTATCTTCCAGGCTTTTATTGAGCAAAATTTTAGCTGGCTTCAACGCACTGATGCTTTATCAAGATCATTTCAACAAGTGGTCTCGAACTAACGCTCCCAAGTGTGTATATCAGCGAGACTGGCCAATGAGCCACGTTTCGACAAGTGTTTGAAAAAAATGTTATCTTTTCCCGTCTCCCCTAACAACCAAGATAGTATTTATAGCCCGACCAATCGTGGTTAGGCTTTCATTTGTTGCGCTCCAATCAATTTGGAGTTTACATGGTAGGCTATTTCTGTAACGTAAATTTTTTTCAAACACGTAAAAAAAAAATCTTATGAGCAGAAATGATTTTATGCTGTCAGGCACCCCCAATATTTTATTTTGGGTATAATTTATTAATTCCTGGACTATTTGCGTAACGTTTTACATATTATTTGTCAGCAAGCCCTAAGGAACCCAAAAATACTAATTTAAAGGAGCTACGTGGCTGCGTTCAAAATATGCAATTTCTTCTACCTCCTGTTTGGAAGATGTGCTGTCTGGGTACTGTTATGTTTTCAACCGTAAACCCATCTATTGTTATCTTTTCTAATAAGAGTTTGTTATGATTTATAAACCTAACTCTGGGAAAGGGTAGTGTATTTTATCACTGTCCGTCTGAAAAAGTTAGTGCTTGTAGACTTACACGCGTGATGGTAGCATTTGTATATCGCGCGACGCGTGTTGCATGCGTTCCTGATTTTCAGCCCTCCCCTCTCGCTATCCTTTTGTCCATCTGTTCGTTCGTTTTGGTAACGTAATATAATTAATGTTAGGATTAATTTAGGTCATTACGTTCTTAGAAATGCAGCACACGTTTCATTGAAGAAGGCGGGTAATAATACAGTAAGCTTTTATATCAACGTGAAAGCGTTACAATTTGCAGACGAAGCAGAAAACAAGGGGGATTTCGAGTACATTCCTTGTGACAGCACTGTCATTTTACCATTGCTCTTCTCTTTATTAATTTTATTTGTTAGGCTTCATATTTACCTAATAATTTATATATGTGGATTAGAATATTTCATGACACCTCCCCTCTTAAAACAGACATTATATGTCAGTCCTTTATTCTATATACACATAGAGAAATTTATTATTATTTCTGGGGTTTACGGTGATTCTCATCACACGGATGGCGGCTTAAAAAATCCGCTCCCAGATTGGTTTTTCCAGATATATATTCAATGCTAAAATTATATGGAGCCAGAAGCAAAGACCATCGGAGTAACCTAGAGTTCTCATGCTTAGCCTGTGCTAAAAACGATAAAGGTTTGTGGTCAGTTTGCAACTTAAATGCCTTCCCATATAGATAAATATTGAATTTCTTTATTGCCCATATTACTGCAAGACATTCTTTTTCGCTAGTTGAGTAGTTGATTTCAGCTTTATTCAACTTTCTGCTAGCATATGCCACTGGGCTTAATTCCCCATCCAATGCATCTGATTTCTGTAGAAGAGTTGCACCCAGCCCAATATTACTTGCATCCGTCCTTACTATGAATTCTTGACTTAAGTCAGGTAATTTCAAAATGGGTTTACTTGTGAGCTTTTCCTTCAACTCTTGGTAAGTCATTTCACATTGTGGAGTCCATGTAATGCGATCTGGATGTCCTTTACGTGTCAATTCCGTTAAAGGTGCACATATGGAATTAAAGTTTTTGATATACTTCTGGTAGAAACCACATAATGAGACAAAGGATCTCACGTCCTTCTTGGTTTGTGGTCTCGGGGCTTTCTGTAGTTTCTCTAAATTCTTTGGGTCAGGGGTCATGTTTCCCTGATAAACTGTGTGTCCCAAAAATTCCAATTCTTTACATCCAACGCAACATTTGGTTGGACGGGCTGTTAAATTTGCCTCCCTAAGTCGATCAAACAGCATGTTCAGAGAGTCAATGTGTTCCTCAAATGTTTCTGTTGCTATAAGGATATCATCCATAAAATTTGTTATACAGGGATTATTCAGAGGATCCAATAATTTTCTCATCATTCTAGAGAAGACACTAGGCGCATTCATCAATCCAAATGGCAATCTATTAAACTCATAGTGTCCTTCTGAGGTACTGAAAGCTAGGTATGGTCTAACCTCAGGCTTTACTGGAATCTGATAGTATCCTTTACTCAGATCCACTTTTGAGAAATATTTAGCTTTATTTAGTCTGGCAAACAGCTGATTTGTATCCGGCAATGGATCCACCTGTCCTTCTGTAATAGCATTCAGTCTCCTGTAATCTATACAGAGTCTATGTTCTCCAGAGGGCTTCCTTAAGAGTACAACACCGGAACTATACGAAGACTCACTGTGCGAAATAATTCCTTCCTTCAATAGATAGTCTATCTCTTCCTTCAAAGCTTTTCCTTAGCAAACGGAATCGAATATGGTTTCATACAGACAGGTGTGGAGTCTATGAGTTTCATATCATATTCCAATAGGTTTGTATGCCCTGGTCGGTCTGTTAACACCTCTGCATGATTATTTAGAACCTGTTGCACTCTCTCTTTCTGAGTTTTCGTTAAATGTGTACTGATTTTCACCTGTGCTGCTGTCTCACAGGGGTGTAATGGATATTCAAATGATGAAAGTGGTTCCTTTTTCATCTCCATGGCGATGGACAAGGTCAACAAGTGCGTCTCTTCCTGATGTTCTCTTTCCAAATATTTCTTCAGGAGATTCACATGATAGATTTTTTCTTTCCCCTTCTTATCTATCTTATAATTTGTTCTAGACACCTTCTCTAGAACTGTATATGGACCCTGCCATCCAATTTGTAACTTATTCTGACTCCCGAGCAAAAGAAGCAGTACCTTCTCTCCCACAGCCAAATTTCTGTCTTTCGCCTTCCTGTTATAATAGGCAGCATGTTTCTTCCTGGCTTGTTTCAAATTTTCATTGGCAAGTTTCCAGCCAGTTTTTAACCGAGTGGTCAGCTCATTCACATATTGGTATGAAGATGTAATGTTTTCCTCTGCCTTTTCATCAGTCCACGTTCTTAACATAGCTTCGAGTGGACCTTTTATTGGCCTTCCAAACAATAATGTTGCCGGGGCCATACCGGTTGAACTATGGGGTACCTCCCGATAAGCAAAGAGGGCGGCGTGCAGGTACTGGTCCCATGTATCGGGTTTTTCGTGTGCCAACTTTCTCAGGATCGACATTAATGTGCCGTTAAATCTTTCCACTTGGCCGTTCCCTTGGGGATGATACACACTACAATGGAAGTGTTTGGCCTGGAAGATCCTGAAAACTTCTTCAGTTAGTTTCCCCTTGAACTGAGAGCCATTATCAGTCAAGATTTGATTGGGAAAGCCTAACCTTGTGAAAATTGTGAGCAATGCCTCTGCCACATGTTTTGAATCAATCGATGACAGGGCTACTGCCTCTCCCCACATAGAACAAGTGTCCACCAGAGTCAGAATGTAGCTGTTCCTCCTCTTGGTTCGGGTGAGAGGTCCCACAAGATCCACTGCAACTCTCTCAAAGGGTGTTCCCACTATGGGCATTTCCCCCAGAGTTGCTGGTGCAGTCCAATGTTTAGGTGCTACTCGTTGGCACTCTGGACAGGATTTTACATATCGTTTGATATCTTCAGTTATTCCTGGCCAGAAATAGTGACAAGCTATTCGCTGTCCTGTTGCGCTGATTCCCATATGACCACTGAAGGGAATCGCATGCCCTAGTTCCAACACTTTAGTCCTATATGAAGTGGGAAGGACCAGCTGTCCGTGACCATTGGATTCAGATCCAGCCTTCCTATATATCAATTTGTTCTTCATATAAAACTCTCCCTTGCCTGGAGGTGTATGAGATTTGGGCAACTTCTTGAAACATGGCTTGAGTGTTTTGTCCTCAGCCTGTGCCTTCCTCATCTCATCTGGGTAAGTATTTATGGGATTATCCTCCTCCTTCTTTGTCTGTGATCTGGTCTGCACTGTTGCCAATATCACAGGTCTCTTGGGATTCCCCAAGAAGACATATCTACACCCCAATATTAGAGGGTAGATTGGCTCATTTATCACTGCTGCTTTTATGATTCCTTCCACATATCGCGTTTTCACTTTTATTCGGGCGACGGGAAGTGTCATGGTAGCTAAATCCTTGGTTGCAGTTTGAATCTCCACTGTTTCTGTGGTGTATTGATCGGCCTGCACCAGGTGAGAACTCACAACGGAATCGTAATCTAAACCGGTATCATATAAACATCTTATAGTGACACCATTACAAATGACATCTTCACACACTGGGGGGTGGTATGGTTCCTGTAATTCTTCAGGTTTGCCCTTCTTTTCCTTTTTCCCCGATGTCATAGCAGCAAAATGAGGAGGTTTCCTTCTACAATGGTCAGTGTCATGATTGTTCATCTTACAATTTTTACACCACCTTTTTCCTTGGTTGAAAGATTTTCTTTCATCATATTTCCTTTCATCGAATTGTGGGAATTTATTTTTATTGTCATACCGTGGCCTATCAAATTGGTGCTTACCTTTATTTTGATCCTTAGGATCAAATTTATTAAAATTCTGTGGTGCCCTAAAGTTATCCACCTGTTTCTTTTTATTACCTGTTACCTCTGCTTGAGCTGCTTGATACCTTTCAGCAACATTTAGCAACTCAACCAGCCTCTCTGCACCTTGTTCCATGAGAAACTTTCTCAGGTCTGGAGCCATGGACTCTCTTAATTGCTCTATAAGGACCATTTCCTTAAGATCTTGGGTTTTCCCCAGAGAAGTCCATTTCTCCAAGTATGTCTCTATTCGTGCAGAGAACTGGTGATAGGTTTCACCTGACAGTAGTTTAGCATTCCTAAATTTTTTTTTCTATAGAATTCTGCATTCTTTTCATACCTTAACAAAAGAGCCTGCTTTAGCATGTCATAATTTTCCTGATCACCTCTGCTCATTTTTGCAAAAACTTCATAAGCTGCCCCACGAAGTCCCTGAGATAACTTTAAGCTCCACCTTTCTCTCTCTAACCCATACGTGGTAGCTAATAGTTCGTACCTATTTATATAGCTCTCAATATCATCGTCTTTCTCAACAAAATGATCTAAATGAAAATTCATAGCTGAGATTGAGGCTCCCTGAGTAACCGTAGCATCAGAGGCAAAGGGACTGGCACCATTTTCAGGAGCATGGCCTTGAAACTCAAACCCCCTTAGTCGTAACTCATGTTCCCTTTGTAATCTTTTATCTTCTGCTTCCCTTTCTGCAGCTAATTTCTTCTCTTCTCTTTCTGCAGCTAATTTCTTCTCTTCCCTTTCTGCAGCCTGTCTTCTTTCCTCGGCTTCTCTTTCTGCAGCTAATCTTTTGTCTTCTCTTTCTGCCTCCAATTTCTTAGCCTCAGCCTCAATCTGCAACCTCTTAGTCTCAGCCTCAGCTTCAAAATTGTAACTTCTTAATTTCCCTTTCAGCCTCTAACCTTCTTTCGGCTTCTTTTTCTAATCTTCTTTCTTCGCGTTCAATAAATTTGTCACATTCCGTTGTGACATAGGCAACCATAACTTGCCCATCTAATCCTAACTCTTTTGCAGTCTGAACCGCAGCAGATCGAAATTTGGCCAGGTCCGCCATTGTCTATCAGGTAATTTTTTATAATGTCTACCCAACAATTCAATTTCTAACTATATATCTAATGGACAACACAGGCACCGTGAGCTCAACCTTATTTAATTCCACCCAAGGATACCTTTTAATTCTTATATTCCCTGAAGTGAATTACCCCCAATATTTTTAATAGTTAAAGATTCAAAATCCCAAGAGCGAGACCCCAATATATGTGGTGAAGTGGGATGTTATAAATACTTATAGGGAACTTAGTGTACTGACTGAGATCAGCTGTGAAGGTATCTATATCTATTAAGAGTAGTGTATTATAGATAACCTTACTTGCTACCACATATCTATATATCTCAGTCAGAATTATTCTGGAATAGTGTGATGCTACGTTATGTGTCTAGGGTATGTGTATGATGAAGTGTAAGTCACAACAACAGACAAAAAAACAATTTAATGTAATCCACTACTCTTGACAACACTGTGACACTCACATACATATAACACTCTATGAGAATATCTTAAAGGAGGCACTGATAACTTTCAAATAACAATATGTATTCATTACTGGCATGAATGAATATGTGTCCTGATTCAACTACAAGGGAATCAGGAATCACAATCAATTTAAATTACAAGTTATGTACAGAATGTATTTAATATGAATATTGTAGTGACATATATTATTACAAAAGTTCTATGTGTGTCAGTTGTGTAGTAGTAAAATGAGGTAATACTGGTTTTGTTTTGTTCAAGCTCTGTTGGTATTTGTCATCATGACTTCAATAGTTTGTCTTTAGGGACCAGTAATGGAGATGTTCACAGTTCCTGATTTTAAGACAAGTAAATTCCCCTCTGAATAGTATTTTTATAAAGTTATTTCAAGATGAGGGGACATAATGTTGAGCTCAGCTGGCCAACTCTGCTTATCTTGAGTGATGGCGGCAGGAAAGGACTCCTCTGCTCGAATTCTCCTCTGGGCTCAGGAGACACCTCACTGATAGCTAAAAAGACCAAGGAGTATGCTGTCCGACTCTGGATTCAGCAAATCTCTGACCAGATGCTGCTCACTACCATCAAGACCACTGTCCCTGAAATCAAGAAGGATGTACCTTCTACTTCATAACTAATTTATATTCTCTTTTACACTGATCACAATACAGCACAAACATTGCGTTCAGAGCGTTAGGCCAACAGTCAGCTTCATCTGAAATACTTTATTCCAGTATTACCCTTCCTAATGGTTACTACGCCTCTGCACTTCCAGCATTATTTCTTTCTAGTCAATCATCCAGGTGTCAGTGTACTGTTTGGCCATTCCATGCCGTTTTACTTCTCTCCGACACCCTCTGTTCAGGCTGGAGCATTTTAGGCTTTACCTCACGTTTGCCACTGAACTACACATATATATACAGGCATAAATCAACAATTCACATTCAATTTTCATTAAAAGATATTAAATGGTTCAAGCTTACCACAATTCATACGAATAACACAGATACGTTGATTAGCAATGAATTCTGGCACAAACTGGCACAAATCTCCATCTGCTTATCTTCCAGGCTTTTATTGAGCCAAATATAAGCTGGCTTCAACGCACTGATGCTTTATCAAGATCATTTAAACAAGTGGTCTCGAACTAACGCTCCCAAGTGTGTATATCAGCGAGACTGGCCAATGAGCCACGTTTCGACAAGTGTTTGAAAAAAAATGTTATCTTTTCCCGTCTCCCCTAACAACCAAGATAGTATTTATAGCCCGACCAATCGTGGTTAGGCTTTCATTTGTTGCGCTCCAATCAATTTGGAGTTTACATGGTAGGCTATTTCTGTAACGTAAATTTTTTTTTCAAACACGTAAAAAAAAAATCTTATGAGCAGAAATGATTTTATGCTGTCAGGCACCCCCAATATTTTATTTTGGGTATAATTTATTAATTCCTGGACTATTTGCGTAACGTTTTACATATTATTTGTCAGCAAGCCCTAAGGAACCCAAAAATACTAATTTAAAGGAGCTACGTGGCTGCGTTCAAAATATGCAATTTCTTCTACCTCCTGTTTGGAAGATGTGCTGTCTGGGTACTGTTATGTTTTCAACCGTAAACCCATCTATTGTTATCTTTTCTAATAAGAGTTTGTTATGATTTATAAACCTAACTCTGGGAAAGGGTAGTGTATTTTATCACTGTCCGTCTGAAAAAGTTAGTGCTTGTAGACTTACACGCGTGATGGTAGCATTTGTATATCGCGCGACGCGTGTTGCATGCGTTCCTGATTTTCAGCCCTCCCCTCTCGCTATCCTTTTGTCCATCTGTTCGTTCGTTTTGGTAACGTAATATAATTAATGTTAGGATTAATTTAGGTCATTACGCAGTACGTCTCAATGTTTTTCTTAGAAATGCAGCACACGTTTCATTGAAGAAGGCGGGTAATAATACAGTAAGCTTTTATATCAACGTGAAAGCGTTACAATTTGCAGACGAAGCAGAAAACAAGGGAGATTTCGAGTACATTCCTTGTGACAGCACTGTCATTTTACCATTGCTCTTCTCTTTATTAATTTTATTTGTTAGGCTTCATATTTACCTAATAATTTATATATGTGGATTAGAATATTTCATGACACTAGCGACAATCACACTGATGCCTGATTGAGCTCCGCTTGCGATGAGGATTTGGATCAGAACATCACACCACAGTCACGCAGAAAATAAAATTTAAGATTTCGATTGCATCTTTCACAGCGTTGGCTTCTGAAGATCTATGTCTTGCAACGGTGTTGAGTCTAGATAAAACACTGATAAAATCAATACGACTAACGACTTTTTTTTTTAAAGTTTCACGCCATTCGGTTTCTGGTCCCCTTATTATCACATCTTAAGCAATCCTATCTGACTTTCTTTGTTGTCACGTGCCAGCGATTAGGGTACTTCATTGCATTTTGTTCCTTATCTTTGACGATAGTCTTCCTGTGTGGGAGATAATTAGATAGGGAGTCTGTAACCGGCATACCACACGGACATTTACAAACATTTTTTTTCATTTCGATAGTATGAAGCAAGAAGCCAAAACTGCGGCTGGTCTCTTTGCACGGACCCTGAACCACAACATTAATGATCTCTTGCTGTAATGGTGTCTGTAGCAATTTGTTTGACGTGATGAGACAGCCAGCCCTATCAACAATCTCATTAGTCGTCTCTTACGTCGTGCCCGAGGGAGCTGTAACCCTATATTTCTTTGTCGCCTGTGAGACCCCCGGGAAATATACGGAGTGTTTACGAACTACAAAACGACATTTATCAACGCCAGTGGAAGAATCTGTGCATTAAGTATATTTAAAATCAGTCAAAAACCTAGCAATATTTCATATCTCAATTTCACCTTTTGTCGCCCCTTAACCTTGGCGCCCCGAGCCAGTTCTACCTTGGCTTAGGCGTTGGTTTTAAGATGAAAATTAGAACGGATATCTTCAGATCTGTAACAACCAGACCACAAGGTCTTCTTTTATATTTGGAACAGCACTTTAATATAACCAACAGACCTTGTGTCTAGGTTGAACGGGATGCGCCTCGGCAAAACGAGTCAAGCCTATTATAAATATATATACCGGACACAGCAACCAGATAAGCTGTACAATGAAAGCCTCCGTGGATGAGAAGAGTAATTAGGCCAGAGGGAGGGAATAAAATCAAAACTCGTTATTGATTTAGGGCGAAGAAAATAGACCATCCGGCCTCTCTGTACATTTATGCTCTAAATTGGTCGCAAATTTATCGCATATAAAAGTTTATCAGAATATTTTATCTATCTAAATTTTGTCTCATTCATTCATCGGTTTTTTTTTCTTCATTCCTAGCACTTTATTTGTTTTGACATCATAATACACTCTTAAACCCATCCGCTAGTTATGGGGGTGGTATATCGCCATTTTTATATATATATATATATATATATATATATATATATATATATATATATATATATATATATATATATATATATATATATATATATATATATATATATATATATATATATATATATATATATATATATATATATTTTTTGGTTTTCTTAATGAAACTTTTGTAACCAACAATGAAACAATGCCACCAGCTTCTACGAAAAATAAGGAAACGACGCGCATTGCACCGTGAAAGTTAAACTGAACACCCATTATCAGGAACCTACTTATACTGTGGATTTTAATACATGAACACTTTCATACTTGGCTCGTTCCACTAGAAGAAGACCACAGCATACAATAGGTGACAATAAGTAAGTTTAACACCTTTAACAGGTAAGTTCCCTTTTATTAATAAACTGCACACACGGCTAGCAATACATATGAAATACAACTCAACATAAATGCCAATACAACTTGCAATAGCCACCAACTTAATCTATCAGTATCATACCCACTGGTATGTCCCTACCGAGTGAACATCACAATGACTTTCGCTCACCGGCTAAATACTGTACTATGATAAGGCAACAACTTAATCACAAATGACTCATCATCAACGGCCTGAGGAAATTCCACTAGACAATACACCATCACTCTAGAATTATGCAATTTAATCCACACCGCATGACGAAATGGCAAGCACTATAACTGAACAAGAATGGCATACACTTCCCAGCAAAAATGCTGACATAAAGGCGAACATAAAGGCGACCTGCACCGGACGCTAGCCAGAACTAGACTGCTTTTTGCGCCAGAATTTGTGTCCACTTCCCTTCCGGTCAGCTGACCAAACGGGTTTTTTCATTATATAAATGTTGTCACTCTCAGCGTGACCAACCTGATATTTCGGCGAACATATGGCCGTGACACCCATGTAAAAAGCATACAGGCCTTTCAATTTTTGTTTTTCTTGGTATATTGACTTTTGGCCATAAGTCATGACAATTTTGACTACAAAGATCCAATGAAGTTAAAATGGAATGAAATTACTTCAGAAGAAATAATGTCGCCACCAGGACATGCAGCACAAAGATCACACCATAATTAATTCCTGCCATTTTTTTCCAGCCACTGGCTCCTAGTTACAGATATGACATCGAAGGCGACTCACAGGCTATTTTTTGTCCGATTTAATTTGTCCGATTTCCTCAGCATCAATATAATTACTGTTTTTGGCTGTTCCATCTTGTCTTAGTGCGTCACTTGTAATTTAACATTGTGTCTGTGTTTCAGAGTCCATGGAACCGTTGCTCCCCTTGCGATCCGATCCTGTTGTTGGCGCATCTTATTTCATACGAGATATTCTTTATTGTTTTTATGTTAACACGGGTTTTTTTTTGGTTGCCCTCGAACCAAAAGAACAGAGGTTACAAACCTTTTTGAGAGCGTGTGCCAAAATTGGCGATGATCTTCGAAAATTTTCTCTGGCTTGTCCAAGGGAATTTTGAGCAGCACATAAACATTTATAATTATTATATTTATTATTACAGTATTACATCTTTTCATACTCCTCATGGACGATGTCATCAAGGCATGTAAGGAGAGAACCAGAAAGTATTCAGTGGGGTACTGGAAGATGAGACAGGTTTGTATTTCAGAGCTGGCATTTGCTGATGATGTTGCCCTGATTGCTAAATCAGAGGCACATCTCCAATCCAACCTGCAAGTCTGGAAGGAAGAGCTGGAGAAGAGAGTGATGTTCATAAGCAGCTCTAAAACAAAATCCATGGTAATATCACGAGAAGAAAGAAGACATCAGATCAAGCTGGGAGAACAGGTCCTGGAGCAGGTCGACCACTTTAAATACCTCGGAGCTATTATAGACCGAAAGGGAGGCATCAAAGAAGAGTTGGCCACTCGAAAAGCAGCAGCTGGGAGACTTTTTCAGGCCATAAATCGAGGATTCCTCAGCAAGAGAGAGGTTGATAAGAAAACGAAGATGGCTGTATACCGCTCCACCTATGTTCCAGTCTTGACATATGGATGCGAGTCATGGGCAATGACTACAACCCACAAAAGCCAGATCCAAACCTCAGAAATGAGGTATTTGAGGAAGGTGGTTGAAGTAATAAGAGACATGGTCCGCAACCGGACGATACGTCAAGGCCTAAAATCCCACCCCCTGCAGACCCAAGTAGAACAGTCCCAATTAAGATGGTTTGGCCATGTCTGCAGAATGGGAGAAGATCGGCTACCACGACACGCATGGGAAACAAAGAGCCAGGGATCCAGACCCCCTATGACGACCTAGAGTCCGCTGGGAGGACAACATTAGACAATCTTTGAAGGACCGAGGACTAGAATGGAACCAGGCCAGGAGGAAGACAGCCGATAGGATAGTCTGGCGCTCTCTCTTCCAAACCTCTACACCTCACGGTAGAAGGGGAACCACTAAGTAAGTAAGTAATTATTACATTTGTATTTTACAGTTTTTATGGAGACAAGAAGACAATAATTTAAAGCATTCTTAAAGAACTATGTTTAGGCGACCAATAACTGCTGGCTGATCTCAAATTCTGAAGTAGCTTAAAAGAGTAAATGCAATTTTAAAATGTCTCATCGATCTTTGAAGCTGATAAATATAAACTACATAAAAAGCATAATCTTTATTCTTATAAAACGTGTGTATGAAATAATTTATTATATAAAACCGTGTATTAAGTGTATTTTGTTTTATCAGTTAGAAATTAATGACATTTTAAAAAAAAAAATCCATACATTAAATTCTAGACATCCTCAATGTGGCTATCTGGATTAAACACAGAATCTGTTTTGACCGGTGTATGTCTATATGGACATTCCTCGAGGATGATCCTGTATAACACAAAGAGTATGATATAAACTCCATAAATAATTTTCACAGAGTCAATATTCAGTAGGCTGGATTAGGAAGTGGGCAGACTATAAATAAACAACGGGCTGATCACCCGTTTGCCAGTCACTTCGATTACGGAAACAACAGCAAATGGGTTGATTTGCCGTTGCCCTAAAGACGCCACTAGGCGTTGTCACAAAATTAACAATGATACAACGTTAAAATATCTCCAATGATACAACGTAGGGATACAAACTTATGCGTAAGCTGCTAGAATACATGATCGCCCACGCCGCGGGTCATCACCCGCCATGGAAATTAAATTGTTGGACTTGGAGGCAAAACGATCAAAAGGAAAAATCTGACTGAACGCGTGCTTGAAACTAGCGAGGCAAAAGGACGCAAATTGGTGGGGAAAGGAGGAAAAAGTCACGTCCCCAAGTTGACATAAAGTAAAGAAATCGACAAAAGGGACCTTGGATATTATACGCCACAGTCATTTATTGGACGCTTTTGCTATAACTTAGCCCGTTTATTTGAATGCAGTGATGAGCGCGTTCCAGAAAATTCTAGAAAATATTTGAAAAGTCACTTTTCTTAATAATAATGTTAGGAATATAAAACCTAGCTGGCCGGATGGCCTATCTTGAGCAGTGAAATAATACGCTTTCATTTATACAGACGGACAGATAATACGAAAGATATTGACAAAAGACTGTGTTGTTCATATCAGCGAACGTCTGCAGTGGGATAAAACATGTCACTAATTTTCAAAAAGTTGTGGCCTTGAAAGACGCAAGTGCTAAAATCTAGTGGAATGAAGAGACGGGGTGGGATGGTGAATTGTGGCTAAAAATAACTTTAAAGGCAGAATTGTGTAGGGGAAAGCAGGGTTGGTTCAAAAAACAAGTGTGTTTTTTTGTGAAACGCAAGTAGAGACGGACGGACCAACAGACAATAAGGCATACTTGACTGAGGTCTGACTGAAATGACTTTGTGGTAGGATATTTGAATTTGAAAAAAGAAAAGGCAGCGATTGGCCATAGATGAAGATATTATCGGCGCTCAGACGCGCATTTTGAGCCATTCAGTATTAGCTGTCCTTGTAGACACAGGGAATTATCAAGTGGTGTAAATTCCCAGAAGCTATTGAAGTATTTAGAGGGACGCCATCATAAGGCCAGCAGCTCAGCTGAGTTTTGCTAGCATTTATTTAACTGTGTACTATATTCATATTTCTGGTAAGACTGAAATTATCTCTTTGTACATTTTAATATTTGTTTAAGGTTTCGAGTGATTTGATACTGCAATAGCATAATCTGTTCCTTACAACAAGTAAGGGTTCGCTCTAGACCCGCCGCCCCAGTTCAGTGTCTAGAGACAATAAAATACATAAACTCCAGCAAGGATTAGGAAGGACAGATCAAGTGTTGAGATCAGTGAAACATATCACCTATCCTATTTTATGGCAGGAAACTAATGAACATATTTCAGAATCTGTAGTCTGGGAGAACTTATCCTATGTGAAACCAACTTGGTAAGATGTGTTGTTTGGTCACAGAGATCTGACCCGTCTATGTGGTGTTGTTGTTGTGCAGTGTTGTGTCCAGCAATGGTTAGAGGATGGAATTTTGACACATGATTAATACTTTGATTGCAGAGCTGTGAGTTTCAGTTGGCACCAATGCGGTGTCAAATGAGTAGTTGAATTTTACCAGAGTGGACCCGTGCAGTAATATTTGGTCAGAGCAGCCTATTATAGCCCCCAAGCACGGAGAGGTGGGGCCACCATATTTCTGATATTGCCCCCAAGCACGGAGAGGTGAGGCCACCAGATTTCTGATATTGCCCCCAAGCACGGAGAGATGGGGCCACCAGATCTCAGCACTAGAGCTACACCTTCAAGTTAAGTGAGCGCCTGGTCTGCTGAGAGTTCACCAACTCAACTTAATTAGAAACACACCCATAAAAATTCCATCAATTAACTGGACACTGTGTAATCGCCATAGACAGGGAGTGATGAGGCCACCCCAACAGCACATCCATGAAAAGTTCTCCCACAATAGATTAC
This sequence comes from Oreohelix idahoensis, assembly GCA_024509875.1. Taxonomy (NCBI): domain Eukaryota; kingdom Metazoa; phylum Mollusca; class Gastropoda; order Stylommatophora; family Oreohelicidae; genus Oreohelix; species Oreohelix idahoensis. Next base: position 258,895 of record JAMPIV010008455.1, on the reverse strand, counting down.
TACTATAACCACTAATAAAATTAACTAGTCTAGTAACATATATGTACACACCTTGCATTTATTATGTAATATCCATGCATTTTTTCATAATTTCTAAAACCTTTCATATGTTCTGGCCAAAATAAAACCTTGGTCCAGAACAAATAAATGTAAGAAAATTACTATCAAAATTTTACACAACTGAGTTAGTTCCGTGTATTATAACATTTTATTAATATTATTAGACTTAGTAAATATCTGTGTGTGTGTCTGAAAACTACCACAACACATTACATATCATTACCCTAGACATTTAACGTAGTCACATTCATTAGTAAAAAAAAAGATAAGTAGCAGCGAATTGTGATAGAATTTCTCGTTGCAGAGAAGGAAACTGTTGTGAACACTCACAAGCGTCTATGTGATGTATATGGAAGTTTTGCAGTCGACAGGAGTACAGTCAGTCAGTTCAGAGAATCAAAGAATCAGGAAGTGGAGATACGGAGCTGCTTGATCGGCCGCGCTGTGGACGTCCTGCCACAGCCACCAACGCAGAAATGTTGAAATGCGCTGAGGGCATTATTCTTACTGATAGGCGAATCACTACTCAACAATTGGCCTTACAGCTGTCAGTCAGCATTGGTAGTGCAAATGCAGTTATAAAAACTCTCTGATTTTCTAAGGTTTGCGCAAGATGGGTTCCTCGAAGTCTCACAAATGACCACCGATTGCAAGGGAAAGCAATTTCTTCTGAATTATTGGAGCGTTTCAATGCTGATGGAGAGAACTTTTTGGCTAAGATCGTTACAGGTGACGAAACCTGGGCACATCATTTTGAACCTGAGACAAAAAGACAGTCAATGGAGTGGCATCATCTGCAATCACCGCGAAGAAAGAAATTCAAGACAATTCCTTCTGCTGGAAAGGTCATGATCACTGTCTTTTGGGACATTGAAGGTGTGATTCTTGTGGACGTTATGCCAAGAGGAGAGACAATCAATTCACAAGCTTACATTAAGACATTGAAAAAAACTCAATCAACGTTTTCGCAGAGTTTAGCCGCACAAAAATCCAGCAGACCTGCTTCTCCTTCACGACAATGCGCGACCACACACAAGTCTGGCAACACGGGAAGCAATCACCAAATTGGGTTGGACTGTACTACCCCATCCACCCTATAGTCCCGATTTGGCACCCTCTGATTTTCATCTATTTGGTCCACTTAAAGATGCACTCCGTGGGACAAGGTTTGAAGATGATGAAGGAGTGATTCATGCAGCGAAGAAATGGCTACATGATCTAGACAAAATCTGGTACGGGCTAGGAATACATGCACTTGTTTCGCGCTGGCATAAAGCCGTACAAGTCGATGGGGATTATGTTGAATATTACCGATGTTTACATGACATATCCATGTATATTGTGTATAAATTTCATGCTTTTTGAATAAACAGCTCCTGAGAAAAACGATGCGGTGCATTACTTTCTGAACGCCCCTCGTACTTAAAGACGGTTGTTAGCCGTCAGAAGGGTGGAGGTGCATGGTATGGTGATTATTAAATGGGTGCTAACGTTCTCTATGGTTGTTTTATTGCGTGGCAGTATGTTTGTAGTCTCTCGCCAAGTAGAAGGAATAAAACTGGTGGCTCGAGAAGCCACAAAAGAACGTCCATATTTTTTTTTAAACGATAGAAGTCGCGGTATGAAAGCGAATGAGGCAGAACAAGAAGTTTATCACCAGTTGATTTTGTCGTTTATTCTAATAATCGTGAACACAGATGTAGTGTGTTAATACAAAAACACCGACAAGAAACAAAATGCGCCTTTCAGTCTTAGAAATCGCCCAAAATGGCTTTTTCCTTGCGAGAATAGAAAGGCCGAAGTATAGCAGAATCACTAATAAGCAGCGCATCGAAGCCTTTTCTAAATGGATGCTTGGGCAGTAGAATAGAAAGCCGAAGATGAAATTTTCCGGAAACAAGATCACCATAACACCTGTGGAAACGTGATTAACCAGAACTGATGATAGAACTGATGACAGAACCAGACAACTGCCAGGGGAACTAGAGATGAGAAGATGCTAGAGGTGGATAGGAGACACATTGAGGAGATTTGTTGATAGCAGTAACAGTCACTCCTTGTTCTGGAGTCTCTAGGGTTAGAGAGATAAATGGTGACGGTAGGACACATCAAGAATAGAGCTGAAGACAGACGGGAAAGGGATGAGGAAAGTATGCAAAGACCTTGACCTTGAGCTGATGGCACGGGACAGGAAGACTTGTCATAAGTTTGTTGAAAGCCTATGTCACGTGACAGGAAGACTTGTCATAAGTTTGTTGAAAGCCTATGTCACGTGACAGGAAGACTTGTCATAAGTTTGTTGAAAGCCTATGTCACGTGACAGGAAGACTTGTCATAAGTTTGTTGAAAGCCTATGATGCTTGAAGAGCTGAAGGGCGATGCTAATGATGATGATGATGATGGGGCTTTTCAGAGTGCCATATTCCATCTTTCGGTCTTTCTCTCTCTCTTATTTTCTCTGACTTTCTGTCTTCCAGTTCCCCAAATGATTCACATTAAAGGGCGATGCTTGCCATTTGAAGATAGCGAATGTCACATTGTCCCACCCTCCAGGGTGAACTTGCATTCTTTGACCTATGTTAAACTATTGTTCTCTGACCCTCACAGATAAGAGAACAATGAAAACCCCCTGGAGATGGATAACGAGGGGAGGCGGACGTGATTATCGTCCAAGGATAGCAGTGTCTAGTTGTTTATTATTTAACAATTTTACGTTCCTGCTAGCACGTCGGTGTCTTACACACAATCGTACACATTATGGTCCGTGAAAGAAAGCTGACAGAACCGTTTGAAATTAAGATTTGAAGTAAGGCAGGAATGATTCTTGCCACCATTTCTGTTCTTAGAACTATATATTGAGTTATGAAAACGACATCAGCCAGCAGAGATGGAGTTCAGTAAACGATGACTAACTAAACAGCTTGGCGATTTAGATGTTGCCGACGATATGGTGGGTTTGTCTCCTCTGTCTGCAGTAGTGCTCCACTAATGGCCGAACCGAGTAAAATGATGAGGATTTTAAAAGGTATCAACTTTCGCTCAAGAATACTCTTGGCATATATATCAATAGAAGAATGATGCTTCTATTCAAGGGAGCTACACAGGAATTTTAAAGAATAGCAAGCGTAACAACTGAGATCATCTAAGCCGTTATGAACTCATTATTCTCCGCCCCTTCTGTGAGGAAAGGTATTGACTCGTATTTTCTGAGCATCCAGCTGAAGGTGATTCAGCAAAGTGTTAATTTAATAGCTATGTAAGGTTATGTATTTAAAACAATATGAGTCATACTGGTGCAGACTGTATGGCATCTGCTTCAGTCGTTGTTGGTTCCCACAGTTTGTTGAACTGTTTCGTCTCTTCAGGAGTTGAAGTTTTTGTTTGTCAGTAGCATTTCCTTTGCAACACGGCCGGGGTTACTACTTAGGTTGGTTTGTCACGTGTACTCAAGACTCGTCTATTGTCGGTGTCTATAGCGCTGACTTTTGGCAAATTTGACCATAGGCTGAAATGAGACAAATGTCTCTGCTAAGTATCGGATCTCATGATATTATTATCAGGCGACCTCCGCTTCCGTCCACCACTTCATCTTCCTCAGAAATGTTACTCTCTGTCATAACACGGGCAAAGACGCACTGGCATTGCCACGTGAACTAGTGTCCTTTTGATAAATTATGAAATGCACAACAGAAATTCTGCTGCAACTTTATGGATAATGACCCGATTAGGATAATTCTTTGAGTATTTCAACAGCAGCTATAAATACATGTAATTATGGCAGTAAGAAATCTTTCTGTGGTATTTGACGAGGAAATTATGATTGTGTCAGTAAATTCGCACATCAGCTAAATAGGTATGTTGTGGAATAAAAATGTGGAGGGTGAACACAAATGCAGTTTAGTAAATTACACAATAATTAGAGAGACCGACAGATATACTGTTAGACATATTGGCCGACTACATTTCAGATTGGCCCGTTCCGCGTCAGCACATTATGTGACTGATAGTGAAGAGCAAAGAAAACAAAGATAGATTAACTGACATTTTAATTGATTGATAACGAAAGCATCATTCTACTGCAAGCTTTTATAGAACAAAATCGATATCTCGCATTTCATTTTTTATCTTCCCTGTTGGCTGGTCGTAGCTAGAGTATTGGTAATCGAATTGGAGCGTTGCCTTTCGATACCCTGTGAGTTCTCATGAGCAGAGAGCAAAAATCGTGCTGTGTTGTTATCGATCCAGCCCGGGCGTCCTATGATGCGCGCAATACATCTCCTAAATACACGCAAGCGCTGTCCCTGATAAATATTTATCTTTGACGTTTTCATTGTTTTAATATACCTAAAGAAATTATGTGTAATAATATTGTTTATTGCTGCCGTACACCATGGCAAGGGAAGAGATCAAAGACAAAATTGATGGAGAGCAGCAAAATTGAGATTTTTGGAGGTAGCGGCATCTGACCTGACATACACTCCCCCCCCCCTCCCCCCTCTCCCGTCTTTCCCCAGATCTTCTTGCCCCTTTCGCTTCAGGGGACACTACTGTAGCTGACCTCTTCCAGGAAGTATGCGCCAAAGCACTTCACGTGCTCTTTTAGTGGTTGTATGGTTGGAAATGCATGGAGGAACTAGTACACGTGGATGCCTTAAATGCATCAATTAATAACTGTAGTATATACAAGCCGGTGGTACCACCCTAGGAGCCCAAGAAACCAGGTATAGACTACCACCTGGCAGGTATAATTAATAAAACAACTGATATGGAAACTATTAAAAACAAAGCCAGGAAATATATTCAAGAAATATCAAAGGACAGTATTACAGTGTACACAGATGGATCTAAGGGAGACAATAACAAATTGGAAATAGGACTTAATGTTCCCATGTGGCAAATGGTGAAAGGATATCGTATAACAGATCATACATCTATTTTCACAGCAGAGATGGTTGCAATTCTGAAAGCTCTAGAAATCTTCTCTAACAACCCTCCTTATAAACTGACAATATTGACAGACTCACTTTCAGCTGTTCAAGCTATAAGAAACTTACGAGAATGCAGTAGACCTGATACAGCAGAAGAGATATTACTGGCAAATACTTACCTATACTCCAGAGGATGCTCCGTTCTAATATCTTTGATACCGTCACGTGTTGGCATAGGAAATGAAAAGGCGGATAAAGAAGCTAAGAAAGGTAGAAATAATAAAAACCAAATAAATGTGGGGATGATTAAAACTGACCAAAAGCGTAATTAAAAGAATAATAACTGAGGAATGGGCAGTAGAGTGGGATGGAAGTCTGAAGGGCAGACATGCATAACAATTGTTCAAGTCTCCAACAATAACGTGTCAGGTAACTAGAGAAATAAAAATTCCTAGCAGTAAGAAACTTCTTAGACTGCAACTAGGAATGGGTTATTTCAGAAAAGAAGAGCCTTAGTGTTTAGTGTCTAGAAAAAATAATAGAGAGTGTTTCCTACTAAAATGTAGGAAGTATGAACAACAGAGAAAACCAGTATTAGATTATTTACAGGCTTGCAATTCATCCATAACTGTAGAACCGGTGTTGAGAATAGATAAACCTAGAGAATTGCACAGTATAGTAAAACAGTATATTACAAGAACTAAATTGTATATGTAAGGATCAATGATGGTGTGTGTAGTGGTGTTGATGGTATTGTATGATGGTGTTATTACTACATGTAACTTGTATGAGGCCAGCTGTGAAGGCTCCTGAGATAAAATGTAGTTGAGAATTATCAGAAGGCCTTTCTTGCTACCACTACGACCTCACACTTAATTTTTTTTTTCTTAATGAATGTGGCTACGTAAAGTGTCTAGGGTAATGATGTGTAATGTGGTGTGTTAGTTATAAATACACCCACAGACATTTAAGAAGACTAATAAGATTAACAAGTGTTAAAATACACTGAACTAACTCACGTGTATAAAGTTTTTGATATAATTATATTACATTTATTGGTTCTGGATCAAGTTTTATGTGACCAGAACTTGTTTTAAAAGAAGGATTGAAAATTTATGAAAAAAAATGCATGGAATGTTACATAATAAATGCAAGAGCGTACCTATTTAAGTACTAGACTAGTTAGTTTTATTAAAAAAAGTTCGAGTAGTCATCTCTTTGGGAGGATATTTACTGTTTGTGCTGTTGGGGTGGCCTCATCACACCTGTCTATATTGACTACACAATGTCCAGAAAATGGTGGGAATTTTTACGGGGATATTAGTCACTACCAATAGTTGGTGAATGTCCAGCAGACCAGAGGCTCACTCATCTTTTTGTAGCTCTGGTGCTGAAAACTTGCGGTCCCACCTCTCCGTGCTGGCGGGCAATAATGGTGGTCTCTGTCACAAGAACTGCACAGATACACTCGAGTACAGTCACCCACCGAATAGACTCTGCTTTGTTGTCGATAGAAACTCACAGCTCTGCAATCAAAGTATGGGCCATGTGTCAAAATCTATTCTCTACCCACGTCTGGACACAACACTGACACAACAACCACATCATACAGACAGGTCAGATCTCTCTGACCAAACAGCACAGTTACCATGGTGGGCCTACATCAGACAGATCCTCCCAGACCATAGATTCTGAAAAATATTTATTAGTTGTCGGCCCTAAAAGAAGATAGGTAACCTGTTTCAACGCTTGATCTATCTTGCATAATCCTTGCTGTAGTTTATGTACCTTGTTGGTCCCTAGACCCTGACTTGGGCGGGGGGTCTAGAGCAAATCCCTACTTGTTTGTAAGGCTAGATTTTGATATGGCAGTATCAAATCACTCGAACATGAAACAATATTCAAAATATATAAAGAAATAATTTCAATCTTACCAGATTATGAATAATTAACACAGAAGTGCTAGCAAAACTCAGCTGAGCTGCTGGCTATAGGATGGCGTCCCTAAATTTAACTCACTGTCTTTCATATGGGAAAACACCACACTTTAAAATCTGTGTCTAACACTGAACAATTATTGAAGAATGACCCCAAATGCGCTCTGAGCGCTAATGATATGATTGTCTGTGGCCAATCACTGCCGAGGTTTATTTTAAATTTCAAATTTCTACACTAAAGTCATTTCAGTCATGCTTCAGTCAAGTATGGATGGTTATCTGTTAGTCTGTCCGTCTCTACTTGTGTTTCAAAAAAAATGTGCTTGATTTTTGAAGCAACCTTTCTCTCCCCTTAAAATTTTTGTCGTAAAAAGTTATATTTAGACTCAGCTACCACCAATGTCCCTTCACTTCTATGCCAAGTAACTTTGAACACCTGCGTCCCCAAGGTCGTGTTTTGTGTGCAAATAACGACACTTTTTATTCAAGGCAGTCTGTCGATGATGTAAACTACACTGTCTTTTGTCATTATCTTCAATATTATCTATCCGTTTGTAAAATTAAGATCATATTATTTCATTGCTCAGAATAGGCCATCCGGCCAGCTAATTTTTATATTCCTAACATTAATATTAAGAAAAAATTACTTTTTAAATTTTTGTAATATTCCTAACATCTGCGTTTTAGCCGCTGAATTCAAATCAAGGCTTGGTATCGCAAAACGTCCAATTCCGTACCTCGTGTCAATTTGGGGGACGTGAATTTTTACTTTCCTCCATCCCCCCCCATTGCGTCTCCTTAGCCTTTCCAGTCATATTTTTTTTTCTTTTGATCCGCCGTTCCCCTCCTGTCTAGCAAGTCAATTTTATGGAGGGTGATGACCCGCGGTCTAGGCGATCATGTACATCAGCAGCCTACGCATTATGTTTTTATCCTTAAATGTTATCTTTTGAGTATTTTACCGTTGTATCTCTGTCAATTTCACTACAGTGTGAGGATAAAGGATAGTCTGATGGGGTGCTTGTGAGGATGATGGCAGATAATTGGTTTAATTGGGTGTCATCCCGGACACCGCTGGCCTTTCTCACTCCTTTTCACCTTGTTAACAACAGGACAGTTATGAGAGACTTTACTTTTTTTTCTTTCTTTTTTGTTATTGCTTTTATGTTGTTTTTTAAAGGGGAGGGCACACACACACATTCACACAATTTTACAGTTTTTATTTACTCTATTTGGACTGAGTAGAAGGGGGGAAAGATACTATATTTAGATATCAGAAGTCAGATTTTATTATCTTGAATTTACTACATTATATATCCTTATTATTACCCATCAAAGCCAGAGCGGGATACTGTGCCTTTTTTAAAAAAAAGGTTGTTTCTGTAGCACCGTTTTGTTTGATGCAACTGCTAGCTCCATCGTTAGTCACATGTTATTCCCGGCATACTTGGTAAAGCCCAGTGTAGTTCATGGGGGGTGGGGGGAGGTGTCTCTGAGAAGACAGAGGAACAATATGATTCCTGCTCCCACAAGTATGTCTTAAAATACGACTTATATGAGGTTGTGCGTGTGGTTGGCAAACCTCATCGTGTAAAACAGATTGCTACAGAAACCTTGATGAAGGCTTCCTAATGAGGGGCATCTGCTGTGGTTGCTGCTTGTTGCTTAAGGAACGATAAAGATGATGATACTTGGTAAAGTGCGGTGGACATTATTTGCCGATCTGTATTTGGTTACAATATATGCAGCACCTCACCTCAAATACCCGTTTACGGTATCACCTTTGTATGTCTACACATTTCGGAACGTAACGTTTTTTCACGTGCCTACACACAAAACACATACCTTTTGTCCACATCCATTCTCCGTCTTTCACATTCGAATATACACACGCATACAAATACGAACTCTGATATTTGTAGACACTTCTTAGTTGACACCGCGCTGATTGGTTTTTCTGGTCGCATTGAACCGCTCAGGAAACAGGCACGTACGTTCTGTCGTTCATTCTCCCATAAATCCAAGCGCTCACAGCGTAGAGATTGAATACGGACTGAGCGTCACACTTCTGCGATCCATAACATATTATTTAAGTCAGATCATAGCGGTATATAACAAGTGTGAGCTTGTCTACAAGTAGAGGTGTGCATATAATAAATAATACGCGAGACTACTGGCTAAGCCTGTTATGTTTTCTACCTCACTTTTTTTTATACTTCCCTTCACTCCAGTTGTTTTTCCCAGATCTGCCCCGTTTTGACAGGCACACACACGCTTCTGTGTTACATCACTGGAATAAAATTGTCTCCCATCGGCAGCAGTAATCCCCTCTTTGACATTTTACTGCAGCCATTGGTCTCAGCTTTTCCTATTTTGGCACTGTTACAGAAATGGTTATCAGCTTTAAAAACTGATCTGAGAACGGCGCTTCCATATTTCTTCTTCTCTTCTTCTTCCGTCCTTAGCCAACGACCGGCAAAGCAGTCAGTGGCCATTACGCCTAGTGGCGTCTTAAGGGCAACAGCGAATAGATTTTCTTTGCCGTTGTTCCCATCACGCCTAATGGCGTCTTTAGGGCAACGACAAATCAATCCGTTTGCCGTTGTTTCCGTAATCAAAGTGACTGGCAAACGGGTGATCAGCCCGTTGGTGCGCTTCCATATTTAGTTTTGATAAATTGTCTGCGCATTCTCTCTTGATATAGCCGCTGTCTCACAGCGCGACAAACATGGCTAAAGATCGACTTTGAAGGTACAGTTGCCCCTAACTCGTCTGCCAGTTTGTAGTTGTTAACACTAGCAAAGTCTAAATCATCGACAAATAGACAGTACCAGGACAAGTAAATATTAACAGTAAGGAATTCACTACAAACCAGACAACAGAAAAGAGGAATGTGTACGAGTATATGTGGTTATTTTGTTGGTGCTTGAAAGAAACATTAGGAAGTCTAGTGAGTTTGCTCCTGTTCCATAGTCTGGAGCTCAAACATGGGTGGAGGTGCTTATCGTGAGTTTTATATAGGCTTTATTTTTATGGTCCCAATCGAGCAGGGGTGAGATAGTGGAAGCTATGTGAGAGAAAGGTGTGAGAAATAGTCCTGTCTACGAGGAATACAGAGTGTAAGAAAAATACTGTCTTGGGTTGGGTAATTGCTCAACTCACCTATATAGCAGGACACGCTTAACTGAAGAAGTATTATTTCGCTAGATACTGATTCTAATACACTATCCTCTCATACGCACACACAAACAATTTGTGACATCAATACGTACTTACGTAGAAACAAACAGGTGACTTTGGGCACATATAATATATATCAGGTAAGGGTTTCTCCACAAACTAATAGATTAAGGGTTATAAAATTTATTATATCTTTAGAAAGAAAAAATAGATTACAACAGTTAATACATAGTTATCATGTCATCAGGTGAAATTGTGGTTACATAAAGGGAAAATAAATAAACAATATATACTCTCATAGACCCACCCTCTGGAACATGGAAAAACTAGGAAAATGATCCCACCCGAGGTGTGTTTACCCAACAGATCAACCAATTGATTGACAAATGGGAGTGGGGTAGACGGGACGGGTATATAGGATATTTCCTTAATTTAACTTTCCCGTGGGCCTTCAGACTGAGTGAGAGAATAGATAAAAAATAAGGAAGGTGTTATATTAGTAGTAAACTTAAGAAAACAATTCTTTCGTTCCGTTTTTCCACTCTCAGCATTCATGCAGTGAACGCCCACAACAGGCAAACTTCCCTCAGCCGACACTGCATACGTCCAAGGAATTTATCAAACACAAATGTATTAAAGACTATTATATGTCCTGTGAATTTTGTCCCGTACAGCCCCAGAAATCTCCGTATAGGCACTGCTATTTTCTCTCGGAGTTTCGCTGGATGGGTGTGTTGATTAATAATTTTTCCTGGCGGGTCTTTCTTCGTCGGATTTGCAGGTATTTAAATTGGGAATAAGTTTGTGTTCTAGGCTTCTGTCGTAATGACTGGGAAATATCTCAAACAGCAGAATGTTACTCCTAGGCTGTTCTTGAAAAGAAATAGCCGTAAAGGTTCTCTATGGAAGTTGGTGGTAGGAACACTGTTACTGTCATATGGGTTTTGGGTTAAATGACCTTTTGTGCTTAACTCCAGACCAACGCTCTGAGCGTTGCAAAATTCAACACGCCGTGCCAGAGCAACGCTCAGAGCGTGGTTTTTAGTTTATCACGAATAAACCCTAAAAATCGTCCGCTTAATGCAGTTCATATATTAAAACTCGTAGAATGACTTCCGCTACTATTTAAACAACTAATTTGACTTTAGTTAATCAGCACATGTGCGTGTTTTGATGTTATTATCACAATTTTTGTGAAGATTCGCGTGTTTACGTTTTTCGTTGTTTTTGCTAGAGAAATATGTCACGCTTTATATTTACATTTTCTAAGTCTCCTAAGCAAATAATTGTGTCAAACTACTTTGAAACATTGCTGACATTGATGATGATTGTTTGGTAGTCACAGTTTGTTGTCAAAATACGGAATATATGCAGAAAAGCTAGACACACTAGATTTAGTTGATGAGTGGGCGTAGTCATATTCTGGCCGATCAAAAAGCAACAAAACTAGACCTACCGTAACATCTAATCACTAGTTCTTGGTAGAAGATGAAGCTAGGGATACTATTAAAACATTAAACAAGAGTAAAAAAGTATTTATATGACGTTATTCTTATTTATTTGTTTGAAAATTACGTAATGCACGATTGCATAATTTATTTTTTTCTTACAAAGAACCACGGAAAAACTGGTGCGAATAACACTAAATGTACTAATTTTGGCCATAAGCATGTTTTTTTTTTACTTTGTATATGGATTAACTTGACGTTTGAAGACTAAAAAGAAAGTTTTATTGTCTACGACAGTAATTTGTCTTTGGTAAGATCGTATTCTACAGTCAACTTTTTAGCGTTTTTCAATTTTACATGCAAAATGATTAAATTATACCGAACATACTTGTGTTAATACTACTACAGACATTATATATTTAATTCTCTATCCATTTCTCTACAGTTTGGTATATAATAAGTACATGTTCAAAGGAAAATTCACAAACAAATTTAGACTGAAAGATGAACACTTCACTCTATAAAATTCTGCCCACAAAAAAAGTCTGGCACAGCGTGCAAAATAACTCTGGAATGAATGAGTTAAGTTCTGCCTCATCAGGCTAGGGAAACTTTATATGATTTAATATAATATATCTGGCATTGTCCCGTTCCAGTTAATTTTTTGTACACAAGTGAACACTTGACCGTTCTGGTTATTTTACCGCTCTACTGGGGTTAGACGATGGACTTAAAAAAAGTCTCTTAACATCAGATTTGTTATTGTCAATGTTCTTTTTATGTTGTTAGGAACATATAACTGGGGATGCCATAAGCCATCTGAACATGACTCTCTAGATATTAAAACCGTTGGACCGCAAGGTCTGATCACCTGTATAAAGAGAATATATAAAACAGGTAATTCTACTATAATTATTACTAACACCCGCGTTATTCGGTAAGACCTGTAAAATCACTCCGGTATTAAATTATTTAGATTTAAAGACTACACGAGTGACTAGCTAATGTATCGATTTAATTACCACTAGCTATGAACATATAATTACTTAAAATTTACGCAGGGTGAAATAGAATTATAAGGTTAATAACCAATTTTGCTCGCCTAGCGTTTAAAATTTATGTTACACATCTATCATCTCGGAAAATAACGTATAGTTATATTATTTAATTTACACCTGGAAACTTTGTGATGTGTTGATTTAATAGGTTTAAAGTAACACAGAAATCCAGTGAAATAAATGAAGGAACTAAACTACTGAATCACTCAAGACTCTAATATATTTTACCGTAGCACAGAATGAATATAGACTCCAATATAGTAGAAATCCAAGAGAAAACTTGTTAGCTTCTACTATAAGCTAGTACTTCTATAACTCTCTGGCAACGAATGATAAACTGCATTTTCGGCGACGCCAATATATAGTTAATGAACTGAAAAGTAACAGCGGCATGTGAAGATTCCCACCTTATTTGAAATCAGGGAACATTTCTGTTTCGCCGCTAGACTTTCCCCGTCTCTCCTTCGTTCGGTTTCCCCCTGTATCTCTCGGTCCGGCAGAAATTTGAACGTGTAAACCGTAGGTGTGAAAAGCTGCTTCGTTCTTCTGGGACCACCACAGTCCTTTGATACTGACCGCTTACGTCTCCTCTTGGCAACCCCTCTCTAAACGGGATGACAGAAAAAGTAAGGAAATGCTTGATTTCCATCGCTCGAGATAAGGCGGTAGGCGTGGTTTAAACTCAACTTTAAGACAAAGCGATGTCCTGGATGCACGCATGATAACTGTTTACATATTAATTAGCCCTCGTGGTGAGGAAATCCACGTTGGATAGTGCATACTAATTAGCCCAGGTGGTAGAATTCCACGTTGACGATTTATTTACACACAAATTCAGGGGCTCCGATGCTATTCAAGCTACTTTTATTTTCATCCATCAATTCAGGGACTTCAATTTTCATCCTCTCAGTCACAGTGCTGACGGAAACATACCCTCCCCGTCCCTCTTTTCTAAGTTCCCCAGTTGGCCATATTGTCTAGCACGTCTGATTCTCGTGGCTGGTTGATGTTATTACTTCGGCATATTGCTCGAATTGAGAAGACGCTGGTGATGGATAGGACACACATTGTGGAAACCTTTGACAGCATTACAAGGCAGTCGTTGTCCTGGAATCCACAGGGTAAGAGAGGCATAGGTAGACCAAAAAACACACGGAGAAGGTAACTAGATACAGTAGTAAAAATGATGAGGAAAACGTGGAAAGAACTTGAGCTGATGGCACGTGACAGGAGGACTTGGCATGTGTTTGTTTGAAAGCCTTTGTTCACTGGGAAGCTACAGGGAATTGATTGATATTGCTCGAATGATTTGTGCTTTATTGTTTGTCATTGTTTACATTTTCCTGCGTCTTCCACCTGATGACATTATGTCTGTTTGGGCGGATGTTTGTTGCTTTATGGTTCTGTCAGTTTATTATCTTGGCGTTTGAACGTGTGTGTGTGCAAGAGAGAAAGAGAGAGAGAGAGAGAGAGAGAGAGAGAGAGAGAGAGAGAGAGATCATATACTTAAGTCGTCTATCTTGTCTTATACCTAGACAAATACTCGAACGTAACCTGTTTACTTTCTGTGCATTTTAGGTCAAAATGTTGGGTTTGAAATCACGATCAGACCAGAAGGTTCATTACAGAAATTCCGGGTGGGTAAGAATCAAATTCTTCAATGTGAAGCGTCTGCTGCTGAAAATAACCAGAAACCAGCTCTTCGTTGGGAGATCGATGATATTGCAATGACAACCACTGATAAAAATGCGAGGGAAGATTAATGGCTGCATATTTTTTCAGCCTCAGGCTGTTGGTATCTCCATAGTTTTTCCAGGAATGGTACTGGTGATGGTCATATGCGCTTTCTCTGTTCCTCATATGTTGAGCACCTTTAAAGTAGATGTTTAGCTGTCTGTTCATGTCTTCCTTCCTGTCTCCAGTTTTCCCTGTTCATGTCTTCTTTCCTGTCTCCAGTTTTCCCTGTTCATGTCTTCTTTCCTGTCTCCAGTTTTCCATGTTCATGTCTTCCTCCCTGTCTCCAGTTTTCCCTGTTCATGTCTTCTTTCCTGTCTCCAGTTTTCCCTGTTCATGTCTTCCTTCCTGTCTACAGTTTTCCCTGTTCATGTCTTTCTTCCTGTCTCCAGTTTTCCCTGTTCATGTCTTCTTTCCTGTCTCCAGTTTTCCATGTTCATGTCTTCCTCCCTGTCTCCAGTTTTCCCTGTTCTTTTCTTCTTTCCTGTCTCCAGTTTTCCCTGTTCATGTCTTCCTTCCTGTCTACAGTTTTCCCTGTTCATGTCTTCCTTCCTGTCTCCAGTTTTCCCTGTTCATGTCTTCCTTCCTGTCTCCAGTTTTCCCTTCTTCACGTGTATTTTATTTTATTCTCCAATCACCTCTTACCATGAGGATTCCAAAATAAGGACTGACCTTTAGAGCTGTCAGCAAATTGTCTTATTGTATGGTCCTAGGTCAATGTCATCTCCTCACTTCTTGAGAAAATGCCTGTGTACATTTGAGGGGAGGAGTTACAATGTACATTTGAGGGAAGGGGTTACAATGTACATTTGAGGGGAGGAGTTACAATGTACATTTGAGGGGGGAGGGGGTTTACAATGTACATTTGAGGGGTGGAGTTACTATGTACATTTGAGGGGAGGAGTTACAATGTACATTTGAGGGGAGGAGTTACAATGTACATTTGAGGGGAGGAGTTAGTATGAAATGCTGTTTTCATTCATTATTGCACGATTTCATTTTCAATGCACAGGCTTAAGTTAAATCGAGCCGCGGTAGTGCAGTGGGTAATGCACTGGCTTCTTTGCTCGGTGGTCCATGGTTTTATCCCCAGTTGAGGCCAAACAGCTCCAAGGTCGACCCAGCCTCATGAATTGGGTACCTGTCACAGCGTACTTTCTGGTGGCAGAAAAACTAGGTTGGTGACATCGTTATCAACGAGTTTTGGCAACCCTGATAACTTTTAAGAAACGACGGAGTCACGTGAAGAGGACGAAAGTCGAATATAGATTAAGCGGGAAAGGCAGAGTTTCTGGCTTGTCCGAGAGGGACGTGTTTTGGTTTCCCTTTTCATTGAGTATGGATTGTGGCGTGAGGTTTTTATTGGCTCTAGGATCAGTATAGTACTGACAATTACAGAAATAGAATTTCTGCAGAAAATGGTGAAGTCCCAGTGTCTGAGAGAACTACTGGTATCACAAATTAGTTACGGCTGTGAATGATCTGATCTCGAAACAATAGTAGAGAGGAGACCGACATAAAGTGCCACCTCCGCTGTGTAACTAACTGTGATATTAAAAAAAAAACAAGGAAACAGATTTTTACTTAACAATGATAAAATTGACAAGTCGTTCAAATACAATTTCCTTATTATTTATTTAGTATATACACTATCTACTCTTGTGCTGAAGGGTGAATGTTGCAAACTGGAATGTAATGGATTTGTAAGTTTACATATGATTTACAAATATTTATATTTAAACAGATATGTAAATATATTACAACAAGTTTTCTAATTATAGGAACAAAAATTATATCACCTGTGCTGTTATTTAATTATAGTACATGTATCTGCTGTGCTGTTAATTAAGTATATAACATTTATCAGCTATGCTGTTAATCTTGTCTCTTTCTATGCTAATTCACGTTTTCTTCATTGACTTAAATGCTCACAATTGCCAACGGAAATGGTACTAATGTGTACTCATCTCTCAAAAGTTTTGTCCTTCTTGGTTTGGTTGACACAAAACACCCGCTGTTGATAGTTTCGTTAGCCCACCCAAGACTGAGGGGGACTAAAGATGTATCTCAGGTACAATCTCTGTGCTCCTGTGAAGTTCCAGGCAGCTGGATTGACTGTCTGGCTCTATATATATATATATATATATATATATATATATATATATATATATATATATATATATATATTTATATATATATATATATATATATATATATCAGGTTGGAGTTATAGGAGACAATAGATTGAGTTATAGGAGACAATAGATTGAGTCCTAACAAGGACTGTTTTGGTTATATTTCAGTTGGTTTTATCTGAGATAATAGACTGAAGTTATAGGAGACAATAGATTGAGTCATAACAAGGACTGTTTTGGTTATATTGCAGTTGGTCTGAGATAATAGATTGAAGTTATAGGAGACAATAGATTGAGGTATGAGTCCTATTAGTCTTCGTCTATTCAATCATAATAGGAAATACAATCATTATACTTAATTCCCCCAAGATACAATCAGTAACCTGATACATTCATAGTGAACCAAAATATATTAAATATATACAGGTGTAGGTAGTATAAATGACACACACCAAATACCAACATTATAGACCTGCTGAAAGCCTATTTTCCTATCAGTTCATAGTAAATTATATTTACCCTCTAAGATTTTTTAACCGGCCAGGTTTTGACTCGACTTAGTGAAGCAGGCTGCAGGTCAATGCACTCAGGTAAACAACAAATCAAGGTTGTCAGCTCCTCTTATACAGTCGGTCGTCTCTCTCTGGCTTCGTGTCGGTGTTGCGTGTTTTAGCATAAAATTTCGCCCGATTATATAGGTAGATGAATGCTTAAGGAAAGATGTTGGTTGGTTCCTGGCGGGGCAAGATGATTGGTTGTCTGCAGTTTGGTTTCATGCCTCGTACAGCCTAATTTTATTCAGTTTTCTTCCGCCATCTTGCGTGAACAAGATGGCCGCAACCGACATCCGAAAAAAACAGGGCTTAAGTTTTTGTTTTTTTCTGGCGTAACTTGTAATTTATTCTGGCTCAGCGATTGGTGAACGGTGCTCGTTGATTGGTTGGGCTCTCGACATAGGGATTTAACAAAGTAGTGGGTTTACACAACTCGTTTCACGACATAGCCCCCTCCTTTCCTAGCTGTGACTTATCATAGCTAAAGTGTAAACCCCTGCTGTAGTTAATCCTTTTGCGTCTGTCCTTCCAGAGTAATAGGGTGTCGACTTAAAAAATCAGCTCCTACATTGTCTCTTCCCGGAATGTAATTCACGGTAAAGGAATAAGGCGCCAGAAGCAGACTCCTCCTTAACAATCTTGAATTTAACTTTCTAGATGCAGCCAAGAAAGTTAAAGGTTGATGATCGCTTTGGACAATGAAGTGTGTCCCATACAAGTAAGGTGAAAATTTGTCGATGGACCAAATTAGAGCAAAACATTCTTTCTCTATGGTCGAGTAATTCAACTCAGCTGCATTCAGCTTCCTACTGGCGTAGTCGACTGGTAAAAGTTCCTCCGGTTGGGCTTTTGATTTCTGCAAGAGAGTTGCACCAATACCTATACTGCTAGCGTCCGTCCTTAATACAAATTCCTGTGTGATATCGGGTAGCGTAAGGATGGGTTTGCTGGTGAGTTTTGCTTTTAGCTCTGTGTAAGCTTTTTCACAATCAGCATTCAATTGGAATTAGTCAGGCTGTCCTTTCTTCGTTAAGTTGGTTAATGGTGCACACAGAGAGTTAAAGTGGGGTATATACTTCTGATAGAACCCACATAATGACACGAATGATCTCACATCTTTCTTCGTTTGAGGTCTGGGTGCCTTCTTTAACTTCTCTATATTCTTTGGGTCAGGAGACATATGACCTATAGAAATAGTGTGACCTAGGAATTCCAACTCCTTACAACCGATATAGCACTTGGTTGGACGTGCAGTCAATCCAGTGGCTCTCAGTTTTTCAAACAACATGGAGAGCGCTACTATATGCTCTTCAAATGTGTTTATAGCAACAAGAATGTCATCCATAAAGTTAGTGATATGGGGATTTTGTAGAGGTTCCAATAATTTCCTCATCATTCTTGAAAAGATACTGGGAGCATTTTTCAGCCCAAAGGGTAGTACATTAAACTCGTAGTGTCCGTCTGATGTACTAAATGCCAGCATTTTCCTAACTTCTGGTTTCACTGGTATTTGGTAGTTCAGATAAAGGAACTTGCCAATATCCTTTAGACAAATCAAGTTTAGTGAAAAAATGAGATTTGGAGAGTCGAGTAAGTAGCTCTTCCAGTAAAGGCATAGGTTCGGCATCGAACTTCGTTACTTGATTCAATTTTCGATAGTCAACGCAAAGACGTATGTTATTGTCTTTTTTACGCACAATAACCATCGGCGAAGAATATGCAGAGGTGGATGGTTCGATTATTTTCAAATCTATCATCTCATCCAACTCTTTCTCGACCTGTGCTTGAAAATGTATAGGTATAGGATAAGGTCTAACCCTAATAGGAGTATGGTCAGTTAGAACAATGTCATGTTGAATGACATTCGTTTGTCCAGGGATGTCAGTGAGTACATCCTGAAATGTTTGCAACATAGTTGAAACTTGTCGCTGTTCTCCTAGAGACAAATCAGGAGAGACAGTAACGTTCTTCCATGATTCACTGGAATGAAGTGGGATCATTGGAAGAGGAAGATTTACATCTGAAAAACTTGTTTCCTCATCCTGTATCACGGACAGTGATGAGTAATGACCATGTTGTACTGGAGAATTGTCCGTTGCTTGGAAAATGAGTTGCAAATAATCCGGACGTTCATGGAATTCAGTAAGCATATTGATGTGGAAGGTTTTATGCTTCCCATCAATATCGACAATATAGTCGACATCGGAAATTTTCGATATTATATCGTACGGACCTTTCCAAGAAATAAGTAATCTGTTTTCCCTACAAGGTAGTAATACAAATGCTTTGTCACCAGGACAAAGTTGTCGTAAGCATCTCTTCTTATTGGCAAATTGCCTTGCCTTCTGTTTCGCAAATTCAGAAGAAGAAGTTGCTAATTTGCATGCTTCGATAATTTTTTGTCTCAACGCGATGACATATTCGTAGGATGACTTTGTGTCATCGTCAATATTGTCAGATGTTATGAGATCGTGAAGCAACGACATAGGGCCACGCGGACGCGCGCCAAAGACGAGTTCAAAGGGAGAAAATCCCGTATGTTCATTGGGTACCTCTCTGTAAGCGAAGAGGGCCGCAGGTAAAACTGTCCCAGTCTTGAGGATGATCCTCAGTTATCTTCCCCAGTAAGTTTTTAAGTGTTCTATTAAGGCGTTCGACCATACCATTAGACATTGGATGGTAGATACTACTTAAAGATCTATCTATCTGCAGAGTAGACATTACTTGAGACATGGTATCTGATATTAGTTGGGTGCCATGATCTGACAATATCTCTCCGGGGAACCCCAGACGAGAAAATATAAGCCAAAGAGCATCTGCAATATCAGCAGTAGTAATGCTCTTCAGAGGAATAGCCTCTGGCCAACGTGTGCACATATCAACACACGTCAAGATAAACTGATGTCCTCTGGCAGACTTGATCTTAAATGGACCAATAATGTCTATGGCCATTTTTTGAAACGGCCGAATAGGAATGTCCGCCGCCTGAATGGGTGCAGCATGCCGTGGACCTTTGGATTTAACTTCCTGACATACTTTACAAGATCGACAATAAATACGTATGTCCTTGTTTACCAATGGCCAAAAGAAAGCCGCAAGGACTCTTGACTTAGTACGGGAAAAACCCATGTGTCCAGCACACTGAGAGTCGTGAGCGTGCTGCAAAATTTTTACTCTCAAATTCTTGGGAACCAGGATTTGAGAATGACTTGACGTAATGGAGTCTTGAACCATACGTACAAGTACGCCATTCTTCTTTGTAATCCACGATTTACGACTTGTGTCTTTATTCGGATCACCTTTAGTTGCAAGAATGAAGAATTTCTTCAGAGTGGGATCATCTTCTTGCTGTTTTATAAACGAGTCACGAGAAATTACCAAGGGATTATCTTGGTTATGCACTTCATTATCTTCAATAGATGAAGTTTGAGGCATATTAAGAGCCTGAGCTCTAGTGACTACAGCGTTAGCAATCTGCATGTTTTGCCTTTCCCACGTGGAAATTTGTTGCGGAGTGCATTCCTTGACTCCATGAATGCGACCGATGATGAGGTCAGCGATCGGATTCGGAAGAAGACATGCGTGTACATCTCCTGTAAAGAAAGGAGTAGCAATCCTAATGATAGCAGTAGAGTATTTCTCTAATGTGCCGCCAAATGTTACACATTTGACTACTTGTCCAGTGGCACGGGAAGGATCTACGAGTGACTGCCTAACACCAATTGTGGTGCATCCAGAATCAAATAGCACAGAGACTGGATTGTTATTCACTAAACCCTTATGTAAGACAAGAGAACCTCTTCCATCATGCGCGACTGATGCTGGAAGAGCAGGAAGAGGATGGCCACAGCTTAAAGTAGACACTGTGGTTGGCTCAAATAACGTTTTGCATTGGGGGCACTGAGATGCTCTCCCAAAATCAAAAGCGGCACATGCCATATTACTAGCATCATTATTATCTTTACTCTGTTTATAGGCTTCATGGGACTCTTGTTGTACAGAGTTTGCCTGAAAATGTGGTTTATGTCTTTTGTTTTGAGATCTACCTCGGTTATTATCACCTCTGTAGTTATTGTTACCTCTATTGTAACCCCTATTTGGGTTTGAGTCATAGTTCCCTTGGTTACCATTATCATATCATTATAATGAGTATCTCTGTAATTATGATCTTGTTGACTCCAAGACGGATAACCCTGATAGTTTCTATAATTACTTCCTCTACGGAAATTCCTATAATTATGACCACCCCTGTGTCGAGAGCTATCAGGTCGTCTCCAGTTCTTTGAAGAAGAACCCTGAAATGATTGGTTACCTTGGTTTTGATAACTATTATGGTTACCTTTTTTATCAAATCTGTTTTGAGGTCCCTGAAATCTGTGTGAATAATTGGGATTGTATGGTGTTGCTGAAGCAACTGGCATACTCTCCTTAATCTTAGTGTTGCCAAAAGTCACGTCGGGGTGTGCAGTGACATATTGGGAACAATATTCTTCCATTTCTTTTAGAGATTTGGGTTTACGCTCATGTATAAATTCAAGGAAAGGTTTGTTCACACATGACATAATCTTATCTCTGAGCAACAAATCCATAAGTCCTTCATATGTTTTTTCTGTTTTGGAAAGCTCAATCCAACGATCAACTGTGAGACGTGCCTTTGCAGTGAATTCTGAGAATTCTACACCCGTCTCAGGTACCATCGTTTTAAATAAAAGGCGATAGCCTTCCTCACTTAGCTGATATTTTTTTATCAAAGCCGCCCTAATGACATCATAATTATCCTTATCTGCTTCTCCTACAAGGCATAATCTAGTCAAAGATTCACCTTTCAAGTTTTCTGATAATTGATTAGCGTATTGTGATTTATCCACATTATGTGTACGACAAGAACGTTCAAATCTATCCAGCCAGAATGTAATATCGTCACTGGACTGATTGAACGGTGGAACCTTAACCTTGTAAGTAGAAGGTTTACCATTACCACTAGATGCCTGATTAACATTACTCATACTTGTCAATCTCAATTTCTCCAACTCAAATTCATGTTCTCTTATTGCTTTTTTCTCTTCAGCATCTAATCTTTTTTGTTCAGCCTCCCTGTCTAATCTTTTTTGTTCAGCTTCCCTGTCTAATTTTTTTTGTTCAGCTTCCCTGTCTAATCTTTTTTGTTCAGCTTCCCTGTCTAATCTTTTTTGTTCAGCTTCACTGTCTAATCTTTTTTGTTCAGCCGCAGCTTCTCTTTCTAATTTTTTTTGTTCAGCTTCAAATCTCCTTTCCTCCACCTGCATCTGCAATTTCTTTTGTTCAGCAGCAGCCTCAGCTTCTCTTTCTAATCTTTTCTCTTCCGCCATAGCTTTTCTTTCTTCTGCAGCTAATCTTTTCTCTTCTGCCATAGCTCTTCTCTCTTCTGCAGCTAATGCTTTGTCATATTGAGCAACTGCCCATTGTTCTAATTGTTGACCAGTCTTATCAAGGGCTTTCCCTTGTGTAATGAAGTATTCTAATGTAGCCATGATGTCTAACAATAATACTAATCACCTGAACCAATAATAATACCACAAGTTCTCAATGACTTGATTAATCAGTATACTATCCCAATATCTGTGGGTCACAAGCCTTTAATAAGGTCTTGTATAATAGTAATAATAATCAGGTACTGGTTTATACCATAATCCAAGTGCAGTGCACAGGCAATTGTGTCTTATGAAATATACCTATATAAAACATATGTCAACCAACAGAATACATAAAGTACAAATAGGACTGACAATACAAGAACGTTTGCAGAAATCAAAATAAATCAAATAGGGAAATCAATGAAAATAATCACTGAATCTGCAAAGAATAACAACACAAATGACGTCACAATATATGAATATAAATTGTGAATAGAACTGAAAGATAGAAAAGGTTAGACCAACAAATTACAAACAAATCAAAACAAAACTAAAGAACAAAGAAATATTACAAAAATAACAATAATTACAGACTTCACAGCTAACACAAAAGCAACAGTTGTCGCAGCAAATTTTCAATCAAGAAAATTGCACCTATAGAAAACGCCCACAACGGACCCTCTATGACGTGGGATATTCTGTTGTGAGGACGCCGCCCAACCTTAAACACAACCCGCTGACATAGAAACTAACATACTATACAAACAAATAACATGTAAACATAAATATATATAAATTATGTGTATGATAGTATGTGTTGCAAAATAGGCTCAGTTTTACAGTAATGGCAAAGTTATTTTTATGAAAATAAACAAACTGCCACTTTATTCAATTAAACATTCTGGCCTTAAATATTAAAGTTCATATATGGAAAACAAGAAGATCCATCGATGAAAATAGGACTTCTTAGTTCACAAATACTGTCTTCCTGTTAACATTGACAAGAATTGATCCAACTGTTCTGTGAAACTCTGTAATGTCTAATGTAAAAAATGTCAACAACGCTGACCTACATACTGCATTCACTTGACAGGTCACGTGACGAAGTGTTGACAAAGAGCAAACCAATACTGCAAGTGTGTCGTATCAGCCACAGGAAACGGTCTGGTATCGGTAATCAGTTGACTTCTGAACTTCTGCGAGGTCAAACCCAGAAAGCTGGTCCACCAGTTGATAAGGGTGATAACGTTGGATTTTTATTCCCGTTAATGATATCCACCAAAAGATAGATATAAGTGGATGGAAGCAGACATCATCATCATCATCAGTTGATAAGATCTCTATGGTGTTGTTTGCTCCACTGTAGTGTATGGAATGTCAACTTGACCTACGCAGTGGTGTGTAGACATGGATTGAGTGTATAATGTGCGAATGACAATAAGGGTTCGTGGTGTTGACAAAAAATGTTCTTTTCTCACACTCATGTATGGCTGGAAGTCATCGACACCAACGACTGTGTACCTTTACTAAAGTTTAATTGGACGTACACACTCGACAGCACAGATAGTGACAAATCACAGGTTGGCATAATACATCATAGTACAGTGGATAACTGGTCTTGCAATGTTATGTTACATGGGCACTCATGTAGATTAATATTATAATGGACTGTCAGTAGCCAAGCCCTCAATATCGCCCATACATATATATCATCTGACTTCACTGACTGAGCACGTCAGCTTATAAACAATATTTCAGATGGCTTCTAAACCTAATCTCGTTTAGCGACGATTCTCCCACATAATGTTCAGCACATATTTTTTTCATATAATAATATTGAACCGCTGATAAAGGGTTCTCATGTGTAGCAGTGATCTCTGGACTAAACAAGCGATAATACGGGCATCCCCTTTTCTCTTCTTGAAAGTCACTACAGGTTTGGTTCCAAGATGGCTTCACTCGTGAGCTGTCACTCACGTTTGGATACAGATAATGAATCTGTCCTAAAGTTAGTCATTCATAAAACATTGCATTGCTCTGTAGATTTGATCATGAACAATTGACTGCATTCTACAGAATATAGTGCTGCTAGGAATCGAAGTCGTTTTCATCGAGTCAAATATATTCTCTTATCGAAAATGGTGGCTTCGTACGAGAGTTCATAAAAGTATCTTGGATTACCTTGGTATAAGAAATATGAAACTGCCATTCCTTGGCAATACGAATAAACACTGGGGTAAAGCATACACGATAGGTCTAGACGACTATCACTTTCCCCACAAATACTGAGATCACTTTTTCCCCGGCGACAGGCCGACATAGGAAACACAGTCCCTATCAGGACGAAGCCAAATCACACCACACTCTAGCGACACATCCGCCGAATAGCCTTTGACTTCTCTAGAGACAACAGAACATATAGTTCGACTTAGATATGTAAAGATATACAGATATAAGACAGACTCGTCCTACTCAGACAAACAATACACATAAATTCAGGCCATAGATATTCTGAAGCAAGAACAATCTATTATTACCCAAACAACGAATAAATCGCAGTAAAATGGATTCATCCGCGGAGTTTGATCGGAAGAGCCGACACAACTTTCAAGGGAAGTAACTCAATAATGACTTTCCCTTAAGCACTAAAAAATTACCTATGTATAATATTGTAAGATATCAAAGACTGCACGTAACACTTACTCAGTGTAGAGAATAGCTGGTTGGTGTCAGGTAATGGGTCCACCTGAGACTCTGTGATCGCATTTAGCTTCCTGTAGTCAATACATAACCTGTGTTCACCACTCGGTTTTCTCAATAGCACCACACTTGAGCTATAGGGAGAGTCTGACTTTGAGATAATTTTCTCCTTCAACAGATAATCAACTTCCTCCGTTAGTGCTTTGGCTTTCGCATAGGGTATAGGGTATGTTCTCATGCATACTGGGGTAGGGTCTGTAACCTTCATGTCGTACTCTAACAGATTCGTACGACCTGGCTTATCTGTGAGCACATCAGCATGGGTTTCCAACACTTTCTGAACCATCTTCTTCTGGAAGATTGACATGATATACCTTCTCCTTTCCTTTCTTGTCAATCTTATAATTGGTCCTGGAAAGTTTTTCCAGTATGACAGGGTCCCTGCCATCCAATCTGCAATTTATTATTGCTGCTTGGCAACAGTAATAACACCTTTTCACCCACCTCCAGTACCCTATCCTTTGCTTTTTTGTTGTAGTACGCAGCATGCTTCCTCCTGGCCTGTCTTAAGTTATCATTGGCCAGTTTCCAACCTGCTTTCAATCGAGATGTCAACTCGTTGACGTACTGGTATGAGGAAGTCACTGTTTCCTCTGCCTTTTCATCAGTCCATGTCCGCAGCAATGCTTCCAGTGGACCTTTTATTGGTCTTCCAAACAACAATGTAGCTGGAGCCAATCCAGTTGAATTGTGGGGTACTTTCCTATATGCAAATAGTGCAGGTAAGTATGTATCCCAAGTATCAGGTTTTTCACTCGCCAGCTTTCTAAGGATTGAAATTAGCGTACCATTGAACCGCTCTATTTGACCGTTACCTTGGGCATGGTAGGGACTACAATGATAGTGCCTGGCTTGAAATATCCGGAATACTTCTTGTGTTAGCTTTCCCTTAAACTGAGAACCATTGTCAGTCAATATCTGATGCGGGAAACCTAATCGGGTGAATATTGTCAACAGGGCCTCTGCCACATGCTTTGAATCTATAGCTGACATGGCCACTGCTTCTCCCCACATAGATCAAGTATCAACCAAGGTTAAGATATATGCATTTCACTTCTTGGTCCTAGTGAGGGGTCCAACAATATCCACGGCAACACGTTCAAAAGGGGTTCCCATAATGGGCATTTCTCCCAGTGTTGCTGGTGCAGTCCTTTGCTTAGGAGCTACTCTTTGGCATTCTGGACAGGATCTTACATATCTTTTTATGTACTCTGTGATTCCTGGCCAAAAGTAGTGACAGGCTATCCTTTGTCCAGTGGCCCCTATTCCCATATGTCCACTGAAGGGTATAGCATATCCTAGCGTCATAATCTTCTCCCTGTAAGATTTTGGCACTACTAGCTGGCCATGCCCTTTAGGTCCTGTTCCAGCTTTTATGTAGAGTAGGCCATTCTTCATATATAAGTCTCCTTTCTCTGGAGGGTTATGTGCTTTAGGCAATTTGCCAAAACAAGGCTTCAATGTGTTGTCTGCTGCTTGAGCCTTTTTCATCTCTTCTGGATGAGTATTGATAGGATTGTCCTCCATTTTCCAGGAGCTTTCCCTGGTCTGAACTGTTGCCATCACTACAGGTTTTATAGGTTCTCCAAGGAAAACATACCTACACCCCAAAATCAAAGGGTAAATAGGGTCGTCCATCACTGCTGCTTTGATTTCTCCTTCCACATAGCGAGATCTTATGTTGATTCGGGCTATGGGTAATGTCATGGTTCTAGCTCCCTTGATCGGTCCTCTGATTTCCACTGTTTCTGTGGTTATCTGGTCAGGACTCACTAGAGAAGAGCACACAACTGAATCAAAGTCCAAGCCTGTGTCATATAAACACAGTACTTGAGTGCCAGTCCCGGTCACTTCCTCACAGACAGGGGGATGATGAAGTCCTTCTGACTTACTGTCAGTTCCTTCCTTCCCGGCTCCCCTGTTGTAAGACATGCAGCATGATGAGGAGGATTCTTCCTTCTGCAGTCCACAGTATTGTGGTTACTCATTAGACAAGTTTTACACCACTTTCCTTCCTTCCGGTAAGGTGTCTTATCCGATCTTAGAGGGTTTTTGTCCTTTTGGTCAAATCTTTGTTTGTTTCTTGTGGTATGGTCCTTTTGTTCATATTTGGAATAGTTTTGTGATGATTTTAAGTTTTCACCCTGCTTCTTCTTATTCCTAATAATTCTGACTGAGCTGCTTGATATCTCTCCGCAACAGTTACAATATCTTCCAATCTCTCTGCTCCTTGTTCCATGATAAACTTCCTCATTTCTTGAGGCATGGACTCTTTCACTTGCTCCATCATTATCATTTCTTTCAGATCCTGACACTTTCCTAAACTACTCCATTTTTTCCAAATAGGTTTCTAATCTAGCAGAGAATTGGTGATAGTTTTCTCCTGGAAGAAGTTTAGCTGTTCGGAATTTCTTTCTATATGATTCTGAGTTCTTTTCATATCTCACAAGCAGTGCCTGCTTCAGGACTTCCTAATCTTCCTGGTCATCTCTTGAGAGCTTCAAATATACATCGTAGGCCACACCTCTCAATCCCTGAGATAGTTTAAGACTCCACTTTTCTTTCCCTAAGCCATAGGTAGTGGCAAGTCTTTCGTATCTATCCAGGTACGACTCAATGGCGTCTTCTTTCTCAACAAATGGGTCCAGATGAAAATTCATGGCCCCACTTGAGGGGCTCTGGCTGGAGCTACTCTCAGAGTGAGGTGAGCTACCACCATTATTGCCAGTAGTGGCCTGAATTTCAAGCTCTTTTAATCTCAACTGATGGTCTCTCTCTGCTTTCCTTTCCTCAGCTTCTAACTTTTTAGTTTCCCTTTCAGCTTCCAGTCTTTTGTCTTCTCTCTCAGCTTCCAGGCTTTTGTCTTCTCTCTCAGCTTCCAGTCTTTTGGCTTCTCTCTCAGCTTCCGCTTGCAACCGCCTTTCTTCAGCCTCTAATTTCTTTGCTTATCTATCAGCCTCTAATTTCTTTGCTTCAGTCTCTAATTGCAACTTTCTTTCTTCCCTATCCATGTGTTTGTCCACTTCTGTTGTGACATACTGAATAACAGCATCACCTGTAATATTTAATTCCTTACCCATCTGCATGACCGCAGTTCTGAACTTCACTAGATCAGCCATGGCATTACTTAGATAGGGTATGTAAATTCACTGTATCCAAATATTATAATTAAACTTAATTAATTTAAATGAACAAATAATTTCCGTGCAACTTTGTGAACATCACTATTTACTGAGTACTAAATGGTACTCTTTTTAGGAAACCAATAAAAAATCCTATTATAGAATTTTTTTCAAAAATTTGTTTCTTTTGTTATCTATGGGTGGCACAAGAAAGAATGTAGATAGATGAATAGACTAAGTATGGCTCAAGGTATATAGAAATATCCCAGGAACGAGCCCCCAGTGTGGCGTGAGGTTTTTATTGGCTCTAGGATCAGTATAGTACTGACAATTACAGAAATAGAATTTCTGCAGAAAATGGTGAAGTCCCAGTGTCTGAGAGAACTACTGGTATCACAAATTAGTTACGGCTGTGAATGATCTGATCTCGAAACAGTAGTAGAGAGGAGACCGACATAAAGTGCCACCTCCGCTGTGTAACTAACTGTGATATTAAAAAAAAACAAGGAAACAGATTTTTACTTAACGATGATAAAATTGACAAGTCGTTCAAATACAATTTCCTTATTATTTATTTATTATATACACTATCTACTTTTGTGCTGAAGGGTGAATGTTGAAAAATGGAATGTAATGGATTTGTAAGTTTACATATGATTTACAAATATTTATATTTAAATAGATATGTAAATATATTACAACAAGTTTTCCAATTATAGGAACAAAAATTATATCAGCTGTGCTGTTATTTAATTATAGTACATGTATCCGCTGTGCTGTTAATTAAGTATATAACATTTATCAGCTATGCTGTTAATCTTGTCTCTTTCTACGCTAATTCACGTTTTCTTCATTGACTTAAATGCTCACAATTGCCGACGGAAATGGTACTAATGTGTACTCATCTCTCAAAAGTTTTGTCCTTCTTGGTTTGGTTGACACAAAACACCCGCTGTTGATCGTTTCGTTAGCCCACCCAAGACTGAGGGGGACTAAAGATGTATCTCAGGTACAATCTCTGTGCTCCTGTGAAGTTCCAGGCAGCTGGATTGACTGGACATACGACCTCAGGTTTGATGACATGAATAAAACCTGTAACAAGCAAAAATAGGGGCTAATTTCTGTCCTCAAGCCCACATATTTCTAGTGTGGGTGAAATGAGCGTGTCTCAGGTGTCTGCAAGTAGGATGAATGACAACATGGCTCAGTATGATTTAGCAATAGCGAGACAAGACAGGTGTCTACTTGCAAAACATTCTTTGACAAATTAATACATGGATACATCCAATAATATAAATTCAATACATGAATACATCCAATAATATAAATTCAATACATGAATACATCAAATAATAAGTACACCAAGGTGTGATACAACATTTCCTTCCCCCTATAATATACCAGGCCCTCTTTGACAAGTGCTAAACTGGCTGGTAACATATATCCTAACAATATTGTTGTGTTCTGATGATAGGAGTATATGCGACGGGGACTGTCTCGTTATATATATATATATATATATATATATATATATATATATATATATATATATATATATATATATATATATATATATATATATATATATATATATATATATATATATATATATAATATATATATATATATATATATATATATATATATATATATATATATATATATATATATATATATATATATATATATATATATATATATATATATATATATATCAGGTTGGAGTTATAGGAGACAATAGATTGGAGTTAGATGAGACAATAGATTGAGTCCTAACAAGGACTGTTTTGGTTATATTTCAGTTGGTTTTATCTGAGATAATAGACTGAAGTCATGTGAGACAATAGATTGGGTTATAGGAGACAATAGATTGAGTCCTAACAAGGACTGTTTTGGTTATATTTCAGTTGGTTTTATCTGAGATAATAGACTGAAGTTATAGGAGACAATAGATTGAGGTATGAGTCCTATTAGTCTTCGTCTATTCAATCATAATAGGAAATACAATCATTATACTTAATTCCCCCAAGATACAATCAGTAACCTGATACATTCATAGTGAACCACAATATATTAAATATATACAGGTATAGGTAGTATAAATGACACACAACAAATACCAACATTATAGACCTGCTTAAAGCCTATTTTCCTATCAGTTTATAGTAAATTATATTTACCCTCTAAGATTTTTTAACCGGCCAGGTTTTGACTCGACTTAGTGAAGCAGGCTGCAGGTCAATGCACTCAGGTAAACAATAAATCAAGGTTGACAGCTCCTCTTATACAGTCGGTCGTCTCTCTCTCTGGCTTCGTGTCGGTGTTGCGTGTTTTAGCATAAAATTTCGCCCGATTATATAGGTAGATGAATGCTTAAGGAAAGCTTTTGGTTGGTTCCTGGCGGGGCAAGATGATTGGTTGTCTGCAGTTTGGTCTCATGCCTCGTACAGCCTAATTTTATTCAGTTTTCTTCCGCCATCTTGCGTGAACAAGATGGCCGCAACCGACATCCGAAAAAAACAGGGCTTAAGTTTTTTTTTTCTGGCGTAACTTCTTGTAATTTATTCTGGCTCAGCGACTGGTGAACGGTGCTCGTTGATTGGTTGGGCTCTCGACATAGGGATTTAACAAAGTAGTGGGTTTACACAACTCGTTTCACGACATGGATTATGACCGAGAGTTTGCTATAGTGATTTATTCTGTTGGACATAATTATAATTCTGGAGTGGTTTAGTGTCCAGTGATATTATTGTCAGGCCATCGGGTATAATTTGCCAGTGGATTGAGTTTTCCATTGTTGTAGTTCTGGTTCGCCATAGTGAGCGATTTTCAGTACCAAGTTTTATAGTACTGTTATACTGTCATGTGTGAGAGTAATTTGATATATTAATTCGAGAAGTGTCTCGGGCAGTGTTGTATGTATTCCATACTGTTTTCAGCCGTGTGTGGCTATACTGTGTGCAGTGTTCTATTAAAAAGGGAATCCTGTAGAAAGTGTTATCTTTCTGTGTCCACCATTTCATGTTGTGGTCGTCTCCTAGCGGAGCGAGCCAAGTATTAAATTAGTATAATTATAAAATCCACAGCATAAGTTGGTAGTTGACATCTGGGTGGTTCGTCCTATTCTTTAAAAGGCCATGGGGCCTAAATGTCCATTATAAAGCCAGAGCTTAGGATGCACACAGAGTGTTAGAAGGTTTTAGTCACAGTCTGTTGGCGCCTTCATGTGTAAGAAGTCACGATAGTGAGTTATTTTCGATTGTCCAGCTTCAGGTCAGTGTGTTTGTCAGTCAGTAGCTGTGAACTGTGGTCGGTCAAGTGTGACGCGTAGCGGTATGTGGCCCAGGTTTTTTTCTTTTCTTTTGTCAGGTCACAGTGTAGGTTTTTGTCATTCTGGGGTTAGTTCAGATAATATTTTGACATTCTTATGGTGGTTGACACTGTGCGTCAAGTTAATTTCGATGTTAGTGTGGCTGGTATTGTTAGAATATGTCTAGAGAGTTGAAACAGAGGTGCAGTGATGTCAGGCTTTCAATAGATATATTGCAAGGTAGTCTTCATGATTTCTTGGTAACATTCGGGGCTGCCTGCGGAGTAAAGTTACGTGTTCAACAGGGCTGGGAGACGACTTCGGTTGTTGCGCTATCCTGATTGATACATTGTGACTGAGTGTTACCTTAGAAGGGTTAGGAGTTGTTGTGGAGTACCTTTGTGAACTTTTAAGCTTACATAGGTCTACGAGTGTGTTAGGGTGTTTTGGCTGTAGGCGAGTTGTCCTGTTCCTGCCACATGAAGTAGCTATTCAGCCGAACTCTTGTTGCTACCTTCCTGCGTGTGTTCCTGTGCAATAGACTGTGATGGAAGGTGTCCATGTTTTGCTGCCAACCTGCGCTGTATGTGTAGACAACGGTCCAGTGTGCTGAGACTTGCATGTTACTAAAGTTACTGTCCTGAAGTGTGAAGCCAGCTGATCTGCAAGGTTCCGGAGTACTCTATCCTGAAGTCTGCTGGATTCCTGAAGTGTAGTACTGTGGAGTGTTCTGTACGGGGACATATTTATCCTGACATATCATAGTGCCAAAAGACAGTACGTTAGAATCGGGCACATAGACTTGTGAAGCTGGCCATTCATATGAACATTTGTGGAAACATTCAGTCGTAATATTGGACATAATCGTATTATTATCCTGTTGTGGACAGTTCTGTGATAGTACCGTTTAGAACAGTTATTCGCCTTGTTAGTGGTGACAGTAGTGTGCCAAAGGACATATTTGTATTATCTGGCATCCAGGCTTACGGAAAAGTCTGGTTATCGGGCTCATAGACGAGTATGCTGGTCGAGTACCCGATCGTTCACAGTAGTATTCAGTCGTGTTTCTTTTATGGACAGTGCTGTGATAGCACCCTGTGTAACATTATATTCGTCTGGATTTTGTCAACGGTGTGGAGTACTGTTCGTTTTGTTCTCATTTTCATCACTGGTGCTGATGAGTTATGTGATCAAGCATCGCTGGAGCGTCAGTTAAGTTTTTGTTTGTAATTTTGGTATGATGTGCTATATTGATGTTTCTTGTTTTTCCTCTAAATTCTAAATTTTCTTTTCTGTCTATCAATCTGTTACTATTTATCGTACAGTCTGATCTTTTAGAGTAGGAGAATATTCTGTTTCTTTATCTGCTTCGTGAAGCTTGCTTAGTGGTTTGTTGTTGTTTTTCTTTCCTTTTGTTCTGTTCTTTTTCCCTACTTTCTTTGTAGAACTTAGTCTGGATGTGTATATGGTGTTAGTTAGTTAGGTGGGATCTTTCACTCTATTTCATATTACTTGGGGTCATTGATATTATTTACATAGAAACGCTTTGATATGTTATTCTGTTATTATTGGTTATATGTTATTTAGTTTCTATGGACTGGAGTGATCTGATAGTGGCTAGTGAGGGAGATAGCTCTCAGTAATTCATTGTTGTATGTAGTTGTTGTTTAGTCCATGGTATTTAATGTTATATTTGTGTGTCTAAGGGTGGACGGGTGGCGAGTTTAATTCATTCTGGTCCTACTTGTGGGAAAAGATTGAATTAGACTGACTTCTTTCTAGGGGTGGCTGTGTATGTTTAGTGGTGGAGTAAGGCAGACGGTTTTCCTGCGACTGCCCTGCTTAACATTCCAAGCCCTGTAGGTGTTAGGTGTATTGGTGTAGTTTGTATTTATATTGTCTTGCACATTCAGTAATTCTTTTGTCGTGTTTAAGTGGTGTGTTCTATCGTTTCATCTTACTATCTTGTAAATACGTTTACAGGTATCCCTTGTTTTCGTTTGTGTGCAGTCACGAATTGTATATATTAATCTACCTCTGTTCAACTTTGTCTATCATCTTATTCTTCGTGACTGGGATTTTTTTGTAGTGTTTGGTGTGTGTCTTTTCATCTTTGTAGTGTTCATTTTGCCAGTGTAAACACTTAAGTAAGACAGATTAGTAATAATTGAATTATTATCTGAGTATAGCACCAATGTGGGTGCCAGTAACAAACTAGGGAGTAATAAGCTGATTTATTGTTAATGTGGTACAGTGGTGTCATTGCACCAAGAGTATTATCTGCTGATGCTATACACCTGTCGACTAAAGGGTCTTTGAGTGTATCACAGAGACTAAGTGGTTGGAAGGACCAAATCTACAGAGTAATGAGACAGTAGCCAAGTGGCAAAGTAAGACGATAGGTATACAATAAGAGGTAAAGTGGAGTATGTGTATACAGTGAGAGGTGATGTGGTATTTACTTACATGCACATATATGTGTAAATTTGACAAGTGATATTACTATTGACTATCATTACTGCAGACCTTGTAAGAAGATATGTATCTGTTCATATATGCGAGGTGGTATAGGGTACATGAGAGTGAGCAGTTGCACAGTAAATTATTATTTAGAAGTACGAGTGTACATCATGGACATTGATAGTTTCATGCGGATAGGCAAGGAAGCTAGGTACACAGGAAAAGAACTATTGGATTATGCCAAGGCAAAATTCCAATCAAAAGAGAACCAGAATGCCTTAACTCTTAGTATACGAGCGGCCTTTTAGAAAGGCCGATGATCGATCCCCGTCAATAGCGAAAATGTATAGGTGAATGCATGTTTAAAACCACTGAACAATTTAGTTACGTGCATGATATAGGGGTTTCATGTTTTCACATTTTGATATATTACACTTTATGTTATCTTTATAAATAAATTATTTATTGAAAAATCTGTAATGGTAGTCATGGAGATGCTCGAGCTGAAGAGTAAGAGCTAAAAAGAAGAGAATTCGAATTGCAAGAAAGGAAGATGGAGTGAGAATTGCAAGAAAAGAAGATGGAGCGAGAATTGCAAGAAAAGAAGATGAGAGAAGATAGAGAATTTGAAGAAAAGCAGATAGAGCGAGAATTGCAAGACAAGAAGATGAGAGAAGATAGAGAATTTGAAGAAAAGAAGATAGAGCAAGAATTGCAAGAAAAGAAGATGAGAGAAGATAGAGAACTAGAATTAGAGAAGGAGAGAATGAGAATAGCTCTGGAAGAGAAGATGATTGATAAGGAAATACAATTAAAGAGACTGGAAGTGGGTGCAAGTGGTCAGAACTCGACTCCTGGGGGCCTCATCGTCCCTTTAGGCTGCGTCTGCCGAATTTTTATGATAAAATCGACAGTTTAGATTTTTTCCTTGAGAGATTCGAGGCTGAATGCGTGGCCTGGAAGGCTGACAGAGATCAATGGTCATCTCTGTTATCCACATTGCTAGTGGGGCCTGCGATGGAGACTTTCTATAGTCTCCCTCTAGAAGAAAGGGCCGATTACGACAAAGTAAAGGAAAGGCTGCTCCGGAAGTTCTGTCTGACTGCTGACGGGTACCGGACGCATTTTAGAAACGCGATGCCAAATGAAGACCAAGACTTCGAGGACTTCGTCTCGAAGATCAAACTTCTGTTAAACAGATGGATCGAGATGGAAGGAATCACTAAGGACTATAATGGTTTGCTAGACTTGATGCTACGAGACAAAGTGTTGTCATCGTGCTCAACTGAGTTGGTGGTTTTCTTCCAGGAGCGCCAGCCTAAAGCCATTGAGTCCATGGCCCAATTGGGGCATCATTATGTCCTGGCCCATCCGGGCAAACCCATTCAGAAGTCGGGTCTGTCAGACGCCTTAATTGCTGGTGTTTTCAAAGTACAGCGTCGACCATGGCAAAATCAGTCAGGCGAGGCAGACAGGTGCCAAGAGCAGAAGCACGAGAGTTCCTCTAGGCCCTATCAGCCAAGAGGAGGAAATTATGGGAATTTCCGTTCCCATCGGAATGGCCACTCGAACTGGCAGAACCGACAAGTAATAAGTAATAACGACGCAGGAGAGCGCCAAACGCGTAAGCAGGTACACTTCGAGGACTCTCGGGACGAGGAACGGTTTTGGTACAAAACCAAACATCACAAGCAGAGGAGTGGTTCCTCAGAGAGTCGATCTTCAGACTCTGATGCGCGGTCGTCGTCATCTAAAGGTTCTAGCAAGAGTTCACACGATGAGTCGAAGAGGGAGCGCTTGTGTACCAATTGTGGTGGAAATAATCGTTGCACTGACAGGTGTTCCACCCCGATTGAACACGCGAATTCCACATTTGTGTTGGACACAGTGAATAGCGAGGACTATGTGGGGTGTCGTCCTCTGTTCCAAGCAAACGAGAGGATAGTGCTACACGGTGGGCATGCGGCACCATGTCTGTCGGCAGTCCATGAGACTGACAAGGTGGATCTCCACAAAGTTATTGTGGAGATGAAACCGGTCTCCATGTTGAGGGACACTGGGTGTACCACAATTGGGGTGCGTCGGTCGTGCATCGACGAGTCCTGCCTTACGGGCAAAACTGTGAAATGCACCACATTTGGGGGCAAAGTGGAGTCTTACCCCCAAGCATGTATCAATGTGGACACCCCGTTCCTATCGGGGAGAGTGAACACGTTCGTTCTCGAGGATCCAATTGCCGATTTAATCGTCGGCAATGTACGGGCAGTGCATAATGCCAGGGGTGGGGCTGGAGCAGAGGCTCAGCATCACCAAACTCCCAAGTACCAAATGACATGATTGGGAGCAGTAGGAACTTATACGAGGGTCCGATAGCAGGTGATCGCACAGTTTGGGTGTGTAACGTTCCCCTGAGTGCTAGTTGGCACACACTCAGATGAGTGTTTGATGAGGTCGCGATGGTTAGATTTGTGGAGGTATTGTTGTTGCACAACAATACCAAAATGGCACGGGTGACTTTTGCGAATAGGTGGGGTGCGCTTGATGCAGTAAGGTGGAAGCACATGTCGTTGCTTCACAACCACCTGCTGATAGTCCAGCAATAGTAGGGTTAGGTTTCGGGTTTGTGTTCAGTAATGTGTTTCGGTTGATGCGAACCGAACCTTAGAGTCTGACCCACGCTCCCAGTACTATTCTGATATGAATATGTGGGTTTTGTAAACTTGTAAATATCATGTGATGCGTTGCAATGCATGTTTATGCTGTACTATGTTATGCTTTGCAATATACGTATTTTGGTGCCATAAAGGCAATCTGCACTAGAATCGAATATAATGTAGATTTATAGCAGGTACAAATTATTGTCTATAACTATGAATGTTCTGTGTAGGGTATTTGTTGGACCAAGTATGGACAGTCGTGGTTATTTTTCACGACTACCAGTACCTGGGGAGCTTATTTCATGCTCATATTGTGTTTGGTGGATAGGTTGAGAAGGCAGGAACGACAGTGGTGGTGGAGAACTATGGCACTCTCTAGGCAGATGAGGAGATGCTGGCATGGCATAGGTTCGTC
Source organism: Oreohelix idahoensis (assembly GCA_024509875.1). NCBI lineage: Eukaryota > Metazoa > Mollusca > Gastropoda > Stylommatophora > Oreohelicidae > Oreohelix > Oreohelix idahoensis. The sequence continues at coordinate 221,744 of JAMPIV010008455.1, read as the reverse complement.
CGAACTCCGTACGGGGTCGGGCGAGGACTCATCCGATGGAAGAAAACGTAGTATGGCAAGTGGTTCTATTAGGGTTTCAGAGGATGGCAGGAGCTACTTCCTCTGTGTTGACTCATGGCACATCACCAGCTGGGATGGATTAAGTCGGCCCTCAAGAACACTGCTTAAGGTTACTGGATAGACCCCGGATAGGACTCAGGTAGGGCCTTCCGGTAGGACAACCTGGTAAGACTGGATTGACAAACAATTGAAGCTCCATTAGTGGCCTTGCCAGAGAAGTCATTTCCCATATCTGCTGGACGCTGATCGTCCATCAGAAATAACATTAAAACATCATCCCTAATATCAACAACAATGTGCTATCTATTATCCATCTTAAGTAGTATGTCATAACTGATGCTATAAGCATACCGGTGGATCTAAACCTATATCTGACTTCTTGCTTGTTTACCGCAGTGATTTCCAACCTATGGGCTGTTAGCTTCACCAACTTTGAGGTTTGGGGCTGTGGTCATCAAAAGTTCGAGAACCACTAGTCTACCTTGTGCCCATAGAGCAGTCAAATCAATATGGGGTCATTGGTACCAATGGGTTTGAGAACCACTGGGTTATAGTCTCCCATGCTGCCGTAAAACCTGTTGGGGTGTCCTTGCTGCCAAGGCTTGAGAACCACTTACATTTTTGCTACTTTAGCATTAAATCTATTAGGGTGTGTTCCTGGTCTCAGCCTTGAGAACCATTGGCTTACAGCTAGTCAAATTATTACATTCATAAAAAGGGCTACAGTGCTGTTGCCTATGCTTACATTTTTCTATGGTTATGTTATAAGCATTATATAACCTGATAGTATAATCATAGCTCAGGACACATGCATATAAACATATTAAAACATGACAAGGACAGTTCATAGATGAAACCATACAGTAGAAATCATTCAGTGTTAAAACATGACAAGGATAGTTCATAGATGACCATACAGTAGAAACCATTCAGTATTAAAACATGACGATGATAGTTCATAGATGAAACCATACAGTATAAATCACTCCATAGTCTCATGTACACAATCAAGGAACATTCATTACTGCCAAATGAAGATGGAGGCACATTTAGAACTTAGTCTAACAAAAAATACTGAAATATGTATTTTGCTGTATATACTATATGCTGTAGAGCAGGGGTTCCCAATCTGGGGTGCCCGCACCCCCAGGGGGTGCGAGATTGCATTTCAGGAGGTGTGACAATCTGTGGTTCAAAAAATATAAATTTGACTTATTCATCTTCAAATATGATATTACTTTTGTAGGGGTGCGAACATTAATCAAACATTTCCTAGGGTGCGTGGCATATAAAAGGTTGGGAACCCCTGCTGTAGAGAAACATGATTATTATTCAAGTTATTCAAATAAACAATATTGATCTACTTACTCGCTCAGCTGATTCACATACTGGCGAGAATGGACAGCGCCCCTCTGTATTGCTTAGAGTGATCTTGGGCAGGCAGGTCTGCCGGCTGCTTAACAATAGAATGGCTGTCCTTCCAGCATCGATCGACGCTAACTTTTTGCGCGTATTTTCCGCTGGGTCACGTGAGGGAGGGAGGTAGTTTCCTAGCCTGGTTTTAGACTGGTTCTAAAAGTAATTCGCCCTCATTTCATTGGTTGAGCCACTAGGCGGGGTTCAACCACTTTCGGGCCACTTAGGTTAGGAGAATATAAAAAAAAACGAGAGCAGAATTAGCCGCTTATTTTTACTGGCTTGCGATCATGTAGAATAGATAAAGAAAAAAAAATGGTGGATTTTCTAGAAATAAGAGAGAGAATGAATGAACGTATGAGGAAAGATTTAAGAAGAGAAAAAAGGCGATTACCTCATGACACTCGTGTACAGCCCAAGACTATACGCATCCGTTCATTTTGAATGCTTTGAAGTTGCTCACATTGTGTTACTGACAGCTTGAATATTCCCAGTCCATATTCAGTGACCGATATGCCTAGCTGATGATAAAGAAGAAATAGTAATCTCTGCTCCAGATGCACTGCAGCCATTATTTTCAGGGCTGCCAGACTTCTGCATTTCTGTATGATGTGTTCAACATGGTTGTTGCAGACTTTTCTTTGATTAAGTGGACCAATTTGATATTTCGTTTTATGTACTGTTGATTCATCTGTCCTGTCATACTGTCGTGAAATGATGTCTGTCTCACATCACGAATTCTCTGACCATACCGCGCGCCATACATTGTAGAACGATATGATACACTAACCAATGAAAACGCTTTCTTGGTCCTGTGTTTACTACCGCTGGGAAAATAAAGATGGCAAGGCCCAATCTGTGTAACCTGATTAACTTCGGAATTTTAATACAGCATTTTAGAAGAAGTACCACTTGAAAGAGGGTACCAACACAATATTAGGGATATTACTCTACCCGTAAGTAATAATACTTTTACTAATATTAATATAGGACGGGAGAAATCTTGGGTTGAATGCATTCGAAGCTTCAGGTTGTCCTAAATTTAGCAGTTTAAACTATGCATACTATAAAATGCAATTTGGAAACTAAAAGATTATTACATAGATATGTAAAGCCTAATTCCAAGTATAATTTAAGCTTTGAGGGAATAAAATCGCATCAGGAATAACGGAGATAATAAAAAAAAGTAGTTTTCCTACATTGAACGATAGGCAAAAAGGTACCCATATTTTCTGATCGTGATTACATTCCTCGGGATGCCCATCTCGTACGTCCGAGGTCACACTATAAATAGACTGGCCTAACAAACTCGGGTCAGTCACTATTATTTGAATACACAGACAGCGGGGGAAAGAAGAGCATATGTTAAAGTCCTGATTAAAGTTAAAGGGCACACGGTGTCTCTAGCCTATTCCTATTGCGGAGTCTCTAGGTCAGGTGAAGGTATGCGCTCTCCCCACTCCTTTTGCACGTGCGTTAACGATCAGCGTACAATGTCTATTATTATTTAATTATCCATACGTGCACTTAACACATATCGCCTGTCGTTAATAGCTATTAGATTGTCGGCGTCTGTGGTTCGTCGTATGGTATTAAATAACAGTCACTTACTAAAATTACACAAAATGAAATATAACGTGAATTCTATTCTGTCACTTATCAGTCGCGCCTAATGTATTAATTAGTCAACTAAAACGTCTCTTTTTGTATTAGAAACGGGTGGTAAAATTATCATTAAACTGAACAACTGGCAAACAAATAGCTACGCGTTATTTTCCACTGGTGTTTAACAGCTAGACTTTAAGTGAATCATAATGGTAAACTTTAACCGTTTAACACGCTTAAGCACAAATTTATATTACCGGAAAATCAGAATGAAATCTCCACAAAGGCTAATAACACACACCTACCAATGGCTCGTTGGCGGTCGTTTTCAGATAGTCGTGGCATTTCAAGCACATGTACTGGGTGTTTTGTCTCAACGGCCTTTTTATACCGAGTATACTGCCACAACGCGTACACATTTTCAGGGTCATAGCTGTTGGGAATTCATTGTTTTCATGTAGTCTGTACACAAACCCGTGGGTTGAATCATGCACTTTCCATTCCAGCAGCCATTCGCTCTCTACCTCATGACAAACACGGGGAACATTCATTCCCACACCTTTTTTTTCCAGCTTCTCGGCTTCAGTATATATAATAGTGGTGCGTTTTTAATGTGCTTCAGTATATTACTCAGACAGATAAAGGTCATAAAGCTGCCCGCCAAGAAATTAAAGAATGTGTCTTGTAAAGCGACAGAAGAGGCGACAAATATTTCGACCTCATATCCGAAGACGTTTTGTGTCGCAGAAACACTGCCTCGGGTCCTGATGGTGTACAGTATCACTACATAAAGCAGCTCGATGACACAGACATTAAGAATGTGGTGAGTAATTTCAACACCAGCATACTGAATGCTGAGGTGCTGGAAGGCTGGCTGTGGCGTATAATGGAAATATAGCCTACAGTAATCTGACAGCCCTGTAATCCCGTTAGCATTCTATGATTTGCTAGTAAAAGTCAAGCATTTTTCTGCCTGTGTTTACTCATTTTAATCCACGCCTCTTTTTCTTGAGACGTAAACAAACTAAAAGTTTACCAACTTCCGCGACATGCCAGTCATAACAGGTTGCGAATCGGGTTTGTTTACCTGAGTTTCTCACTCGAGCTGATCTGTCAATCATCGGATTTCAGAAAGACGCACGTGGAATAACACCGGACCTTTGAAGTGAGTCGCTCAGGCAAAAATATTTTCCCCGAGTACCCTTTGATGTTCGTACATACAGGAGGAGATAGCTCTGTGATCTCCAGAAGCGGGCCAAATCTACTGGAACCTGTTACACAGTTTAGGTCTCTGTTGTCAAGTAGCAACCAGATACTGAGGATAGTGTGAATGAATTTTTTTATTGGTTGCATTTTTGGTTTTCTCCCTTGCCTGCACAGAATGCAATGAATTTCATAACAATCAAATGTACAAATTAATGACCAGCATGGATTCATAGGAAAATGAATAAAGATTCCAAATATGTAAACTTGTAAACACTTATATTTACATTTCACACTCTGTTCCTGGATTATACAGGTGGTGCATTTTTAATGTGCTTCAGTATATAACGCTCGAGTAATGCATGTCCTTTTTCAGCATCGGTCTTCAGGCATATCCCTGTGGAGCTGAGAATATTAGGACATGGTTGGTGTTACAAGTCTTCAGCAGACGTGCATACCTAATATTTCGCTCATAAATTGACATCACTAATAATTACAATGGTGCGGTTTCACTAGGGTGCGTCGTGGTGTAATCTCATCTGTACACAGCAATGCCTTCCCTTTAAGAATGCACCGATATGCACAAATACACGTGTAACAGTTGGCATGTACTTTTCCTACTCATTCTGCGATTTAAGGACCATCTGAGATGAGTGTAGGTTTACTGGGACCCATGCCAATTAATATTAGTTTCCACTGAGCCACCATTATTCGATTATCACCCTTCAGCCCTTCAGGGATCATAAGCCTTCAACAAAATTATGCCAAGTCTTTCTGTCCCGTGCCATCAGGTCAAGGTCTTTCTTTGTCGTCCTCATTCTTTTCATGGCTGTCTCTGATTCTTTTCTTCGTGTGTTCTTCGAGCACCCTCTGCCTCTTATACCCAGGGGATTCCAGGACCACCTTGTAATACTATCAGTAAGTTTCCTTAGTGTGTGTTTTATACGAGGCTAGCGTCTTCTTTTCATTTCTACTGTCACGTGTCATCAGTTCCACGCTAGTGATCTTGTCATACCATTCAAATTGTATATACGCCCTACCCATATTTGCACCTGCCATGTTGATAGTTTTTGTTTTCTTCCTCAGAGTAAGGGTAGAGACAACACCTGATGGCAACCTGATGTTAAGAGTGACCAATGTTCAGGATGGTGATCAGGGATTATACAAGTGTGTAGGCACTCTGGGTTCACAAATAGCATCCAAGATCGTCAAAGTAGAAGTCATCCGTAAGTTGATAAACAAAATCAATAAACTGGTCAGTTGAAGTTGTTTCGTTTCGAGTGAAGATGTTTGTGAAAGCAGAATTCATTAAAAACAGTGTCAGTCCAAAGTATAAAGCATCAGCACCGGTGTGTTACCATGGCCTGAAAGAGGAGCTAAGAATAGTAACATTGCAACCTGCCATGTTTGTCGTAAGGGCACCGGACTGATTACCTTATCCTGTGAAAAATGTTAGCCACACAAGACTTCTGCAAAACAAACAACATGAACAGATCAACTAAAGTAAATAAGTCAGTTCAGCCACACAAGACTTCTGCAAAACAAACAACATGAACAGATCAACTAAAGTAAATAAGTCAGTTCAGCCACACAAGACTTCTGCAAAACAAACAACATGAACAGATCAACTAAAGTAAATAAGTCAGTTCAACCACACAAGTCTTCTGCAAAACAAACAACATGAACAGATCAACTAAAGTAAATAAGTCAGTTCAGCCACACAAGACTTCTGCAAAACAAACAACATGAACAGATCAACTAAAGTAAATAAGTCAGTTCAGCCACACAAGACTTCTGCAAAACAAACAACATGAACAGATCAACTAAAGTAAATAAGTCAGTTCAGCCACACAAGATTTCTGCAAAACAAACAACATGAACAGATCAACTAAAGTAAATAAGTCAGTTCAGCCACACAAGACTTCTGCAAAACAAACAACATGAACAGATCAACTAAAGTAAATAAGTCAGTTCAGCCACACAAGACTTCTGCAAAACAAACAACATGAACAGATCAACTAAAGTAAATAAGTCAGTTCAGCCACACAAGACTTCTGCAAAACAAACAACATGAACAGATCAACTAAAGTAAATAAGTCAGTTTAGCCACACAAGACTTCTGCAAACATCTCCAATCCAACCTGTAAGTCTGGAAGGAAGATCTGGAGAAGAGAGGGATGGTCATAAGCAGCTCTAAAACAAAATCCATGGTGATATCATGAGAAGAAAGAAGACATCAGATTAAGCTGGCAGAACAGGTCCTGGAGCAGGTCGACCACTTTAAATACCTTGGAGCTATTATAGACGAAATGGGAGGCATCAAAGAAAAGTTGGCCACTCCAAAAGCAGCAGCTGGGAGACTTTTTCAGGCCATAAATCGAGGATTCCTCAGCAAGAGAGAGGTTGGTAAGAAAACGAAGATGGTTGTATACCGCTCCACATATGTCCCAGTGTTGACGTATGGATGCGAGTCATGGGCAATGACTACAACCCACAAAAGCCAGATCCAGACCTCAGAAATGAGGTATTTGAGGAAGGTGGTTGCAATAACAAGAAGAGACATAGTCCACAACCAGACGATACGTCAAGGCTTAAAATCCCACCCCCTGCAGACCCAAGTAGAACAGTCCCAACTAAGATAGTTTGGCCATGTCTGCAGAATGGGAGAAGATCGGCTATCACGACGAGCATGGGAAACTAAGAGCCCGGATCCAGACCTCCAGGATGACCCAAAGTCCACTGGGAGGACAACATTAGACAATCTTTGAAGGACCGAGGACTAGAATGGAACCAGGCCAGGAGGAAGACAGCTGATAGGATAGTCTTGCGCTCTCTCTCTCTTCCAAACCTCTACACCTCACGGTAGAAGGGGAACGACTAAGTAAGTATTATGATACCTTATAATTGTCATGTGCCATCCTCATTTTACCATCTCCGATGTCACATTCTTCAACAGTATTGTTCCTGTTGATGCCTTGTTGTTTTAAATGATTTGACGTTGATATTGTAGTTACCACTGTTCCGTATTTTATCCTGTGCCATCCACATTTCACCATCATAATGCCTTTGCATTGTTTCTATTTTGTTATGTGCCATTCTCATTCACTTTTTTGTGTTTACATTTTTTAGTTCACTCGTAACATTCATTAGCCATTTTTTACTTGCACATATTCTAGTTGGTATATAACTTTTTGTGTGTGAGTGCTCATTGATAATATTTTGTAATTTAACATACCCAAGGTTACTTAATACACACTACTGATTCATAATGGCACAAGTACCAGGTGGTCTACTGCCACATCCTATGTTACAGCAGGAGGTACAACAAACATATGTACCCCAGTTGCTTGAAGCACAACAGAAAAATATGACACCACAAAACATTCTTCTCTCAGTTGACCCGACCATAGCTGCGCTTCAACATATCACCAATACACTACACAATGTACACGCTAAATTTCAATCCATTAGGTCGGCCATCCATAGATTAGGCGGTAGTCCCTCTAATATTAATATTGCATTCACTGAAGTAACACACTGGGAGGGCAGAGCTGGAAAAATTGATCATCTGATAAATGATCATTGTTACCTCTCATTCTTGCACACAGTCAAATGCTATGTTGGAAGATATGGTTGTGCGCAATCTGAGCGGACACGATAATGCACTACTTGTAAACGCGCACCATTTAATATATTTATGACGTATCAAGGTATGACGTCATCACCATATGCCTTGGATACCAACGGTTAACCTTCAAGGGCTTTTCGATTGTGTCCTCTGACTAGTTCGGACGTGTGTGTTTAGGTTCCTCAAATGTGTCCGTCAGAATATGGATTTTTAAAGTAATATTCTACGAAAGTGTTCGCAGATCTGATTGAAGATCGACACTTCATATATTTATGCCCATGCTGGAGGCATTTCTTCGAGAGAAATAATTTTCAAATGTTATATTAATATTCCGTCAAGACAGATGACGATGAATGTAATGGACGGCGACCACGATATTGACCGTTGGTAATTCTGCCAGGCTAATTGATAATTGAGGATGGACTGAGACGTTAGCAGGATATTTCACTGACCTCTGTGAATGAATAATTATGGAGCCTTTGTACTTTGTTGAGAAGTATCATTAAATCTTTTGAATCGTGAACAGTCTTCAGCCGTATTTTGATATCACAGTTTGACTTGCGGTTTCATTAGTTATGGTGTTCGGTTTATGCATGTATCATTTTAAATAACCATTCGCACCCACACATTCGCATGAATCTTCCAGTGCACACTGTAACAATAATGCTAATCTGGCGGCCAGTCTACGGGAATTTTGTCTAAGAACAGAAAGTCTTCTACTAAGAGGAAAATGCTACTTTTCGTTGAAAATCATATCTGCAGTGCCCACTTGCGCTTCCATGCTTTGCCGGTTGCACGCTGAGCTGTTTGCACATGCGCCAGGAAGTTTACGTCTGCAGGCCCCGTCTAGGTACATTTTTTGTTCGGCAAAAAGAACTGTCATTTATGTCAAATTACAAGTCAATCTGCAGCTGAAGAAAAATATCATCTACATCTTCCACGATTGTTACCAGTTCCTGCACTGATCCGGATGTTCCAGTATTGCTTACTACGATTTCGACACGTTTTCAAGCAATATCAAGTTAGAAACTTATCTAGAGGTTATTTAAATGAACATTAAGACTTGGGTGAATCTGGCATTGGTGCTGTTCATAACTCGGCATTCATTCCTTTAAGGTCTAGACAAAGTAAGTTATACATTACCTTAAGTCATGTCTTCGCTAGAGCATTTTTGTCCAGTTGGGTGAGAAACTGTGTTTACAAGGCAAAACCCTGAAGGAGTTTGCCTTAGAACAGGTGGCAAAAGAGGAAAAAACATTGCAGATGAGCATGAACGTGAAGAAAGAAGGAGGCAAGAGGATTTGGCGGAAAAAAGTAGACAGGAAGAAATTCAGGAAATGAAATTGGCTATGGAGTTAGAACAGGAAAAAGCGAAGATAAAAGGAGACATGAAGAATTGGCCATTCAAGAAAAGAAATTGGCTATGGAGTTTGATGAGAAATTTAAATTGACTCAATTACAACATGAAGAAAGAATGGCCACTCTTGAACTTGAAAAACTGAAATTACAAAATGTTGGTAAACAAAACCATACTGAGGGTGAAGGTACCTCAAACAAAGGAAACTTTGGGTCTGTTAAAATACCTTTACCTAAATTCAAACCAAATGTTGATGATATCTCAGTTTTCCATAACCGCTTTGAAACTGTATGCAATGCACAAAAAATTGATAAATCTTTGTGGTGTAGCAAATTGATGGAGATATTAACTGATGATGCTTTAACTGCTGTAGGCACTATGGACGATTTATCCAGAAACAATTATGATGCTGTAAGGATACTATTACTGACGAAATATCAGTTAGATGAAATCGCTTCAAGAGATTGGCACCTGATGCTACCAAGGATTTTTCCGAATTTATTGCATCCATCAAATTGTGTTTCAATAGATGGATCAAACTGTCTAAAACAGAGCATTCATTTGATGCTCTTATGGATTTGGTATTGAGGGATAAGGTCATGTCATCCATCAGTCCATCTTTCTTGTCATATTTACATGAACGACAACCACAGTCTTTGGAAGTTGTTGAGGAACTGGGACACCAGTTTTTGACTGCTCACCCTGGTACGGTGGTAAGTAACTCTGAAACAAAAGAGGCACTACATGTTGCATCTGCTTACTTACTTAGTCGTTCCCCTTCTACCGTGAGGTGTAGAGGTTTGGAAGAGAGAGCGCTAGACTATCCTATCAGCTGTCTTCCTCATGGCCTGGTTCCATTCTATTCCTCGGTCCTTCAAAGATTGTCTAATGTTGTCCTCCCAGCGGTCTCTGTGTCGTCCTGGGGGCCTGGATCCCTGGCTCTTTGTTTCCCATGCTTGTCGTGGTAGCCGATCTTCTCCCATTCTGCAGACATGGTCAAACCATCTTAGTTGGGACTTCTACTTGGGTCTGCAGGGGGTGGGATTTTAGGCCTTGACATATCATCTGGTTGCAGACCATGTCTCTTCTTGTTACTTCAACCACCTTCCTCAGATACCTCATTTCTGAGGTTTGGATCTGGCTTTTGTGGGTTGTAGTCATTGCCCATGACTTGCACCCATATGTCAAGACTGTGACATATGTGGAGCGGTATACAGCCATCTTCGTTTTCTTACCAACCTCTCTCTCTTGCTGAGGAATCCTCGATTTATGGCCTGAAACAGTCTCCCAGCTGCTGCTTTTGGAGTTGCCAACTCTTCTTTGATGCCTCCCTGGCTAATCTTCCAGTACCCCACTGAATACTTTCTTGTTCTCTACTTACATGCCTTGATGACATCGTCCATGAGGAGTATGAAAGATAAGGTGACAGGATATCACCTTGTCTTACACCAGTGGTGGTCCTGAACTCTTCTGACTTATGGTTTGCTGTCCTCACATAATTTCTGCAAGACTTGTAGAAGCTCTGTATAGCATGAATGAGGGGTACTGGAATGTTCTTCCTTGCCAAACAGTCCCAAAGTTTGCTCCAGGGGACCCTGTCAAACGCCTTTTTCAGATCTATGAAACAAAGATTGATCTCACTCTTATACTCAAGGGTGTTTTCACTCAGCTGTCTGAGTGTGAAGATTAGGTCTTGAGTACTTCGGTTTGCTCAAAATCCGCACTGACCTCATCCAATTGTGGCTCAGCTAGGCGTCGGAGTCTCTGCTCTAGGATTCTAAAGTAGATTTTACCAGGGACACTGAGAAGGGATATGCCTCTATGGTTTCCACATTGTCGATTGTCACCCTTTTTGAAAATTGGTGTTATGATGGCAATCTCCCAATCCTTTGGTATGGTCTTGTTGCACCACGCTTCCTGTAGGACCCTTAAGAGTAAAAGGTCACCTTCTGCTCCCATGTACTTAACCATTTCTGGTGTTATACCATCATGCCCTGCTGCTTTGCCCATCTTGATTTTCTCCAGTGCTGCCTTCAGTTCTTCCATCTTTGTCATCTTCACCATCATTGGTTTTCTCTTCTGTGCTAGTGGTTATCATTTCTGATGCTTCACCATGCTCACCATCCAGGAGTTCTGAGAAATATTCTTTCCATCTTTCCATTACTGCCTTCGGGGCAGTAAGCAATTTGCCTTGCTTGTCCTTTATAAATTTGAGACGGCATTGTTTTTCCTTCCTTGTGTTCTTTAGGGTCTTATAGAACAATTTCAGGTTTTCTTGTGCATCTTTTTCTAGCTTTTCTCCAAATTTTTCACAGGACTTCTGTTTTGCTGCTAGCACCTTGTTCTTTGCTTCTGTTCTGAGTGTCACATATTCTCTATATTTCACCATTTTTGCTGTTGTGTTTTTAGCTCCTAAGTATTGTTTTCATGCCATTTTCTTCTCTCTTATTTTCTCTTTGACTTCCTCTGTCCACCAAGGTGTCCTCTTTCTCTTGTTCCCAAGTCGGACTTCACCACATGCTTCTGCAGCAGCTGTCTTTATGATGTCCTTGAATTTAAGCCGGGGGGTTTCCAAGTCATCAGGTTGTTCTTCTGTGTTGCTCACAGCTGCAGCAACAAGCCCCTGATATCTGGTCTTAATTTCTGGCTCTCCCAGCTTGTAGGTCTTAATGCTCATTTCTCCCGTTCGTTTACTTAGTTTCTTGTGTGATGTTGGGCAGTTCCTAGGCTGAGCAACTCTTTCAGTTGTTCTTTTGATTGTAAGCAGGTAGTAATCACTTCTAATCTCTGGCCCCCTCCAGACTCTAGCATCCCGGACATATTTGAATGAGCTCCTCCTGAATGGCATAGTCGATCACTGACTTCTCATTCTTAGTTGGTTCACATATAGTGTATGCATGTATGCGCTTATGGGGGATTTTTGTGTCTGTAATGATCAGATTCTGCTCACTGCAGAATCTAAGGAGTCACTTTCCATTGTCATTGAGAGTATCTTCTCCATATCTTCCGATAACTCCACCCCATCTAGCATGGTCATTTCCAACTCTGGCATTGAAATCTCCGAGCATGATAATTTCATCTAGGCAGTCATCCACTGTCCTTTGAAACAGCTCGAAGAATTCCTCCTTGACCTCAGCTCTCTCATCCTCATTTGGCCCATACACTATGACCAGGTTGACTATGGTTTCTCCTTCTTTTAGTTTTACAACCAAAATGCGCTCCGAGACAAAGTTTCATCCCTTGATACTATCTTTTTGGTTTTTGGCCACAATGCAACCCACTCACCCATGCATATGCACGTTCTTGAAATACATATAATCCAAGACTCAGATTCCATAGTATGGACAGAAATTTCAGTCGCAATAACCAAAATTTGGATCCTTCAGCGGATAAAACAACTTTGGTCATCATTCTCCTCCTAATAGAGGAAACTTTCGACAATCTGGGGTAGATATTTACCACAACCCAACTTTAATCAGTCTAACAGAGGATTCAGAGGAGGTGACAACTCCTATCGGAACAGAGAAAACCGATTCTATGATGGTGAGGACAATCAATATTATCCTCCCATGCAGTCAAATAACTACCATATTATTAGAAATAAAGGAAATAATTCCCAGCAGAATAATCGTTCATATCGATCTCGCAATGTGGATTGTTTAAACTCACATTCTAATTCTGCACAAACTGATCAAGCAGCAGCAGTGGTGACTCTGATTAATGACGGTACTAATCATGCCAATGCTTGTTATTTTATTTCTCTAATACAGCGGAATGTTTTGAGTGCAGTACTTTATTTCAGCCTGATATGGTTTACAGACTGTTTTGCGGACATGCACTTCTTGCCCTCTCCGCACGTGATGGTCACGGATCTCTAGCCTTCCACAGGGGTCTGATGAACAACCAGTTGGTGACAGTTCTAAGAGACACAGGTTGCATGACAGTAAGTGTGAGAAGTTCTCTTGTACATCCATCTTGTTTTACAGGAAAGGAGTTGAAATGGGTTACATTCGGTGGCACTGTTGATTTATCCAACAGCTATAGTAGATACTGCCACTCATTTCTTTACTGGTAAAATCACAGTGTGTTTATTACAGAAACCAGCAGCTTATTTAACAATTGGTTCTGTCCATGATATTAAGGATTGCACTCATTAGGTAATCTTGGCTTGGGAGAACCAACATTTGTTGCATGTCAATGCAGTCGTTACCAGGGCACAGGTACTGTCCCATAAACAAAGTGACATAGTGTTGATTATGATGATGAAGATATGCAACTTCATCCTCCCATCACCAGAGAAACATTTAGTGAGTTACAGAAGAATGATGGTTCTTTGAAAAAAATTTCAGGTTGGTTAGATCAGATGAGGCCAATTCAGTAAATAAGTAATGAAATTTTACGAAAGACCTGAATATCTCACATCTGTCTTCAAAGCTGTTTATGAACCTTCTGAGCGTCATTCTTCCTTTTCATCATTAGCTGTCATTCATGAAGAGCAATCTTCATTCCCTGATGTGCGTTTGCAACTTCCAGTCATGCCCTTGCATGCTACTGAATCCTGGAAAGATGTATCTATCTGCTAGGATCTGTCATCCGAACAACAAAGTCATATCAAAACTCTTCTCGAGTCAAATAAGGAGGTTCTTACAGACATACCAGGTTGAACTTCCATCATATCACATGATATTGTTCTTACTGATCATCCACCTATTCGCAAACGACCCTATCCTACTCCTTTACACTTTCAGGAACAGGTCAAAAAAGAGCTAGATGAAATGTTGCAACTTAATATCGTTTCAAATTCAAACTCTCCATACTCTTTTCCAATGGTGATAATCATAAAAAAGATAGTAATGTTACCCTGTATCCAATTTAGAAAACTTAATAATATTACACAGTCTGACACAGAACCAATGCCTATTCTAGAGGACTTATTAGCAAAACTCTGTGAAGCTACTTACTCCAGTAAATTTTATCTCTCAAAAGGGTGCTGGCAGGTTTCTTTAACTGATAGAGCTAAACCTCTGACTGCTTTTCAACTCCTAGAAGTCTCTGTGAATGGAATTTTATGTGTTTTGGTCTGATGACTGCGCCTGCTACATTCGTTTGGGTGATGAGAAAAATCTTCTCTCATAGGTCTGATATCATTACCTACATTTATGACATTTTTCTTTTCAGCAACTCATGGGATGAACATGTGTCAGGTCTCCAATCACTTCTTGAAACCCTTCATTCCCATAACCTCATGGCAAAACCCTCTAAAATTCATATTGGTTTTTAGATAAATCTCCTTTTTTTGGGACACAGGGTAGGCTATGGCTGTCTCCATACTGAAGAACAGTATGTTTTTAAAATTCTCAACTTGTCAGTTCCAAAAACTAAGAAACAGGTTCAGAGTCTTTTGGGTCTGGTGCAATTCTATGGCAAATTTATCCCTAATCTGTCTTTGATTACTGCTAATTTGTCTGCTTTGTTACAAAAGGGCTCTCCCAACGTGGTACATTGGAGTGAAGCATGTCAGACTGCCTTATCTAAAATTAAATATCATTTTTCATCACTGCCTATATTAAGATTGCCAGATAAAAGATTACCTTTTTGTTCTTCGCACAGATGCCTCTCTGATGGGCATAGGCGGAGCACTCATGCAAGAGGTTGATGGCATTCTATATCCAGTCATCTACGTCTCCCGCAAACTCACAAAGACTGAACTCAATTGTAGAGAGGGAATTACTTGCTATCATTTTTGCAGTCCAGAAGCTTCAAAAATATTTATTGGGCTCTCTTTATTATCGAATCAGATCAACGAACTCTCTGGTACTTAAAGAGGTGTAACCACAAGAACCCAAAAGTTGCCAAGTATTCTATTGCCATGCAGCCCTTCAACTAGAGCTCTCAATGATGCAGAGAATACCCTAGCTGATGCTTTATCAAGATGTCTGCAGGATGTTACCACAGATGTTTAACCTTATGAACTTTCCGTTGCGGCGCTACTATATTGAACAGTGTACTCAATTTTCTGACAACTGTTTTCATGAACTGCTAATCCTTTACTTGTCAGAGGATTTCCACAGCGCTTACTGGAACTAGTACTTGTGTTTGCGGGCACAGCAACATCATCATGGACTTGATGAACTTATTATCATTTACTACACACATTGCATTTTACCTCAGATCTAAGACTATGAGCTAATGAAGCCTTAAATCGCCATCTTTTATCGCTTGAACTTCATGATCCATCTCGATCAACTTGGAATGGAACTTTTTGTCGATTCATGATGATCAGACACATGTGACAGTACCTTACATTTGGTGGAGAACGTGTCGACTCTCAATTCGTGTTGAAACTTGTCTGACACTCAGTACCATGGATATTGGACATGGGTGTATGCTGTCTTACAGATCAATAATGTTGATGCTGTTTTCAGCCTGCTTGATTTCCTGAGCGTCACTTTTCATGAACATTCGTCACATAGAATGATGTCATTACAAATGTCCATAATAACATTGTCGCGGTACAGGGAAATGGCTTTCAAGTACAAATATGAACTCTTTTTCCATTGACAGTGCATTTATCTATTCTGTTATGCCATTTCTTAGTTAATTCATCATATTTTTCATTGATTTACACTTTACTAGGGAGATAACTAAACATTTCATCCATTTCAAACGTAGTTCATGATTATGTCCCTTAACTTCCATTGTGTGCAGTTAAGACAATTTTTGTTGGTAAGAACTTAATTTTCATCTCACTTTAGATCTAACATTTCATTAATGTAATTCTTTGTTATGCCATCTAATCATGACTGATAACACATTTTCATGTCTTTTTCATCGTCCATTCAATATACTTGACTAGGACATGACTTTGATTGTGCGATTTAGTAATGATACCTATTTGGCCGTTACACCCTTTCAAAAAACAAAAAAAAATCTTCATTTTTTTTTTCCCCCAGAGGGGCGGAGTAAGTGTTACCTCTCATTCTTGCACCCAGTCATATGCTCTATTGGAAGATATGGTTGAGCGGACACGATAATGCACTACTTGTAAACGTGCACCATTTAATATATTTATGATGTATCAAGGTATGACATCATCACCGTCTGCCTTTGATACCAACAGTTAACCTTCAAGGGCTTTTCAATTGTGTCCTCTGACTAGTTCGGACATGTGTGTTTAGGCTCCTCAGATGTGTCTGTCAGAATATGGATTTTTAAAGTAATGTTCTATGAAAGTGTTCGCAGTTCTGATTGAAGATCAACACTTCAAATATTTATGCCGATGCTGGAGGCATTTCTTTGAGAGAAGTAATTTTCAAATGTTATATAATATTTCGTCAAGACAGATGACAATGAATGTAATGGACGGCGACCACGATATTGACCGTTGGTAATTCTGCCAGGCTAATTGATAATTGAGGATGGACTGAGACGTTAGCAAGATATTTCACTGATCTTTGTGAATGAATAATTACGGAGCCTTTGCCCTTTGTGGAGAAGTGTCATTAAATGTTTTAAATCGTGAACAGTCTTCAGCCGTATTTTGATATCACAGTTTGACTTGCAGTTTCATTAGTTATGGTGTTCGGTTTATGCATTTATCAGTTGAACAACCATTCGCACCCACACATTCGCACAAATCTTCCGGTGCACACTGTAACAATCATGCTGGGGATGATGATGTTATTGCGTATACTGATGGATCTATGTAATCCATGGTGAGAAATTGTGGTGGGGTTTCTCTGCTAGAGTAAAGGGCAGAATCATCGCTGAACATAGTGAGACTTACATGATAACAACTACCAGCATGAGAATGGAGGTAGGAGCAGTTACTGCTTCCTTAAGGTGACCATCTGAAACTTCATTAATAGGGGCAGTTATTGTATCAGACTCACAATCCATGCTTCGGAAGGTCCAAAGTGGATGACTCCATCATGATCAGAAAACCTCCATAAAAGCCTTGAATCTTCAGGAACTGATGTGGATCTACTGTCCTGGTCATGCAGGCATACGCAGCAATGAAAGAGCTGACTTTTAAGAGAACTCATAGCACCCATTGGATATGGATAAGAGAGACATACTGAGGGCAGTTGATGATTGACTATTAGAGAATGACTGCGCAGTCAATGAATCATCAAGGCTTAGATTGCTGGATTTTGGTAAGACCAGCAGGGATGGACATATGAGAGGATGCATTTGGCATGTGTGCAACCAGCACACAACAAACAATTAGCATTCATACCCTTCGACATTTGCTAAGGGAGACTGAGCACCTATAGGTTTGCCCAGAGTGCAATGACGTTGACTCTGATCAACAGTAACAATAACAACAAAGTAACACACACATACATACACATACAGGGCAAGAAAGTGAGTATCAGAAGTAATAGGGAAAACTTAAACAGCAGTGAATACATGTGATTGTATAAACAACTTACTTACTTACTTAGTCATTCCCCTTCTACCGTGAGGTGTAGAGGTGATTGTATAAACAACTAGGTGTAAAACTTGGTGATTGTAATAACGAGGTATATCTTTTATATTTATGATGAGATCTCACAAAAGTTTGTAACATATTAACATTTTGGAATACTGAAATAGTTTTGTTATCCCATGTAGTTACTGAGGGTCTCAGATGAGACAAAGATAGAACATGACTATTGCTGTCTCAGGCATGTCGTACAAGACGATTCTTATGTTGTTCTCCGTGTGTCAATACAATATAACTCATATTTCTAATTTTTGTGTTTGACTTGATTTCTCGTTATCTCTATATGTTTTCTAATGCAATTGTGTACACTGATGGGTCTGTAATCTGTGGTAATAAATTAGGGTGGGGCTTCTCTGCTAGAGTAAAGGGCAGAACTGTTGCTGAACAAAGCGGGGCTTACATTATAACAACCTCCAGCATGAGAATTGAGGTAGAGGCAGTTACTACTGCCTTAATATGGCTGTGTAAGACTTATTAACAAAGGCAGTTATTGTATCAGACTCACAATCCATGCTTCGAAAGGTCCAAATTGGTTGGCTTAGACATGAATGGAAAACCTCTAATGAAGCATCAAATCTTCAAGACCTGATATGGACCTACTGTCCTGGTCATGTCGGGGTACGTGGCAATGAAAGAGCTGACAGACTAAGCTTCAAAAGCACCCATAAATGGTGCATTGGCCATGGATAAGGAAGAAATACTGAGGGCGATTCATCTTCGTCTATTAGAGAATGACACTGCAATCGATGAATCAACAAGGCTAAGATTGCTGGAATTCGGCATCAAACGTAAGACCAGCAGGAATGGACGTATGAGAGGATGCATCTGCCATATGTACAACCAGTGCGCAACAGGAACAATTAGCATTCATACCCTTCGACATTTGCTGCAGGAGACTGAGCACCTATGGGTTTGCCCGGAGTGCAATGACGTCGATTCTGAATAACAATAATGCAATTAAAACTACTCTTGCCTTTTCTATTCTTATTTTTTATGTCACTGTCTGGTCTTCAAACTTTATTCATAAAATGTAAACATCTGACAATCTATATTTAACTGAAATGAAAGTATTTTTTAAAATCCCAACAGGTTTCTGATTTTACTGGAAAACACCATATTATTTGTAGAATTTGAAATGTTTACAGAAGAAGGTCATGAAACATTTGACAGATAATCATGAAGATAGGTTTGTGTTGATGATTGCAACTATAAGAAGCTTGATAAATTTTATAATGAAATTAAGTGATATATGAGTTAATGTATTTATTTCTTTAAAAATTTTTTTTTTGAGATAACTGAAAGTAATATCTCATTGTATCATCTACAGAGGATCTTGACATCCTGTCTCCTTCCAACCAATTTGGCATCTTTGGCACAGATGGAGTGGTTAAATGTGAAGCTGTAGCCAAACCTGTTCCAACTATCACATGGAAATTTGAAAATGGCAACAATATTGAAAATGGTATGTTTTCAATTTTAACCCTTTGCTAACATCCGTTTTTTAAAAAAACCGCAAATTCAACTTAAAACATCCATAAGTTCAACTTAGTGTGTGCCTATTGATCCTTTCACCCATTTGAGCACCACCAACACTGTCATCTATCCATCTTCTAAATCAGGTATTCTCAACCTTTGTTTTCTTATGGCCCTCTTCTGAGTTTCAGTTACTTCTGTGACACTCTCGTAGTCGCTGTTAGCTGGGAAAAAGGTACTTTACCATCTTAGTGTGGACCTCTTGATATATGGCAGGGCCCCATGGGGGCTATATGGCCCATGTTAAGAACCACTGTTCTAGATACCAACCAACCATTTCTTCTTCAGTGTGTAAATAACTTCAATACAGGCACAATTTATAATCAAATGCTTATTGCATCATAGTAAAATGTATCATCAGAATACATTTTGTGTTCATAAATGTTAAAAATAAGTCACTCATTAAATCATATCATAGACCGTTGTTGTTTAACAGGGCTCCTAACCTTGTCACTCATTTACAACCAATGCCAGGTTGAAGAATCATTGGTATTATCTGCATTGTAGATGTAACCTTTGTCTATGGCTTTCATGCCATTCCAAAACTTGTTGAGTTGGAGTCATGAGCTCCAGATTTTTTCCGTTGTATTCTATCCTGGTTTGGCATGCATTTAAAGGATTTTCACGTTTGGTTTCTACACAGAAAAGGTTTGACATCAGCAAATTGAATAACCCCCTTACCAGAAAAGCTTTTGCGGCTGATATAAAGAAGCGATATCAATTTACCAGAAATCAGGAAAAGACATTGACTGATGATATAGACCAGAAATTTAAACACCATTTCAACAATATATAAGGAAAGCAGCAAATCGTGGTTGGGATTCCAGGAAAGAAAGAAGCAAGACTGGGTAACACTAGAAACATTAAACACCATAATGATGAGAAAGGAAATGAAAAGAAAGAAAACAGAAGCGAAGTCCCCCAGGTTAAAGCAACTATATAGCGAACAGTACAGTTAGCTGGACAAGGAAGTTAAACGCCAAACCCGAGCCAACAAAAGGAATTTCCTAGACGATCTTGCAAGACAGGCAGAAGAGGCAGCACTGAGAAATCAACAAAGCACAGTATACAAAATAACTAAAATCATCAGCGGAAAATGAGGTGCAAACAAAATTTCATTAGTAAGAGATAAGCAAGGAAATCTCATCACGACAGCAGAGGGACACGAAACAAAATGGGCAGAGCATTTCAGAGAAACTCTGAAGAAGGAACCACCAGAGACACAATTGAATGTTCCTGAGGTTGAAAATGATCTAGATGTTAATACAGACATTCCACGAAAAGAAGAAATCATCACAGCAATCAAAGGGCTAAAGAATGAAAAAGCTTCTGGCCATAATAACTTAAATGCAGAGCTATTTAAGACAGACCTTGAGCTAGCAGCAGAACTATTAGAACCACTATTTGCACAAGTCTGGAAAACAGGGACAACACCAGCGAAGTGGAACAAAGGAATAATTGTCAAATTACCCAAGAAGGGAGATCTTGCAGACTGCAATAATTGGAGAGGAAGAATATGAGAGAAGAGTTTCTCTCAGTTCCTAGCAAAATACTAGGCAGGATAATTATACAAAGAATTTCAAAAGCAGTAGACCACAAACTGAGGAAAGAACAAGCAGGATTTAGAAAGAACAGAAGATGTGTACATCATATATTTACCCTCAGAAACATTATAGAGCAGTGCTCAGAATGGCAAAGACAGCTGTACATTAATTTCGTTGATTTTGAAAAGGCTTTTGACAATATACATAGGGACAGTTTATGGAAAATACTGAGGGCTTAAGGAATTCCAAGCTGCATAGTGTCAATCATAAAAAGCTTCTATGCCAACTTACGTGTAGCGTTGGGCAGAGCAACCTAACCTTTGAGGTGAAGACAGGAGCACAACAGGGATGCCCCTTATCAACCACTCTATTTTTAACAGTCATAGACTTGGTGATGTGCCAGACAACAGAGGGCAGTCCAAGAGAAATAAGATGGACTACATTTTCTACATTGGAAGATTTGGAATATGCAGATGACATTGCACTGCTAGCACATTCACATTAACACATCCAGGAAAAAATTGATAGACTTAATAAGT
This sequence comes from Oreohelix idahoensis, assembly GCA_024509875.1. Lineage (NCBI taxonomy): Eukaryota > Metazoa > Mollusca > Gastropoda > Stylommatophora > Oreohelicidae > Oreohelix > Oreohelix idahoensis. The sequence goes on along the minus strand of JAMPIV010008455.1, from coordinate 200,371 downwards.
AAAGCCAGCAGGTGGGCTTGAACATCAATCTAAAGAAGACAGAGGTCATGACAAAGAGAGGCCAACCAAAAACAACTTGGTGGAGGACTGTAGAGGCTGAGATGCAAAGAATGAATCAGAGTTGGGGCACTGTAAGAAGGATGGCCACCGACCGAGCAAAGTGGAATCAGTTTGTTGTTGCCCTACAAGACGCCACCAGGCATGATGGCCACTGACTGCTTTGACGGTCGGTGGCTGAGGATCAAAGAAGAAGAAGACATTTGGTTTCAAGCTAGAAGGGTCAAGAAAGTTGGCATATGTGCATTCCTTGCCATCAGTGGGGGATCTCCAAATATGCGGCAAAACTTCTGTGCTCTGCTTCCAGAGTTGAGTCTGGGGCTCAATTGATTTCCTCAAGCTTAGTGTGCAATGCTGGGTTCTCAGCATGTTTCACCACAGGGAAAATTATGATGTTGGACCACTTTGATGAGGCTAGTCAATCTATGAAGCATTGGCCAGACAACTTGAAGTTTGCCTGTTCAGAGATCTAACCCTGGAATTCATGGAATAAACTGTGCATTCAGAGATCTGTCCCTGAAATTCTTGCAAGAGCAGAATGCATTAAGGGATCAAATGCAAGAGCAGTGTGCATTCAGAGATCTAACCCTAGAATAATAAGTTCATGACAGCTTAGATGATCCCAGTTGGACCGCTCTCTTTTCTTTAAAATCCTGTATATTAAGTCGAGGAAGTTGAGGGGAACTGCGGTAAGACGTGGAGTACAATGGATGGGTGTGAAAAAAAAATTGAAAAAATGGTGATTCGTCTTACAAGGACAAAAGACAAAGAAAATAGTCTACGTTACAGCCACAAGGCCTTCGTCAGTAAAAGGACAGAAAGTGAATGCTAGATAGGACACATAAGAACTTAAATAAATATAAAAATAAAACTTAGGTACTTCCCTGAAGGCAAGGCATCGAAATCTACCACTATTGCTGTCAGCGAAATGACGTGTGTGGCCGAAAAGGAAGTGACCAACTGGTGCAGCATCCACATCCTAGCTTATCACATGTTTTCTTTAAACTTATTGTGAGGCCAAAGTACTTGCATGCTAGAGAGAAGCAATTTATCAAGCTCTGTAGCTTCTGTTGACTTCGAATGATGATTGCAGCATCATTTGGGAACAAGAAGTTCCTTAAAGTGACTCTCTTCTGACCTTCGTTTTTACCTTCAGCCTTACGAGGTTAAACAGTCAGCCATCTGACCTAGTGTGAAGGCATATTCCTTTGGCTGCATCCTCGAATGCATGATTTTTTTCTTCTTCTGTGTTTATCCTGAAAAAGACGTTTGTTATGTTGTGATGCCGTTTACAGCAAAGCTGCGACATTTGCGCCTTTTGGCCCAACACATCCAGTTTCAACATGGCATTTTTGGGACTGGGTTAGTCTTCCCTCTTCGATCCCTACTCTCTCAGCCAGACTGCAGTGATGCAGCCTATTTCCAGGACCACCACTTAGAGGTGGAGTAGGGTCTTGGTCAGCTCTGGTTCGCTGACCCTGATGCAAGCAGTCAAGTTATGGGTCTCTGACTGCATTTATCACTGTTGCTGTGTCTTTGGTCCCGAATGCATGATTTAAGAATAAGGTGAAGATCCACTGAGAGGGTTGGAGCCCGGGCACAGCCTTGTTTGATGCCACTGTGTTTCTCAAGGGGCTGTGATGTGTTCCCAGCATATTGGACTGTTCCATTCATGTACAGTTAGAATATCACAGATTCAGCAACCTTTGATTTGCACAGTGTCCATAAGTCCTTGTTTATAACAGATTCATTAGATCTTGCTTACTAAATGTTACATAAGTTATTAAATGACATAGGTTTAAATTATTCTGTACTGTAAATCTGATTCTTCAGTTAAACATACATATTTCATACCTTCACAGGCAACATACTGTAACCAGATGAAGGACACACAAAAAAAGAATTCTGGATTAGTGAACGTTACTGGTGGGTCTGAGAATCCCAGAGAAAAGTATGTGGACTTGGATATGTCTGTGCTACAGCATGGACAGCACTGAGGGACCACACAATAGTAAAATAAAAATATATAAAAAATGGGGATACAGAAGGCAAGAGCACTTACATTGCATCGGAAAATAAGTGATTAGTCAAGGAGATCAAGTCCACAACAATTTTAAACTCAAATGCCAAGACAGTCTCATTAAATGATTCTGAAATACAAGAACAAAAAAGATGACTATGAAGATTATGTGAACTTTCATAATTTGATGCCAGTGCAGAATAGGAGGATTAAAACACTCAGATAATCAAGGGAGAACTGAGGAAAAAAACTGAATATAGGTGGAGCATTAGTGAGGAAAAGACATTGGTGGTGGAATGGACACAAATTGAGCAAACCAGCTAATTGCATCACAAGGCAGTGCTTGTTCTGGAATCGCCTGGGTGAAAGAAATAGTTGGATACCTAAAAACACATCCAGGAGAAGAGAACTGAAGCAAGACATAAGAAGGATTAAGAAAACACGAACAGAACTTGGAACAGATTGTGCTACAAAAGAGGGCTTGGCATGAGTTATTATAAGGCACATCTTCTTCTTGGAGCTTTAGCCCCTGTCTGACAAAGCAGTCAGTGGCCATCACACCTATTGGCACCTTGTAGGGCAGCAACAAACTGTCCTCATTTTGCTCGATCAGTGGCTATCCTTCATGCCGTGCCCCAACTATCTCAGCCTCCACTGTTCTCCGCCAGGTTGTCTTTGGTCTGCCTCTCTTTCGCCATCCTTCTGGGATCCATAGCATAGCAGTTCTGGTGATGGTGTCAGGGTCCCTTCTGAGGACATGGCCAACCCAGTTTCAGCATCTGCCTGCAATGATGGTGTGCACACCTTTTTGACTGCACCGTGTGTAAGCAGTTCCTGGTTGGAGATGATATTCAGCTAAAAAATTCAAAGAATTTTTCTTAGGAAGGTTGTATGGAAAGGATAATTTGGACATTTCCTTTTCTGCTACTCTCCAGCACTCTATGCCATACATAAGTACGAATGATGATGATACAAGAGTATACCTGTGTGATGTTATTGTCATAGAGACTGGAGACAGCATTCCATTCCGCATTAATTATCAAGTAGTTAGTAAGTTTTATTTGATATATAATTTATTTGATATATGATTTGTGTTATGAATTATTATTACAGTGATTAATATAAAACAGGATTATGTCAGTATTAAAAATAATGATGCATTGTTGATGATGGTGGCTGTGCTACTAGGTTGAAATGGACAAGAATGATATTGGCAAGGTAGGGCATGTCGTTATTACTTTTGTTATTTTTGTTATGTAGTTAAAATCTGAAATGCTGATGATGCTTTGTTTAGTCTTGTTATTGTTAATGGCAGGTTTCTGTATATATTTGAGTTATTGCCATTTTCAGCACCATCACCGCCAGTAAAGACTATTTTCCTGTCAAATCCTTGCTTGTAAAACTGAGTTAAACTAAGGGCCATACACAAAATACATAGAGAAACATTACCGAAGTAACACCTGAACCCATGCATACACAGATGAATCAGCAACAATTGCAACACCAACAGAAAATGAAGGTGTGCTTCTGCGCTTAGGCACTAGTACACCAAAAAAGATGTCAGTGGCAACAGGAAAATTCTCAAGTAACTTCAAAGCAGTAGGGGGGAGGTCTTTAAAAACTCCATCAGAGGAAAGCAGAGAGAGACAAGTTGTTTTCTTTACAGGAGCACTGTCAATAGTTGCAACACTAAGGAGCCAAAATAATACAGACCTAGATGACCTAAGAGTCGTGCGCCACAAACTATGTGTTGAGGATTGCTGCAAGGTGTATGGTCACCTTGGTTTGGTTTATTGTCAACTGAGATGATTGTACCATTCAGCATCCCAACTAGATAACATATAACATTATCATATATCATCATAACCCTCCACTCCCAAAGGAGCATAGGCCTTCAACAAACACATGCCAAGTCCTCCTGTCACGTGCCATCATCCCAAGTTCTTTCCACGTTCTCCTCATCATTTTCACCTCTGTTTCCAGCTCTCTTCTCCATGTGCTTCTTGGTCTACCTCTGCCTCTCTTGCCCAGGGGGTTCTAGAACAAGGACTGCTTTGTAATGCTATCAACAGGTTTCCTCAGTGTGTGTCCTATCCATCGCCTTCTTCTCATCTCTTGTTCCACTGGCACTTGTCTAGTTCTTGTCATCAGTTCCACATTGGTAACCTTGTCATACCATTTTAATCCCTCTATTCTACGCAAGCACCCATTTATGAAAGTCTATAGCTTTTTGGTTATAGAACATTAGATGCAGTAGAATTATGACGAGTAAGACTTAGAAACGGAACAGTCTGTGTTCATGCCCTTGTGGCCATCAGTTGTGTTCAGTCTTTTCTCAGTGTGGATTTTAAACCACTTCGTTATGTAGAAACATGAATTTTTCTTATATATAACTTTACATTTTGCCTTTTATATGTCAAAATGTTCTTTGGTAAGAGAGAAATCTAACCATATGAGTGATTGCATAATTATGCTAATTAGCTATTCAAAATGGCCGCCACAGTATACAAAATGCAGGGTTATTTTAAACCCACATTACATAATTATTTCTCAACTTATAGAGTTGAAATTCTGCATACAAGTCCACAAGTGAGTGCATTATGTCCTAAACCAAAAATATTTGGGGTATAGAATGAACTATGTGTGACCATTTGTAAAAAAAACTAAAATTGGAAATTTATAGAACCTCATTAGTATGCAAAACATCTGTACAAATAAAACAAATTGAGAGGGCAAATCAAAGTTTGGTTCAGGACAAGGTTTAAGATGTTAAGAAACACTCTGCAAAGTTTCAGAGCATTCCAACAATTCATTCTTGAGATATCGCGTCTCAAAATGTACCTGTCGTGCTAAATAGGGAAAGTGAGAAAAAGGAGAAAAATTTGTTAACAAACAGTTATTTTGTGCACTTACCTTATCTTAATGACCTCCAAGAGTATACATATCCCCTTCCTTTGCATTTTAATTTCTTTAGCAGCCTCAGACATACTTTCTTCAGCCACTGTCATGCACTTACATAAAAATGTCTCTATAACTATGTCTTGTCATTGATGGCGGGGCACTAGTGTGCAAGCAAAACTTTTCAAGCGCTGCTTGGCCTCGGCCAAGTGATCGTACAAACATTACCATCCTTACATTGATTTCCTTGTTCTTTTTTGTGTTTATCCCTGTCTCCTCTACGTTTTCTGCATCTCCTGATGTTGTGAAAGATGTTTCCCACAAGCAGTTGCTACATTTGACAACGATTGTGTGACAGAAACCTTGCTTTGAATCTCCATTGAGCCTACACGACACTATAAACCCACAACATTCTACACATCTCATGTTTGCTGTTATTCAAGTGCTCCATACTCATAAGAATAAAAGCATTATTTGTTTGTCCATCTTTTGTATGGGTTGAGAGGGTGCTTTTCCTCAATTTCTTTATAGAAGAAGGTTTAACTTCGTTATCGATAACAGCTGCTTCATTATTTTCTGTTGTGCTAACAACTTCACCAGGGCCCTGGTTGCCAAACAACTTGCGTTTTCTTAACTTCCTACACCTTTTTTTGTCACCCATATCGTTCTTGTTAAATTGGTTTGTACATCTTATCACAATAACGTAACTTTTTCACTCAAAAAGGTGTAATATGAATGGCTGAACTCCGACAACTTTGAAATTTTCAGCCCACATGTGGCAAAATGATTCATAAACAATGGACTTTAAGGAGAGTAATGTCCCTTCTCATAAATGGTTCTCTGGAGTTTTTCTGGTACAGAAGAGTTATGGAATCATTATCAATTCGCCTTTTTAGTGTGGGAATCATAATGTTTTTAAAAAGTGGTTAGTAACCAGAGGTAAACAATGCGTTGTCTAGGAAAATTAATATCACCCTCTGGTCACTCATCCTTTAAAAAGTAAAAAACTATGCATCACTGGACAATATAAACCTATGTATTGTGGAGAGAAATGGTTTGGCTTCATAAAAACATTTAAAAACAAAAATGAAGTTTTTCATTAGATTTGAAGGAATTCTACCACACAGCTACCTTAAATTAAAAGGATATGTGTCCGTAGTCACCGTTGATTCATTTTAAATAAATGTGTAAGGACCTGAGAGTCCATCAGAAATGTTTTTAGGTGGTATTAAAGAAATGAATAATTAAAAAACGTGGTATTCGCAAATACCAATGTTGTGGCTCGGATTGCCATTTGAAATATATATTGTATAAAGGTCAAGTAAGTGTTGGCACGTTTGGTGAAAACTAATTAAATGTGAAGAAGGAATGTGTTTTTTTAAAGCTAGACTAGTGAACTAATTCTAGTCAGTATACGAGATTGGCAAAGAGACATATTGAATTTTATTACGAATAATTGGTCGGAATATTGATCAGACAATAATGAACTCAGTAGACTTAGTTTTAATAGTCATGATCAACGCATTATGTCATGTGAAAGACAGTGATAGCATATTTGAATTTTTATTCTGACTCAGATGTGAATTATAGGATTCCAATTTGTAATTTGTTCGTCGATCACATTAGATGTAACTTGTTGCAATTAAATGTTGGAAAATCGTCAACACAAGACTTGTTTTACTGAACTTGTTATCAAGAGTCAAATCTACTTCAAGTTCGAATTTGATCATTTGTTGTTTGACAGTTATAGTCAACTCTAAACATTTTTGCATAATACGCCTAAGACAATAACATAAATAATCAAGACTTACGAAACTTAATAAGAATTATTTTTATTCAAGAATCATAAAAATATAGTCGCCATAAAGAAATAATGAACCCACGTTGCAGCAACAAAGATTTAACATTCACGATAATCTTTTCTACGACATTCATAATATTCTTCTTCGTAAAAGTCTGCAACCCTATATCAACGATTCAAAAGAGTTGTGATACAATGGATTTCATCTCATTGTAGCATCTCCGGAAATGAAGAAGCTGACAGACTGGCAAAGGAAAGGAGAAAGCTACCTCTACCTGATACAAGCATAACTTTTTAAGAGGTAAAGAGTTTTATGAGAACCAGAGACAGAAACAAATGGGATATAGAGCATCAGGACAGACACAAAATGATGCATATTACCAGCTCAGCAGAAGAGAACAAGTGATAATCTTCAGACTGCACATGGGTCACAACAGATTGGGATATCATCTAATCAACAAGCTAAAGATAGGAAGTACCAATGAGTGTAACTGTGGCACCGATAAAATGACTGCTGAACATTTGCTTCAAAGATGCCCAACTTATGAGCAACAGAAAAAGCACAGATTGCCATCACCAGTACCATTCATGGAAAAACTCTATGAAGATACAAGATAAATCTAAGATCTCAGGAAAAAAATTGATAAGATCTTATTGTATAAAACTAAATACAACTAAGGTCCTTATATATAGAACTTGATTAGACCTTATTATAGAAAACTTGATACAACTAAGGTCCAGGTCTATATAATTTTATAAGATCTTATGACATAAAGCTGGATACAACTAAGGCCCATTTGCATAAAAATTGATGAGGTATTATATAAAACTTGATACAACTAATGTCCCTGTATATATAACCTGATTAGACTGTATTATATAAAACTTTATGCAACTAAGGTCCCTCTATATATAACTTGATAAGATCCCATTATGTAAAATGTAACACAACTATAATCCCTGTGTGTAAAATAAGATCCTTAAGTATAGAAATTGGAAGGATCCCATATGGAAAAATTGATACAAATAAAATACCTAAATAGAACACGAAAAGATCCCACCTCACAGTGTAAAACTTGTTACTATGAATGAGAACTCAAAGTTGCATAAGTATCTGAAAAGGCTGGCATTTTATTGAATTTAATTTTTTTTTCTTTTTTTTTTTTAAACACGTTAGAGAGATGTCATCAGAGAGAACATAGAGTAATGGAGAGTGACTGTTACATATTTAAGAATTTTAATGGCTTGCAACTCAGAGAGGAAGATGAATTCAGCAGCTGTCTTTCCTTAAATTTTTACAGACAAAGCTCAACAACTTTCAATTGTAAACAAAGCCCAGAGTTTAGTGTTGAACATAACTTAAATTAACAGGAGGATGACCTCAATGGTCTCTTCTTTTCCTCCTCCCCCCCCCCCCCTTTTTTTTTTCATTTAAAAAAAAAGTTTCTGAAACATTTGCCACATGGAGGGAGTACCATCTGATGATCACCTGATGCAGTGTTCTGCTATAAAAGTTTTAAAAATTACTTTCTAAGTAAGTAATTGATGGTAAATCCTTGTAAGTTCTCAACAGTGTCTAGCAAACTTATCTTACACTTATCATTTGCAGGAGTACCAAAGATTGATATGATACCAGTCATCAGTCCGAACAACCCCAAGGTTGGAGATCCAGAAGTGAAAATAACTTGTCATGCCACTGGTTTCCCTGAACCTACATTCGAATTCAAAAAGGTCAGAATTAGTGAACAGTGCTGTCATATTTTTTCTTGCCGTTTATTTTACTTTACATGTATATCACCAAACAGGACTAAAACGCTAGATGTCACATCCACATAAGCAAGAAAGTGATGGGACCACTATTTTTAATGTGATTCAGAATTAACATCTCATTGCTCTTCAGGCAAACCCATAGGTGCTCGTCCTCCCTCAGCAAATGTCAAAGGGTTGTATTGACACCTGACTCATGCTCTCAGGTGTCCATCACTGTGAGTGTAATGATTAATGCCAAATTCCAGCAGTCTGAAACGTGTTGATTTCAGTGTCAGTCTCTAACATGTGGTTGTTCATTTTCCTTATTACCTCCCTCTTATTCATATCCAGTGTCCCCACTATGGGTGTTGTTTAGGCTAGTGATGTAAAGGGATTGTTACATCATGTAAACTTGTTCAAAGGATGAAAATTGGCTCCAGATTATCATCTGGTGTAAGCCAGAGTATAGATGAGAGTTGGAAGGTAAACAGAAACACAACCATAGACAGTAGTTTAACATGGGACATTTTAGAGTCAAAGTGGAAATTCAAGTACTTCAACATCTTGCAGAAAAAACATGGGACAAGACAGTGTGCCCGTATTCACATAGGTAGTATTTTAGGGGTAAAACTGGTTTGGGGTTCTATTTCATTTAATTTACCCCACTGGCTCCAGATTATTCTTCTATATAAATGAATAATCCGTCGGAAAATTATTAAAGCAGGTCAGAATAGCTCGATAGGTATATATGTTATAGCGAGAATGCGTGTTACATTGGCACACCAACTAAGAAGCAGGTATTGTGCCAATGTATTAATTGTGACCAGTTAATTAAGGAGCTATTCTCCGTTGAAGGAATTAAAGGACAGCAAAGGAAGCATTCCGACGGTATTCTATCTTTTTAGTTACATAACCTATAATTGACAAGTTCGTGTTCACAGCATAAATATATTTAAGTTGGCGGTATCAATATATTTATAGGTTGCTGTGTCAAGTTTGAGTTAACTGGATGATCCTCCAGAGGTATTGTTTAACTTGATCAAAGGGGTACGGGATCCAGGTTCGTATTCAGATTTTGATAGTTGGAAGTAATCACAATGTAATATAAAAGGCAGTACGGTCCATTTTTTTCCTTATAGAGTTCCTAAACAATGTACAAGTCAAACTCAACAACTTCCAACAGCAGTTTAAGCAAAGTCCGACGTTGTATATGAAAAGTTTATTATAGCTTCTTTCAGATGTATGGTGGTAGATTACAAGATGATCCTATTCTCAATTCAGTAACATTCGTTTCCTCATACGAAATCATCTCATAAAATCCATTAGGGCATTTTGATGAGCTTATGTATATCTATTTCATCCTGTCTACTATGCGTAAGTCTAAGTCGAGACCTTTTACCAACCTGAAGTATATGTTGTCATAGGGCTAGGGGTCAGGTTAGCCATTTTTCTCTTGCCAATATAAAGTGGCGGTCAGCAAATCTGCTAGGAACCTAAGGCTCTTGGACTATCCAGAATGACCTGGCTTTGGCTCCTGGCTTTTACTCTTCTTTGACTCTTCTTTTGACTCTTGTTTGGCTCTCTTTTGCTAAGGGTTTTGGGGCGTCAATATATACAAACTGGTTCCAAAGACTGTTTGGGGGGAAGTTGCTTTGATTTGTCAATACGGATATTCCACTAGTTTTGTCGATGTCATATTTACGTCACAAGTTTCTACACAAGTTTCTATGATAGCGAATGGTATAAGCTTTTATTCGAGGGTATTATTAATTCTGTTTAGAGGTTTTCAGGTCTCGTATCATTTCCTGTAACTGTCTAGAAGTCTTTATTTTAAAATGTCGATAAGAGGCTATGTGAAAATTACGTCATCAATAACTTGCGTACTGAAATTATTTAAAGGATAATTACTAAGCTACTAATGTGATCATCATTCCGGTTACATATACGTCCCCATGCTACAGAAATGTATCTCAAAGAGAGACACTTTCCTAGTTCTATCAACTAATAACCCAACAAACTTGCAAATCTAGTAAAACAATGGTATACATCTTTATAGTACATAAGAGGGAACATAGGGGATATCATGAAAACGCACGGTCGATATAAGGTGAATGTATGCATACCGGTCAATCTATATGAAGACATCCAAACATCAAAATTGTCCGCAACAATTTAAATTTTAACAAACAAAATTACTAATCATCGAAACGCGTATGTGGGGAAATGAGGGTACTCAACACAAATGCGGCGAAAATCCTTAATGTGTGTCATCTGATGCTGGGAGGATCAAATGCAATTGAAGAATTGAAAAACTATAACACTGGTCAAAAAAAAAATCTTGAACTATAAACGGAAAATTTGAAAATGTCCAATCATATAAGCTATTCAATCGTGTCATGTGATAATAGCGATCCAACCCCGCTGTAAAGTCACGTATAGTCGTTAAGGTGTGAATACTAATGTTCAAGACACTATGGGTTTGATCTGTTTACATGTATTTTGTACCGCGGAATAAGTACTATTAAAACCGGTACGACTTATTCACAACGTGTCATATAATCTGTTGGTGACTCAATAGTGTTTGTACTGAGAATCTAGCATAGAAAACTCGGTTGTAGTCCGGAATAGAAACGCTAGGGCATCCCAATGAACGGGCGGTTTGCTCTCTGGCGTCTGGTGGAGTAAAGAGAAGACGTGAAGGTCGCTAATGGACATCCTCACTTGATATAAATCCAGACGAGGGATTTGTGGTAAGTCAATAGAGGTACTACCGAATTTGGCTTCATCAATTCAGAAATGTCATTTTATACAAATCGTGATTTTGATTTTTTTTTGACGACGAAGAGTCAGATACTTCCTTTGCAAACTCGTATATAGTTGAATCACGAAGTAATAAGGTTTCCGTAGCAACGCAAAGGTTTATGTAAAGTCCAACGAGCAGGAAGTGTGGAAACATTTCCTCGAAATTCCAGTCACAGCTTGTTAGCTAATAACGACATCATTTGGGACAAAAGCATGCATTTATCCATGCGAGGTGAAACATTTGGTAAAATATTAACCGTAGGGGTAGGGAGTGAAGTATCGTCGTTAACCATGTCGACATCGTGTGAGAAGCGTTGGGGATTTGTACGACGTCTTTGCTTCGTAGGTTTAATAAAAATGTGCTCTTGCGGCAATCTCGGTAGTTTGGCTAGAGGGGTGGAATCTGAAGAGGAAGGCTCGTATTTCCGTTTATCAGGTGTCCTTCTTGATTCGTCCATACCGCACAAAGTAGAGTTAGATGCACTGGTCATCGAATCTGTGTCTGGGTAAAGAATCATCTGGTGTTTCTTCATCATACAATGGAGCCATTTGAGATGATTGATAATCATGTCGATCGGTGGGTTCAGGATTGCGAAATTTTGTAACGTCTGGAAAACTCTCTTTCTGTTGTATAGGACGTTGTCGTAATTCTCGCAAAGGTATATTCTCTTTACTGGAAGACGCATGACCTCTCTCTTGACGTTGAATAAGGCGTTGTCTTAGCTCCTGCAGAGGGATATTGTTTTCACTAGAAGATGAATCTCTGTTATCTCTAATACGTTTGACGAACGTATCCAAATTCTGTGAAGGGATATCGGAGTCATGGGAGGAGGAATCTGATTTGGGTAATTCATCATCAGTGGAAGATGAGGGAGGTTGCGCTAGGGTAGACAATCTCGTGGGTCTATCAGCTTGTTTTTTTCGTGACAGTGAGTGGTCTGTGGTCGTCAAGACGCATCTGGGACACATGAGCTTTCGTTGTGGTATCTCTTTCTTCATTCCACAGGATGTAATTGGTTGTCGATTTTCGTTCCAACACTTTAAAACCAGGAATCCAATGGTTATCAAATTTGTTCGTTCACACATGTTTCCGAAAATAAACCAAATCTCCAGGCTTAAACTCTTGGAGTTTTGCTGTTTTGTTCTTAATTCGTGCATTTTTTTCGAAGGCTTTTCTTACTTTCCGATGGGCTATTACATGAGCTCTATGCTTCTGTTGGAGCGTAATTTGGATAGGACATTCGCCAAAATATTTTCTCTGTGGCGCCAAAAGATTTTATCTAGTGGAAAAGTTGGTTCTCTTCCGTAAAGCAGGTAGAACGGTGAAAATCCAGTAGTATCATTGATATTAATTCGAATTGCTTCTAAAGCTTTAAAATTCCAAGCTTTAAAATTTTTTAATCTTTTAACGGCTTGTTTGATCTCGTCCAGCGTGAATTCATCGCAAGTTATTGGCAAAGTGGTTGTGGATGTTTCATTATTAAAATCAGGTGTTACTGTTGGTGGTGGTCTGTTTAGCACCTCCATGAAGTGCTCAGCCCATCTCTTCATTTGTTCTTTTTCTGTTGGTATTGAATTCCCTAATTTACCTTTAACAGGTGTTTCCATAGCAGTAGGCTGGTGACATAGTTGTTTTGTAATTTGATAAAGGCACCTACTATTACCAGTTCTTGCAGCATTTTCAGCTTCTACGGCCAGTTCATTGATGAAATGTCTTTTATATCTTCGAGTTTTTGTCTTCACTTCTTTATTTAACAAGTTATAAGTTAGTTTGACGAAATTTCAGGGGAAATGATTAAAGCAGTTAATGACAACAACCTCTTGAGAATTTTAGATATTATAAATGAAGTATGGAGAGAAGAACAACCACCACAACAATGGAAAGACAGTATTATTGTAAAGTTACCGAAGAAAGGTGATCTATCAGACTGTAATAACTGGCGTGGTATATCTCTATTATCAGTACCTGGAAAATTATTATGTTGCATGATGTTAGAAAGACTTAAATTGCATGCTGACGAAAAGATCAGAGAAGAACAAGCGGGTTTCAGGCCGAAACGATCATGTATTGATCAAATATTCACACTAAGAACAATTATAGAAGAATCAGTGGAAAGGCAATCGCCACTTATTATCACCTTCGTCGATTTTCAAAAAGCCTTTGATAGTCTACACCGCCCATCATTGTGGAAGATACTTACAATCTATGGTTTTCCAACAAAATATGTGAATATAATCAAAGCGCTATATGACAATGCAAGATGTTGTGTTAGAACAAATAGAGGGAATACAGAATGGTTTACAGTAGAAACAGGGGTGAAACAAGGCTGTATTATGTCACCACTACTTTTTGGAATAGCTATTGATTGGGTTATGAAAAACTATACCCACAATGAACAATTGGGTATAAAATGGACAAATGGAAAATTCCTGGGGGACCTGGATTTCGCAGATGATGTAGCATTCTTAAGTTCAACACCAAGACAATCCCAAGAAGCAATAAATAATTTGTGTCATCTCTCGGTTAAAATTGGTCTCCAAATAAATGCCTCTAAAACTAAAGCTATGAACTTTTCTAACGAGGCCTTTGATATCATCTTGAACGGGGAAAAACTACAGAAAGTTGAAAGTTTCAATTATTTAGGCAGTAAAATGACTCAGGATGGTGACACAACAAGAGCAATCCATACTAGAATTGCTTTGGCAGCTAGCGCCTTCAATAGATTATCTAACATTTGGAAATTACGATCATTGAATATACATACCAAGCTTCGTCTGTTTAATTCAAATGTTATCCCAGTGTTAACATACGGCTGTGAGAGTTGGAAAATAACAAAATCATTGGAGAACAAGCTGAATACATTCGAGAACAAATGTCTTAGAAAACTCATGAACATCAGTTGGAAAGAATTCAAGACTAATCGACAAATAAGAGAAGACTCTAGGCAGAAATATGTCTCCGACTATATAAGGAAAAGACGATGGTCATATATCGGTCATGTCCTACGAATGCAAAACAACAGAATACCACTACAGGCGCTCACTTGGGTTCCTGAGGGTAAGCGGAAAAAAGGAAGACCAAAAAAAACACTCAGAAGAACAATAATAAGAGAAGGAAGAACGTTGGGCCTAAATAATGTGCAAGAGCTAAGAGGAGTGGCGTCACAACGAACAACCTGGAGAGCACTGGTTTCTGCCTTATGCGCCGTGTTTGGCGCTTAAAGAATTTATTATTATTATTATTATTGACCCTGTCCGGCAATAAACTTGGCTATTATATCGTGCATGGTGGCATGCATTCGCTCATTTCTCCCATTTGACTGCGGATGGTAGTATGCAGTCGTAGTATGTTTGATATTTAACCTTTTGAGAGTTGAAGCAAAGGGCTCTCCTACGAATTGTTTCCCGTTATCAGTGATTACACGCTTGGGACATCCATGTCGTGGTAAAAATTGTTGTAGGAAAACATGAGTGATGATGGTAGCATGCAGTCGTAGTATGTTTGATATTTAACCTTTTGAGAGTTGAAGCAAAGGGCTCTCCTACGAATTGTTTCCCGTTATCAGTGATTACACGCTTGGGACATCCATGTCGTGGTAAAAATTGTTGTAGGAAAACATCAGTGATGAGGGTTGAAGTGGCATTTTCTAAGGGGAAACATTCTGGCCATACCGTGTATTGGTCTACGATGTGTAAAATGTATCTGTGTCCTCCTAAAGTTGTGGGGTAAGGTCCAGATAAATCCAAGCTAATAACTTCCATTGGGTAGTGCGGATAAGACATTTCTTGGATAGGGGCTCGAATAGTTCTCATATTTCTTAGCTTGCAAACCCCACATGTCCCAACATACTCTATGATATCTTTAATCATCGTGGGCCAGTAATAACGTTTTAGGATCACATCTAGAGTCTTGTCTCTTCCAAAATGCCCGTTTTCGTCATGAAACTGTTGTAATACTTTTGGAACTAGCGATTTGGGTATACATTTTTGTAGAGTACCATTGTCTCTAGAGCCAATATGATACAAGATATTATCTTCCGAAAGGATGATGATAGGAAACTCTTTACAGAGCGATACAACAGGAGGCAATCTGATCATCAGAAGAAGTCCCCCCATCGGACAAGTGTTTCGGCCCAGTATACTCCTTTACACTCTAAGGGGGGCGGGCCCACTTGGGTCATGACTCCCAAGCGTCTCAGCCTCCTGTTGTCTTGTATCGAAAATGAACCCATTTCACTTATGGTAGCAACTTTAAGGATGATGTAGTCTTTCTTCTCTTTTGGATTTGTACGAACCTGTGTAATGATCTTAACTAATGTTTCATCTTTCAATTGTTCTTTCTTAAAGTCGATATTCTGTTCAAACGTTTCTGTTCCTTGGTTGTCTGATGGTAAATCAAATGTGGTTCCATGTTGTAGTTCAGGTTCTTGTGTTGTCACCTCTTCATCATTTTGTCTTGAGTTTTTAGAGTCTATGGCATGAATTTCCTTTGTGTTGTCGTCGATGTCCGATGTAGATTCAAGGAGTGGGGAGTCTGGTTCATTGGTGTCAGAATATGGAATTCGGGACAAAAGATCAGCACACGTATTCAATTTTCCGGGAATATACTCAATGGTTGTATTGTAACTTTGGAGATTTATCGCCCAGGTCTGGAGTTTCTTGGGTTGCTCTGCAGTCTTAGTTAGCCAGCTTACAAGTGGTTGGTGATCTGTTCTGATGATAACCTGGGTTCCACTGATATAAAAATCGAATTTCTGGAGGGCGTAATGGATTGCATAGGCTTCCTTCTCTGTCGTAGTCCATCTCCTCTGTGTTCGGCTTAATGTGTGGGAAAGGAAGGCTATCGGTTTTTCGTTTGGAACATTTTTTATCACTTGCGGTTCGTCTGGTGATCTGTCTTGTACAAGGCACGCGCCTACTGCTGTGTTTGATGCGTCCGTGTATATAATCATGGGCTTGTTCAAGTCTGGATGGGCTAGAAAAGGTACGGTGGTTAAGGCTGTCTTCAGGTACTCAAATGCTTTTTGGCAATCTTCAGTCCAGCGGAATTTGGCATACTTCCTGGTTAGTTTCAGTAATGGTTCAGCCACTTTAGAAAAATTGATAATGTGCTTTCGATAATACGCACAACACCCAAAGAATCCTCTTAATTGACGTACTGTGGTAGGTGGAGGGATCTTTTGGATAGCTTCAATCTTTTCACTGTCCGGTCTGATTCCGTTGGAGTTGACAATAAAGCCCAAATATTTTATTTCCTTCTGTAGGAAACGGCATTTGCTGAGTTTCAACTTTACTTTGTGCAATCTCATTCTGTCGAAAACAGTCTCGACATGTTTCAGGTGTTCTTCCATTGTTCCCTTTGTGTGGATCAAGACATCATCTATATATGCTGATGCAAATGAGTTCAGTCCTTGCAACACTTCATCCATTAAACTTACGTAAGTAGCCGGGCTATTTTTCAGTCCAAAAGGTAATACATTCCAACTATATGATCCCATGTGTGTACAGAAAGTAGATTTCTTCTTTGCATCTTCAGACAATGGTATTGTCCAGAATCCGGAGCGTGCATCTAGTGAGGTATACCAGTCTGAGTTACCCAAGGTGGCCAAAATATCATCAATTCTAGGTAGAGGGTAGGATATCGTTTTGGTGATTTTATTTAACGCTCTGTAGTCACAGCAAAAGCGAGAGCTACCGTCTTTCTTTGTTACTATCACAATGGGTGAAGACCATGATGATCTGGATCGTTCAATTATCCCAGCTGCTAGCATGTCGCCAATGGCTTTCTCCACTATCCCTCGATTCTTTAGTGGGGTGTGGTACGGTTTGAGGGTTATGGGTTCTTCAGTTGTAGTTTCTATTTCCATGGTAACGGTCGTAGTCCTTTCTAACTCTATGTCAGATAACGCAAATACATCTTGATGTTTCGTTATGAATTTTTCAAGTCTGGGTTTTAGTTCATCTGTTGTCTGTAATGTTGCTAGCAATTCTTTCGTTCTATCTGAATGAAATTTTTTCGTCATTATCCTTTCTGGTGGACAAAAGCGGTATTCTCTTTTTTGTGTCTGTTCGTCGGTGTACCTACTCTTCGAGTCTCTTGGCAATTTATCATAGAACTGGCGATTCCTTGAATATGTCCGGTTTCTTGGGTATGCATAAGATGTAACTGTTCCCACAATATTCTCTCTGTTCCATGAAGTATGGTACTTATTTTTTCTTTCATACCTTCCTTGTATGATTTCTCTATCCAAATCGTCAGCGAATAGCGAGTCAGGTTTTACATATTTCTTTCTGTTATTTGTGCTCCTTCGGTCCAGAGACATTTTTTCTTTCGACTCTCTTGTATTTGGAATGTTTCTTCTTGTTGACTCTATAGGATCTAGAGTTTTGTAAGGATGGGGATGGGATGAAGATCTTAATTTGTTTATCTGGGATTTTGGATAGACGCTCTTGGCCTTGAATAGTTTGGTCAATACATCTTTCCTTTCCGTCTGGATCTTTGCTATTACTGTACCTCTGGGAATAGTGGTGGTTGTACCTGACGTATTTAGTACCATTATTGGAAAATCTCTTCGTATATTTATTTCCACGATGCCATCTTGTACTTCTATGTGTGGATCTCCTCTATTTCTTTCATTTTCAATTTGTGATATGTATACAGCCTGTCCTATGTCAAAGTATGGAGATCTTTTTATTTTAGCTCTGGTTAGAGTTACTGAATTCGGTTTCAGAGTAACCGGTGCCGCAGTTCGAACCAGGGTCGCGATATGGATATCGTCCTGAAATGGTACATATGTATTGTTCACTTTTAGTTGTTTTAAATCAAAGTATATCCTCACATTATTTTTGATGAGGAAGTCTCTTCCTATTATGAAGTTTCTTGATAATCCTCTCGTTATAATGAAGTTATGGCGTAGAATTTCTCTTCCCATTTTAAATGTCAAATAAGCCGTTCCCACTGCTTTTAGTGCTTGACCTGTTACTGATTTCATTTGTACTGTTCTTCTGGAAAAATTTGCCATGTGTTGAATTTGATAATACAGCTTCTCCCGGATAAGACTTACAGTTGCTCCTGTGTCTATTAACGCTCTAAATTGTTGTTTTCCTATTTCTATTATACATGAACTGGGGTCTGGACAAATGTTGAGATTTGCTTGTTCGTTTCTGTCTTTCATTTTTTCATTTAGAGATCTCTTTTTTCGGCCGTCACATCCGATCTCTGCTAATGTGGAGCCGTCCCGTTTCCCGACCTTCTTGTTGCTTGGGAAAAGTTGTTTCTATTTTGTTGGGGTCTTCTTGGGTAGTTTTCTGGATAGTGGACTTGGCGTTGATATTCACCGTTGTAATTGTTTTGGGGTAGGTAGTGGTTTCTCGAACTCATAGATTGGTACTGGGGTTTTCTACATGTCATTGAACCATGACCCACGGATCCACAGTTGTAGCAGGTTGGTGGTTGCATCAAGGGTTCTATATGGTGTATCTTATGCTCTCTTTCATTTGGTTGTGGTAAGGAGTGTCTTAGTTCTCTGTGTGTGTGTTATTTGATCTTCTGTGATATTCTTGATTTCGATTCCAACGAGGTCTAGCATGGTCTACTTCCATAGGTTGATGAGGCGATGGTTCATATTGTTGATGCTGAAATAGCGGTTCATTTTGCGTACGTTGGTAGAATGGTTCAGGTTGAGGATGCTGGCATTCATGGTTTAGCAATGGCAATCTTCCAATCCTCTGCTGAAATCTTTTTTTGACATTTTCCTCATTAACTGCTATCTGGATGGCCAGTGTAATTGACTGAGGATCTTTTCTTAACATGTGCATTTTCAGAGAATCTGAATAGAGGCCATCGACAAAAATTCCCACTAAGTGTTTCTCGAGCTCGGTTGTTGGTATGCTACCTCCCACGAAAGCATCTTCAGCTAAGTTTAAGAGTCGGTCGCCATACATCTGCACCGATTCCATTTTCTCTTGCCTTATCATTCTCAAAAGTGTCCAAGCGTGCTCGGCGTCCGTTATGTTAGAATATCGTGACACTAGCACTCTTTTCAATTCCTCAAAGGTTTCACTTGGGTAGGCCTTCGCTCTTCTTCTCACAAAATCAGTTATCAATCCTTCCGATGATAAAAACACTATTTTCTTTTTTTCCAAATCTGTTGTGGCGTCAATAAGGTAAGCAAACTTATCCATATCCACCATCCATTGTCTAAATTTCATGGGGTCACCACTAAATGGAGTTATGAAGTTTTTAATGGTTCTAAATTTAGCATGTTGATCTACATGTTGTAACGTGTCAGTCATGTTTTGTAACACCATCAAATTTATATCTCCTTGCTCTGGCGGAATACTTGTTGTGGAGCCATTTGTGCTTGTTGCATTTGCATAGCCTGTTGATTTTGTTGTCTCAGTATTTCATCTGCATAATTCTCCATGTTCTGATTTATGTGAGAAAAAAATGATTCTTGTTGTTGTTTCTTTTCTTGCCTTTTCTTCCAATTCAAAATCCTGGTCCTAAGGCACCATAATAAATTACACTATGTGCCCGTATTCACATAGGTAGTATTTTAGGGGTAAAACTGGTTTGGGGTTCTATTTCATTTAATTTAACATTCTTCTATATAAATGAATAATCCGTCGGAAAATTATTAAAGCAGGTCAGAATAGCTCGATAGGTATATATGTTATAGCGAGAATGCGTGTTACATTGGCACACCAACTAAGAAGCAGGTATTGTGCCAATGTATTAATTGTGACCAGTTAATTAAGGAGCTATTCTCCGTTGAAGGAATTAAAGGACAGCAAAGGAAGCATTCCGACGGTATTCTATCTTTTTAGTTACATAACATAATTGACAAGTTCGAGTTCACAGCATAAATATATTTAAGTTGGCGGTATCAATATATTTATAGGTTGCTGTGTCAAGTTTGAGTTAACTGGATGATCCTCCAGAGGTATTGTTTAACTTGATCAAAGGGGTACGGGATCCAGGTTCGTATTCAGATTTTGATAGTTGGAAGTAATCACAATGTAATATAAAAGGCAGTACGGTCCATTTTTTTTCCTTATAGAGTTCCTAAACAATGTACAAGTCAAACTCAACAACTTCCAACAGCAGTTTAAGCAAAGTCCGACGTTGTATATGAAAAGTTTATTATAGCTTCTTTCAGATGTATGGTGGTAGATTACAAGATGATCCTATTCTCAATTCAGTAACATTCGTTTCCTCATACGAAATCATCTCATAAAATCCATTAGGGCATTTTGATGAGCTTATGTATATCTATTTCATCCTGTCTACTATGCGTAAGTCTAAGTCGAGACCTTTTACCAACCTGAAGTATATGTTGTCATAGGGCTAGGGGTCAGGTTAGCCATTTTTCTCTTGCCAATATAAAGTGGCGGTCAGCAAATCTGCTAGGAACCTAAGGCTCTTGGACTATCCAGAATGACCTGGCTTTGGCTCCTGGCTTTTACTCTTCTTTGACTCTTCTTTTGACTCTTGTTTGGCTCTCTTTTGCTAAGGGTTTTGGGCGTCAATATATACAAACTGGTTCCAAAGACTGTTTGGGGGGAAGTTGCTTTGATTTGTCAATACGGATATTCCACTAGTTTTTTGTCGATGTCATATTTACGTCACAAGTTTCTACACAAGTTTCTATGATAGCGAATGGTATAAGCTTTTATTCGAGGGTATTATTAATTCTGTTTAGAGGTTTTCAGGTCTCGTATCATTTCCTGTAACTGTCTAGAAGTCTTTATTTTAAAATGTCGATAAGAGGCTATGTGAAAATTACATCATCAATAACTTGCGTACTGAAATTATTTAAAGGATAATTACTAAGCTACTAATGTGATCATCATTCCGGTTACAACAGGTTGAGGGGGAAAAAAAAGAATACCATTACACAGTATGAAAAAAACAGCAAAAAAATTTAAAATAAAACAAACAGCAATGGAAGAAATGTATAAAAACAGGAAAAGAATATAGGCATATTTAAAAAGAACAAAGCCAGAATGTCCACAGCCAAGACAAATGTATCCATACACTGCAAACAAACAAATGTCAAAAGAAGCATCAAAGGGATGACAGAAAATAGTTATGAGGTGGCAAAAGAAGGCAAAGGAAGCTGCAACCAAAGAAAACATGCTTGATCTGTACAACAGTACAAAAAAAACTACCTGATAAATTGTACAAGCAAATAGATTTATCAAGGACAAAAAAGGATATTTTCTTAGGGACATAAAAGAACAGCTGAATAGATGATAGGAGTATTGTAAGAAAATGTGAAAACTGATAAACTTCACATGATCTCCTAGACATTCAGTCAGCAAAGCAGTCCAAAAGAAGATTTGAAAAACCCATAATGCATTTACAAAATGGAAAAGCTCTGGTTCTGACTGGTTTTGCAATGGAGATCACCATAGCAGACATTAGGCTCATATACAGAGTTATTTTAAATACTTGGTAAATTTATTCTGGAAGGGAAAGGAAATGCCAGCAGATTGAAAAAAGGATATTATCAAGCTGCTAAAGAACGGAACTTTATAGAAATGCACAAATTACACATAAATAATGCTAAAATCAGTGCTGGAAAGTATATGAAACAGGAACTTTTTCTTCTTCATCAAGAACTATGCATGGTGGCATGGCCAATCTTGTCTTTCCACAATTTTCTGTCTCAGGTACTATTTATCAATGTTATTATTGACTTCTTTCCCAGCCATGATGTAAAGCTGTCAAGTATTTTCTCTCCTTGTTGTCCCCTATCTCTTTTTCCTTCAATCTTTCCTGTTGTCATGACAACATATTCCAGCTTTCTTCTTCTCAGAACATGCCCAAAGGAAGTGAATTGCTTCCAGAATGAGGAATAAACTTTCTTTGTGCATCATTTCCACAATAGCCACCTAGTGCGCCCGTTTGGTTACAGTCATATTTCCTCGTGGGTGCATTTTACTCGATATAACAAAAAAATAACTATTGCATTTTTCTTCTTCTTCCTTGTTCATCCTGAAAAGGACGTTGGTTGCATTGTGTCCGTTTACAGCAAAGCTGCGAAATTTGCGCCTTTCGGCCGACACATCCGACTTTAGCACAGCATTTTTTGGGACTGGGTTTGCCTTCCCACTTTGATCCCTACTCTCTCAGCCAGACTGCAGTGATGCAGCCTGTTCCCAGGACCACCACTAGGAGGTGGAGTAGGGTCTTGGTCAGCTCTGGTTCGTTGACCCTAACGCAGCAACAGAGATGAATGCAGTCAGCGACTCATAGCTTGACTATTGCATTCAAGACTTACATCAGTTCAAAATATTTTTCTGGAGATTCTTCAACCCCTGAGTGATATTAAATAAAAGTAACATATAATTTGGTGCCTAAATAAAACCTGAAAACCTTACGCCCTGGGACAGAAAGAGTTTCTGCAGTATGTTGTAATAGTCCCATGTTCAGTCCTTTGTTGTTGCCTTTTGTGATATGCCTGACAGGGTACAGTGTTACTATCCATCTCTGAGGAGATGATGACAAGAATAGAACTACCTCTCAGACATGTTGTAAGAGTGACTGCCATGAGGTTGTGTATGAGGATGGCAACCTCATCATGTAATAAAAATAGCTACAGAAACCACAGCTGTGAGAGAATGTGAATGCTTGGTGCAGGTTTCCTGTAAAGGTGGCCAGCTGTAGTGGTGGCCAGCTGTTAGTGGTGGCCAGCTGTTAGTGGTGGCCAGCTGTTAGTGGTGGCCAGCTGTTAGTGGTGGCCAGCTGTTAGTGGTGGCCAGCTGTTAGTGGTGGCCAGCTGTTAGTGGTGGCCAGCTGTTAGTGGTGGCCAGCTGTAGTGGTGGCTCTATGCTCTATAAGAAATGCCAAGGAAAAAGGAGGATGATGATTAATAGTTCTGTAAAAACAAAAGGTTCTGTGCTGGTTTTTAATGTTTTAATAATTTAAAAAAACAATACTAATCCCCTTCTTGTGTCTATGCATTTTAAAAATTGGGTAATATATAAAGTTAATATTGATTATCTTTGTTAACAGCAAGTATGTGCAGAACATTAACATATACATCTGAGCATTATTAAATGTTAATTCCCATATTTGATTGCTTCTTCAGTATTCAAGTCCTGTTGTCTCATCTTTCCATCTGGGTACATTTTTGTAGCTCCTAAATGTCACAAGAGAACGGCACATTAAAAATGTGGAGTGTGTTCTGTATGCTTATAATTGCTCAAGTTGGTGGTTCTATGCTCCATAAGAAGGCAAATTTTCATGAAAATTATATAATCTGCGGAGCCGTGGTAGCGCAGTGGTTAGTGCAAACGGCTCCAGGGTCGACCCAGCCTCATGAATTGGGTACCTGAGCAACTTCTGGGAAGGTTAAGGCAGCTGGCGTGATGCTGACTACATCAACCCTGGTGTGCCAATGGTTAAGAAGATATGGGCCTAACACCATATTCCCAATATGCCTCAATGGGCGTGTAACAGGATCCTTTACCTTATCTTATATAATGAAAATTGCTGCATAGAAACAACTTTTCTCTTAGCACCCATGTAGCAGTAAAAAAGAGATCTCAGCTACTGATGTTAACAAGTCCCTGTAGTTCCCGGGGATCTCTGATGTCAACAAGCCCCTGTAGTTCTCAGGGATCTCTGATGTCAACAAGCCCATGTAGTTCTCAGGGATCTCTGATGTCAACAAGCCCCTGTAGTTCCTGGGGATCTCTGATGTCAACAAGCCCCTGTAGATCCCAGGGATCTCTGATGTCAACAAGCCCCTGTAGTTCTCAGGGATCTCTGATGTCAACATGCCCCTGTAGATCCCATGGATCTCTGATGTCAACAAGCCCCTGTAGTTCTCAGGGATCTCTGATGTCAACAAGCCCCTGTAGTTCTCAGTGATCTCTGATGTCAACAAGCCCCTGTAGTTCTCAGGGATCTCTGATGTCAACAAGCCCCTGTAGTTCTCGGGGATCTCTGATGTCAACAAACCCCTGTAGATCCCAGGGATCTCTGATGTCAACAAGCCCCTGTAGTTCTCAGGGATCTCTGATGTCAACAAGCCCCTGTAGATCCAGGGATCTCTGATGTCAACAAGCCCCTGTAGTTCCTAGGGATCTCTGATGTCAACAAGCCCATGTAGATCCCCGGTATCTCTGATGTCAACAAGCCCCTGTAGTTCCTGGGGATCTCTAATGTCAACAAGCCCCTGTAGATCCCAGGGATCTCTGATGTCAACAAGCCCCTGTAGTTCCTAGGGATCTCTTATGTCAACAAGCCCCTGTAGATCCCCAGTATCTCTGATGTCAACAAGCCCCTGTAGTTCCTGTGGATCTCTAATGTCAACAAGCCCCTGTAGATCCCAGGGATCTCTGATGTCAACAAGCCCCTGTAATTCTCAGGGATCTCTGATGTCAGCATGTCCCTGTAGTTCTCAGGGATCTCTGATGTCAACATGTCCCTGTAGTTCTCAGGGATCTCTGATGTCAACAAGCCCCTGTAGTTCTCAGGGATCTCTGATGTCAACAAGCCCCTGTAATTCTCAGGGATCTCTGATGTCAACAAGCCCCTGTAGTTCTCAGGGATCTCTGATATCAACAAGCCACTGTAGTTCTCAGGGATCTCTGATGTCAACAAGCCCCTGTAGTTCCTGGGGATCTCTGATGTCAACAAGCCCCCGTAGATCCCACGGATCTCTGATGTCAACAAGCCCCTGTAGTTCCTGGGGATCTCTGATGTCAACATGTCCCTGTAGTTCTCAGGGATCTCTGATGTCAACAAGCCCCCATAGTTCTCATGTATCTCTGATGTCAACAAGCCCCTGTAGTTCTCAGGGATCTCTGATGTCAACATGTCCTTGTAGTTCTCAGGGATCTCTGATGTCAACAAGCCCATGTAGTTCCTGGGGATCTCTGATGTCAACAAGCCCCTGTAGTTCTCTGATGTCAACAAGCCCCTGTAGTTCTCAAGGATCTCTGATGTCAACAAGCCCCTGTAGTTCCTGGGGATCTCTGATGTCAACTAGCCCCTGTAGTTCTCAGGGATCTCTGATGTCAACAAGCCCCTGTAGTTCCTAGGGATCTCTGATGTCAACAAGCCCATGTAGATCCCAGGGATCTCTGATGTCAACAAGCCCCTGTAGTTCTCAGGGATCTCTGATGTCAGCATGTCCCTGTAGTTCTCATGGATCTCTGATGTCAACAAGTCCCTGTAGTTCCTGGGGATCTCTGATGTCAATATGTCCCTGTAGTTCTCAGGGATCTCTGATGTCAACATGTCCCTGTAGTTCTCAGGGATCTCTGATGTCAACAAGCCCCTGTAGTTCCTGGGGATCTCTGATGTCAACAAGCCCATGTAGTTCTCAGGGTTCTCTGATGTCAATATGTCCCTGTAGTTCTCAGGGATCTCTGATGTCAACATGTCCCTGTAGTTCTTAGGGATCTCTGATGTCAACAAGCCCCTGTAGTTCTCAGGGATCTCTGATGTCAACAAGCCCCTGTAGTTCTCAGGGATCTCTGATGTCAAGAAGCCTCTGTAGTTCACATGGATCTCTGATGAGATGAAGAAAGATTTTTTTTAAGACAAAGTATCCCGTTCAACCCTTGATGAGTTATAATTAAGATATACAGTGTAGTAAATTCAGAATAATAAAATCTGATTTCTGATATCTAAATATAGCATCATCTTCCCCCCTCCACTCCATCCAAGTACAGTAAATCAAAACTGTAAACTTGTGTGAATATATGTGTATGCCCACCACTAAAGAATATGATTACTGCTCCCACAGGCATGTCATACAGGGCAACTAAGTGAGGTTGTGCATGGGGTTGGCAACATAAAACAAATAATTACAGAAACCACTATGGCAAGAGCATGTGATTGCTTGTGCTGGTTCCCTGCAAGGGAACCAGTTGCCGTGGTGATTCTGTGCTCCATACTCGGCAAAAAGGAAAGAGATGACAAAAGATAATATCTACCAAAAGTGTGAATATTGTTTAAGATATTCCAAAGTAACCAATAGAAACAACATTTTCTTGTTCATAGGGTGACAATCTTATCCCAGAGGATCAAGTGGATGAGAAAAATGGCATTTTGACTCTTCAGAATCTGAAACGAGAAGATGAGGCAGTATACACCTGTGTGGCCAGGAACAAAGGTGGTTTTGATGAGAAGTCAAATCTACTGGATGTGAAAAGTGAGTTCAACTCTTCCAGAATTTAACTTTATTGTTTAGATCGTTACTGTTAATTATAATTGACCTCACTGCACTCCAAACCCATAGGTGCTCAGTCTCCCTCTGGAAATGTTGTAGAGTATGAATGCTAATTGTACCTGTAGCATGCTGGTTGTACATACAACGGATGCATCCTCCCTCACGTCCATTTCTGCTAGTCCCACGTTTGATGCCAAACTCCATAAGTCTCAGCCTTGTTGATTCATCCATTGCAGTGTCATTATCTAGCAGGTGATCATTAATTGCCCTTAGTATCTCTCCCTTATCCATGTCCAGTGTCCCACTATGAGTGCTCTCGAGACCAGTCTGTCAGCTCTCTCATTGCCACGTACCCCTGCATGACCAGGACAGTAGATCCACACCACTCCTTAAAGACTTGAGGATTCTATTGACGTTTTCCATTCCTGCCACAGCCATCCATTCTGAACTTTTGGAAGCATGGCCTGAGAGTCTGACAATATAACTGCCCTGGTTGATGGAGTTTCAGACAGCCACCTCAGTGCTGCAGTAACTGCCTCCACCTCCATTCTCCTGCTGGAGGATGTTGTCATGTAGGCTCCACTCTGTTCAGAAAAAACCCTGCCCTTTATTCTCACAGAGAAGCCCCATCCTAATTTCTCACCACATGTCACAGCGTAAAGTAAATCATCTGTCACCTTCTTGGGCCTTGTCACTAGTGATCGTATAGTGGAGTTTATTTGTTCTCTTTTCCTCTTTTGTGGGTGACAGTGGTGGGTGAATGGGGTTCAAATTCAACACGCCATCAGATTTAAACAATAGAGCAACAATCAAGACCCCAAAACGGAGTCACAATAATGAAGACATAGTCTCTAAAAAGATCTATAGTTCTTTATTTAGCCACAATGCAGGGTTTTAGGTTGACTTACATGATCTGACTTGTTCTTACATCTATAAAACCTCATTCATTTCGGGAGGGGGTCAGTCCCTTCTCGAGATTCTTTGCTGGGCGTCTGTATTAACCATTGACTGACCTACAGACCATGTCCTATGTCCTTCTTCTGCCCTTACTTTAACGGTCTTCGTTATTGACAGGCTTACCCGTTCTATTCGGTTCTGGGTTGTTTCACGATGTCGACTTCTTACTGTGGGACAGTCCGCCATAACCAGTTCAATTATTATCAAGTTGACCCTTCAGTTCTTTTGTTGTTCTTCATCTTCTTTCATTGGAGTGAAATGGAGCATCTTGTGGTTCGGGGGACATATTGTAACCTCTGACGTCATCACCGTTGCTCTGTATGACGTCGTTTTTTTAAGATCCATAGTTCCGTAAGCTGCATCGAGATTATTCTCTTCACTTCCTAGTCGGTCCCTTATTCTTTATTATTCCGTCATCTCAACCGTATGCTGCTGCTCCTGTGACATATACACCCCAGGGTCCCTCAAAGAAAAATGATGCTCTAAAGCATCATTCCCCTCCAGCCCTATCTCTCCCAGGTCCATAAAACGACCCCTTCCAACTAACTCATAACCAATTAAAATGTTGAACTAATTTCTTAAAATTCCTAATACCATGAATAATAACCTGTTTAACTTCTTAATATTTCATTTACATACATTTGATTACAACAATGTTAAACCTTAAAATTCATAATACAACATTTTACACTGTCCCCCCGGTTCAGCCCTCAGCCTACTCTCGTCTCTCCACATAACAACTTGTACCTCTACTAATAACAAGACCCTCGCAAGTCTTCTCTCTCGTCTTGCTTCTTAATTCTATAGTACCAGTCGTTCCGCCACTGCATCCATGACACACCCCTTGTTCTGCCGTAATGCATTATAGTTTTCCCCAACTTCAGCATCACGCATAAGTCTGATTTGACTCTATTTATGCCCTTATACAAGAATTAGCTATCGCCTCCAACTTGTACTTATAACTGCTATAAGCAGCCTTCAAAGATTCTCTCTTTTCCTCCTTTCTTTCTTAATCCTGTTTGCTATCTCATTTCACTCTCTATACTCTTCTCATAATTTTACTTATCTCTGGGTTTCGGAGAAGCCTATCTCCCTACAAGTCTCCACAAGACTTTAGCAATCACCTAAACATCTTTGCTCTCCACACTACCTATTAATCTTGTTCCCTCTCTGGAACTATCTCTCACCATTTACCTTATTCCCTAAATTTTGGAGAAGCCCATCTCCGCATTAATCTCAACAAGAGTCTATCACTCGCCGCGGCATCTCTGTGCCCTCGCACTACTTCTTAAACTCGTTCCTTCTCTGGAACTATTTCTCACCTTTTACCCTACTCTCTAGGTTCGTCACTTCTCTGTGACTTCCCAGTTTACTCATGATTATCTTAACCATTCTTTATACACGCCATCTCTCATTTTCGTATGATCTCTCGGCCCCCTCTTACTTTCGCCATCTCCTATGGCCTCTTCTTCTTCACACATAATAAACCTCGCCAATCTTCCATGGCCTTAACCTACCCTTTTTATCATTATCTCCTATATTTTCATCATCTCCGCCTCTCTACTTCACCTACTCATGACTCCACTATTTCGCTATAGTGATCTCCTTGTCCCTATGTCCTTCCCACGAAATCTGTTTAGCAATGTCTATAATTGCTTCCTCTTTTTCCTTTATTTCTCTGACTTCGATCACGATTTGCTTGCTCTATCCTTCTCTGTCGTCTCACAATCCTTTCGTCATCTAACATTTTTGTTAGAACCACGTCAATTTCATCTCTTATTTCAGGAAAGTGTGTATGATACTTCCCTTCCAGCATCCGCCATACTACGGATCTACAGAGGTTAAATTCAGGCCGTTTTATGATGGCCTGTATCACCCTCTCCAGCTCCACCATGCTTGGTTCATCCACTTTAATTATTTTCTCCCTCTTGTCATTTCCTTCTTTTCCCACTTCTTCTCTCAATTTTTCCACCATTTCGCACCTCTCCGTGGGCCATGCTTCCCTCATGTGACTCTCTTTATTTCTACCTCTTACATTTTCTTCTGTGTCCTCGTCCTCTAAAAATTCTAAATTATCTTCTTCCTCTGAATAACTTGACTCCGAATCAGAGAACACGTCTCTATCTACTATTTTGATTCCCCAGTAATTAAGTTCCTCCATTACTCTCATTACCAGCCTGCGAATTTCTTCTTTTCTTTCTGATAAGTCCGTATCAAACTTTCCTTCTAGAAATCTCTGCACATACTTTAGTACTACGGTGTCGGGTCTAGCTCCTCTCAGTTCATCCTTTATCGCTTTCTTCATCTCCTCCATGCTTGGCTTAGCCACTTTGACGATTTTCTTCATCTTCTCCGAACCACTGTTAACTCTCTGTACTCTCTTCTCTACTTCCCTTCTACTAATATTTCTTAAGTTTCTCTTAACTTCTTTAGCTTCTCTAACGCTTCTCATGTCTTCCTCAGGTTCTGTACCCTTTAACTCGTCGCTACCTCGACCTCTGCTTGTTTTCCTGGTATCTTTAATTACTTCCATTCTGTTCTTCCTCGCTTCTAATTCTGCAAATTCCTTCTCGATATCTGCACACAATGCAGTTACCTCTTCAACTTCTGTCATATAACCACTGCTAAACTTGTTCCCTTTTCTTTGTCTCAACTCCGACTGTTTTTCATCTCTCAGTCTTTTGAGACGTCTTTCATAATCTGATGAATCATCCGACGACGATACGTCAGACCTGTTCTTATCCCCTCTTATACCTGTAAAGCCTAGCACTTCCTGTGTCTCCGAAGTCCCTTCTGTCTGATTCACCAAGTCCTGCAGATCTCCCTGCTCTTTCTGTTGAACTGTGGTCCCTTCTGGTTCCGTGTCCTCATTCCTTTCTTTCCTATTCCGTCAGAAATCTCCTCCTTATATTCCATCAACGGAATATCATCTTCGCTCTCCCAATCATCTGTCAGAAATCTCCTCTTATATTCGTTCAGCGGAATATCATCCTCACTCTCCCAATTGTCTGTTCTTCCATCGATCTCCCTACCACTAATTTGGTGCTCTCTATTTTCTTTTCTCTTTTCCATTTCTGAATAGGTTTTTGTCTTGTTCTTACCAGTTTCCATTCCTACCTTAGTAATTAGATCACTACAAAAAGGGTTTTCCATCAACGAATAATCTTCTAGATTCCTTACTTCAATATCGATATCCGGTGTTGTTACAAGGGTGGCTCTCCTTCCTTGCTTTTCTCTCTCTCTCATGCTGGGCTCTCCAATCCATGGTCTATAGTCATCTCTCCGTAGTTGTTGAACATGAGCCTTCGTTGTATGATTCAATTTCTCATTCCATATTCTATAATTAATTAAGGTGGTTCTCTCCAGAACAACATAACCTTTTATCCATTGGTTATCAAACTTAGTGGGGCGCACATGCTTCCTATAGTAAACTCTATCACCTGGCTGAAATTCTTGTAACCTAGCCTTTTTATCCGCATAACGTTTTTGCCTCTCAAACTCTCTCTTTAGATGTTTACATCTTTTGCTATTCTGTTTATTAATAAGTTCAGACACTAAGTCCGTCTCTTCTGTCTGAGTTGCAACAGTGTTTGTTTTCTTTTCTACCTTAATCTTATTCGGATCTAGCTTTCTCTTCAAGTTCAACTTTGGTCTCTCTCTTATGCAATTGATCTCCGCTCCATTATTAATCTCACTGTTGGTAGTTCCTTCCGTTTTATACACTTGTATCTTAACACAGTGTCCATTTTCTGTCTTAACATTTAAATCATTTACTTCGAAGAAACTTCCACCTTTTATTTCTTGAAGAAAATTTCGTACGGCCATCCTATTTCGTCTCTTATTTAAGCCTTCCCAGTGTCTAGGTGCTTCCGAAACGCTGCACACTCGGCCCTTGTAAATAGTTCTAGGTCCGTTATCTTCCCTTGGTAATCTACGTTTACGAAAATCGTTTTCTCTAACATTTCTTCCTCTGTCCCATCGTCTGTTCATAAACCTGGTTCTAATTCCACAAATTCTTCCTATATCCATACTTCTATGTTGTCTATCGCGGTTCTGCGGAGCATAGTTTTCTCGATGAGTTTGCTGATGTCTTCTCGAGGTAAATTCTCCAATTCTTTGTCTATCCAATCTTCCCCTCTCCTCATGTCCCCATCTACCTACTCCAGACGGAACATTTTCCTTATTGAAGTCCCATTCTGGATTTCTACCTCTGTAAGTAGACCTATGGTTGCACTCTTCATCCGCCATGTTTCCACATCTGTACTCAATGCCTCTTTGTGGTTGTCTGAACCCCACGGAAGCATCTCTCTCACTTGTATGCCTATAATTTCTATCTTCCTTCAACTCGTTTAGTCGTCCGTTATGACTCTCCATTTTCCGTTTATTACACACAGCTGCCACATGTCCCTTAGCATTACACAAATAGCATCGTTTTTCTTCTGCTATCTGTATAATTCCGCTCCTGTTTTCTCTGCCATTGTCTCTTCCATCCTGCTTGCTCTGATACCCAAGATAATTTCTTTCTCTTGGTCTATCTCTAACTGTCTGTCCAGTCCATCGAACTTCATTCTCTTTCCAATTCTTTTCTTCATGGTTGTTCCCTGATCTTAACTGGAACCTCTTCAACAAATCTTCTTCTGCCAATGCTATCCGTATAGCATCATTCAAAGTCCTTGGACTTTTTTCTTAAGAGAAGTAGTCTCATTCCGTCCTTGTATAAGGCATCAATAAAAATTCCAACTAACTGTCCCTCGATATCTGGACTCCGTATATCTTGTTCCCTAAAAACTTCTTCTGCCAGATTTTTCAATCTGTCGCTGAACAGCTGGATTGATTCTCCTGCTTCCTGTCTCACTCTCCTAAGTAATCCCCATAGATAATGTTGATCCGCAGACTCTCCGTAACTGTTTAACAAACTCCTCTTCAGCTCTTCCCAAGTTTCATGAGGTTCCTCTTCAAATCTTCTTCTTAAAAAGTCATTCAACAAATCCTCACTAGTTAGAAAAGCTAACCTTTTCTTTTCTTCTTCGTTTGCCCCTATGGAGTAAGCATATCTCTCTATTTTGGCAATCCATTTTTTACAACCTCCTGCTTCTCCTCTATAGGTCTCGATGTTTTGTCGCAAACCAGTCTGCCTGTTTTCCATGCTCCACCTCTCTAGGGCATTCGTAACATGTAACAAGGCTAGCGTATTTGGATCTAATCCTTGTCCTTCTGCCATTTTCCAATGAAAATATAATCTTCTTACTCTTCTTACTGTTTGGTCGATAATCCTACTTACTAATATTCCTCACTCCACCTTTTGCCTATTAATTGTCGTGAACAATATAATAATTTTCTAAAATACACAATGTTTCACTGAAAGGAAATATTGTTACACAAAAAATTAATTTAACTAATTTATAGTTAACTGGTCAGTCCCTGTGTTAGGCCCTTGCTACCATGTTTTTGAATTCCTTGACTGTCCCTTGATTTGTAGACAGGGTCAACGTTTTCAGGAATTCTTGATTGTAGATGATTCACGTTTCAAGATTCTTGATTGGAGACAGTTTTAAGTTTCAGGCTCTCTTGATTTGTAGACCAATGTTAAATTTCAGGCTCTCTTGATTGTAGACCAATGTTAAGTTTCAGGCTCTCTTGATTGTAGACCAATGTCAAGTTTCAGGCTCTCTTGATTGTAGACCAATGTCAAGTTTCAGGCTCTCTTGATTTGTAGACCAATGTCAAGTTTCAGGCTCTCTTGATTGTAGACCAATGTCAAGTTTCAGGCTCTCTTGATTGTAGACAAATGTCAAGTTTCAGGCTCTCTTGATTTGTAGACCAATGTCAAGTTTCAGGCTCTCTTGATTGTAGACCAATGTCAAGTTTCAGGCTCTCTTGATTGTAGACAAATGTCAAGTTTCAGGCTCTCTTGATTGTAGACCAAAGTTAAGTTTCAGGCTCTCTTGATTGTAAACTAATGTCAAGTTTCAGGCTCTCTTGATTGTAGACCAATGTTAAGTTTCAGGCTCTCTTGATTGTAGACAGTTGCAATTTTCAGGCTCTCTTTCCTGCTTGTAGACAGTTTCACGTTTCAAGAGTTTTTTTTTAATTGTAGGCAATTTCTCGTTTCAAGAGTCTTTTTGATTCATAATCCTGGCAAACGACGCCAGTTTCATACTCAAGTCACAGCGTGACGTTTACTTCTTGTATCCGCGACAATCCAGATTGATCTGAATCCTGGTCACTGGGACCAGTTCATCACCACCACATGTCACAGCATAAAGTATCTTCTGTCACCTTCTTGGGCCTTGTCACTAGTGATCGTATAGTGGAGTTTATTTGTTCTCTTTTCCTCTTTTGTGGGTGACAGTGGTGGGTGAATGGGGTTCAAATTCAACACGCCATCAGATTTAAACAATAGAGCAACAATCAAGACCCCAAAACGGAGTCACAATAATGAAGACATAGTCTCTAAAAAGATCTATAGTTCTTTATTTAGCCACAATGCAGGGTTTTAGGTTGACTTACATGATCTGACTTGTTCTTACATCTATAAAACCTCATTCATTTCGGGAGGGGGTCAGTCCCTTCTCGAGATTCTTTGCTGGGCGTCTGTATTAACCATTGACTGACCTACAGACCATGTCCTATGTCCTTCTTCTGCCCTTACTTTAACGGTCTTCGTTATTGACAGGCTTACCCGTTCTATTCGGTTCTGGGTTGTTTTACGATGTCGACTTCTTACTGTGGGACAGTTCGCCATAACCAGTTCAATTATTATCAAGTTGACCCTTCAGTTCTTCTTTGTTCTTCATCTTCTTTCATTGGAGTGAAATGGAGCATCTTGTGGTTCGGGGGACATATTGTAACCTCTGACGTCATCACCGTTGCTCTGTATGATGTCGTTTTTTTAAGATCCATAGTTCCGTAAGCTGCATCGAGATTATTCTCTTCACTTCCTAGTCGGTCCCTTATTCTTTATTATTCCGTCATCTCAACCGTATGCTGCTGCTCCTGTGACACACGCACTACAGACCCATCAGTGTACACAATGGCGTCATCATCTCCAGCATGATCACTTATCTGCTTATTTATCTCCAGCTCTGCTTTTCCATTGCCCCAAGATCTGCACTCTCTGCCAAGGCTAATGATGACCTGCTGGTAGTTTATCCAGTTCTCCCCTGACTTATTCCACTCTTTCCCTTTGGATATATTTTCAACCCTGGTCATTTGACCAATCATAGCCTGTGCCATCCATGACATCTCCCTCTTTATTCTTGCCCCTTTGATGTCAGCTATGTTCTCTTTTGTCAGCAAATGGTTACTAGCTTTTGCCTGGGCCATCGCATATCTCAATCTAATCGACAGCAATCCGAGCATGTATCTTATTGTCACAATGGGGGTATCATGCATACAGCCCAAAACTAGTTGCATCCCTTCATTTTGATGCGTTCCAGTCATTCACATTGTGACACTGACAACATGAGTATTCCTAGCCCATACTCGACTACTGAAATCATGAGCTGATGATACAGGAGAAACAGTAGTCTCTGTTCCAAGCATGCAGCAGCCATTGTTTTTAAGGCTGCCAGTCCTCGCTTACATTTCTGTATGATCAGTTCGATATGATACTTGATTGATAGCTCACAATCAAACATTATGCCCAGATACTTCATCTTGTCTTGCCTTTCAATGTTCTGCCCATTGAAAGTGATGTCTGGAAGGTCTGCTTTCACTATGGAGTTGTTCAAAGAGCACCACATCACACAGGCCTTGTTGAGATTGACTTTTGATCCTCTATACAGAGCAATACAACAGGAGGCAATCTGATCATCAGAAGTAGTCCCGGATTAATCAGGTGTTTCAGCCCCTTAATCTCCTTTTCACTCTAATATATATGAATAAAGTAATGAAATATATTCATGTATATGTGAGTAAAGTAAAGAAATCTATTCATATATATGTGAGTAAAGTAAAGAAATCTACTCATGTATATGTGAGTAAAGTAATGAAATATATTCATGTACAGTAGAACTCCATTTATCCGAACCCCATGGGACCGAGCATCGTTCGGATAATGAAAAGTTCGGATAATTGGATTACATAATTACGTATACATGTACTTTGTGCACAGATGTAGCCCACTATTTAAAATAATGAGGAAGCCTCTTTTGCACCAAACTGGATAGTCTCCTTTTGGCTGCTAAGGCCCGCATTCTCTTCAACAGCAGAAGCTGTGTAGGACAGCTGTCATCTTCTTGCTCGTACCAAGCCATCGCTGTTTCTAGTGCTATAAAGGCCTCTTCAGGACTTGGTCGACGTTTTGGGTTATCTTCATAATTTACAAGTACATCATGTACTTCTGAGGAGTCTTCATCATCGGTCACTACATGTATTTGGTTTTCTTCTTGCACAAAAGACAAAATTTCTTCGTCATTCAAAAACTGAAAACCAGAATCATTATCATCTTCTAGCCACATGTGTGCATCATCTTTGTCACAGTCCGAAAATCCGGGCATTGCTTGAAACAGTTCCTCAACTTCATTTATACAATCATCATTTGTGTCCACTGCAGTAGTTTCATTGCCTCCTTTTTTCCCAAGCAATCTATTCCAAGCCTTGTTGAGATTATCTTGTGACAGGGTGGTCCAAGCATCAGCTAACATATAGCAGCAGTCTTTGAGATTAAGCTTTTTGGAAAACGCCACCACACTTTCTTCATCTTCAGCCAACAATAAACGACGCAGGACTTCCTTCTTGTACATCTTTTTAAGCTTTGCTATAACACCCTGATCCATTGGTTGAATCAGTGCTGTTACAGTGGGAGGCAGAAAAATTACTTTAAAATTTGCATCAACTGCATTCAATGTATCCGTCTCTGGATGAGATGGTGCATTGTCCAGTAGAAGAATTACTTTTCCAGTTTTCTTTTCTTGTTTCTCCCGACCTCTTCACCAATCAAGAAATATTTCACTATTCATCCAAGCACTCTTCTGTGCTTTGTATATAGCACAATGGGAGACATGTCACATTCTTTAAACAACGTGGTTTTTTGGCTTTGCCGATCGATTAGCACCGGTAAACGATGACTTCCACTGCAATTCGCGGCTATCAAAATTGTTACTCTCTCTTTGCACTTTTTAAACCAAGGAGCAGCTGCTTCGCGCTGAGATGCAAGTGATTTTTGAGGCAATGATTTTCAGTATAAGCCAGTCTCATCGGCATTATACACATCATCGAGTGAATAACCTTCTTTTTTTTCCAAAAAAAAAGCAAGAATGTTTCTTTAAAATTTTTAGCGGCAGTTGCATCGCTAGATAAAGATTCCCCTTGAATCTCCAATTCTCGTATGCCATGACGAGATTTAAAGTTTCTTAACCATCCCTGGTTAGCCTTAAAGTCAGGAGGACCGTCAAGTTGATTGTTGAACTGAAATGCCTTTTCAACCAACAGAGAACCAGAGATAGGGTCCCCTTTGCTTCTTCTTTGCACCAAACCAATTCTATACAAAGCCTCTTCCAATTTCAAAGGTCTTTCGCATTTCTCGTTCCCTATGGTTTTTTGGAAGAGAGAGCGACGATATTAATCGTTTCTTGACCCATTTTTTCACTGTCAAAGATTTCGATGCAAAACTCATAATTGTGTATCCTTGAGAATACTTTTGATGTCAGAGGACGGTTAGCTTTTCCCAACATTTGAAAAAATTATCAGTGCAAGTGAAGACACAGTTTTTGAAAATTCACCTTTATTCCTAGTCTCTTGATAATTTCTGTTTTCGTTTCAACTGACAAACATTGCGGTTCCTTTTTATATGCTTTAGGCCTACTGGAAGATGCCATATCGCACAGAGAAATACTTGTACACCAAAATTATTCTGCTGTAGTAGCAGACACATTATTTTAAGTTGAAAAATGTCTGTTTTAGCCAGTGTTCCTGCCTAGCAAAGCACACGTACACTGGATTTGGTAAACCAGATATTAACTGACTTTATGATCTAAACTGACTTCCTGTACATATAATATGACCGATCATTAGCCCATCACATCCTCTACAAATTGTTTGCACACATTTTGAAGCTTGCCAGGCATCCAAAAAATATTCAGAATATTAGTCTTATACGTGACTGGTGGCGCCTGATTTTTTTTTTAATGGAAAAATGTGTTCGGATAATGGAGGTTTTGTTCGGATAATTGGGGTTCGGATAAATGGAAGTTTTACTGTATATAGTGAGTAAAGTAAAGAAATCTAACTCATAATATACGTGAGTAAAGTAATGAAAATCTACTCATGCATATCTGTGGGAAGGGGGGGGGAAGTAAAGTAATGAAATATACTTCATGTCTATGTGAGTAAAGTAAAGGAAAATTCTCCTTATATATTATTTATTATTATTGTGTGAGTCAAAGTAAAGGAAAATCTACTCTGTATAAGTGAGTAAAGTAAAGAATCCTACTTGTATATAATGTGAAAATAAATAAAGAATCCTTCTTGTGTATATGTGAGTAAAATAATGAATCCTACTTGTGTATATGTAAGTAAAGTAAAGAAATCCTACATTGTGATTATTGTGTGAGTACATTAAATAATCCTACTTGTGTATAAAGTGGAGTAAAGGGTAAGAATCCCACGTGAGAATATATTGGAGATATAGTGAAGAATTCCTTTACTCATATATATGTGAGTTAAGTAAAGTAATCTACTGTGTCTGTTATGTAAAGAAAATCTACGGTGTTAATGGGTGGGGGGTAAAGTAATGATTTTGAGTCGTATTTAGAGGACAGTCTTTGTATTCTTTGTGGTTTATCAAACACCGATGGAGGATGGTTTTATTATCTTCTAGAGATACAGAACAGTTTTTAATACCTGTGAAGTTTTTGTATCTATGAGAGAACAGTGTTTTGTACCTAGTGAGGGGTTTGTAACTTTGAATGAGAACAGATTTGTAACCTGTGAGGTTTGTATTCTTTGAGGAGAAAAGATATGTGTAACCTGTGAGGTTTGTATCTCTTGATCTGGGAACAGTTTTTGTACCTGTGAAGTTGGTATCTTTGAGGAGGAACAGTTTTGTACCTGTGAGGGTTTTGTATCTTGGAGAAAACAGTTGTATCAACCTGTGAGGTTTAGTATCTTTGAGCGAACAGTTTTGTACCTGTGAGGGTTGTATCTTTGAGGAGTGAAACAGTTTTTTGTACCTGTAAAGTTTGGAGGTTTGTATCTTTGAGAGAAACAGTTTGTACCTGTGAGGTTTGTATCTTTGAAGAACAAACTGTTTTGTACCTGGGAGGTTTGTATCTTTAAGAAAACAGTTTTGTACCTGGGAGGTTTGTATCTATGAGAGAACAGTTTTGTACCTGTGAGGTTTGTATCTTTGAGAGAACAGTTTTGTACCTGTGAAGTTTGTATCTTTGAGAGAACAGTTTTATACCTGTGAGGGAATGGCATATTTTTGTTTGTGTTTTTAGTTTATAAGAGGAGTGTGGATGTACATCTAAGAGAAGCATGGTTATTTATTTTTATGTGAGAAGTATACTTTTTAAAAGCCTGTGAATAAGAGTGCATAATTCTTGAATCCATGAGAAGTATAGTTTGTATATGTGACACACCAGCAACAATTTTCTGACTGTCAGATGACAAGTATTATTATGTCTGTGACATGCAGAGTGCATTAAAGTGCCAAGAAAACAAGGAATGAGAAGATGCTGGTAATGGATTGGACACACATTGAGAACACCTGTTGATAGCATTATAATGCATTTGTTTTTCTAGAATCTCCAGTAGATGGAGACTGAAGAACTCAGTGGAAAAGAGAACTGAAGAACTCAGTGGAAAAGAGAACTGAAGAACTCAGTGGAAAAGAGAACTGAAGAACTCAGTGGAAAAGAGAACTGAAGAACTCAGTGGAAAAGAGAACTGAAGAACTCAGTGGAAAAGAGAACTGAAGAACTCCATGGCAAAGAGAACTGAAGAACTCAGTGGAAAAGAGAACTGGGACCCAAAGATGCAGCAATAGAGAATGCAGTCAGTGACCCATAGCTTGACTGCTTGCATCAGGATCAGTGAACCAGAGCTGGTCAAGACCGTACTCCACCTCCACGTGGTGGTCCTGGAAACAGTCTGCAGCAGTGCAGTCTGGCTGAGCGAGTACGGATCGAAGAGGGAAGGCAAACCCGGTCCCAAAAAAAAAAAAATGCCGTGCAGAAGTTGGATGTGTCAACCGAAAGGTGCAGATATCATAGCTACGGCGTAAACAGACAACGCAACCACCATCCTTTTCAGGGCGAACGAGGAAGAAAAAGAAAAGAGAACTGAAGAACTCAGTGGAAAAGAGAACTGAAGAACTCAGTGGAAAAGAGAACTGAAGAACTCAGTGGAAAAGAGAACTGGAGAACTCAGTGGAAAAGAGAACTGAAGAACTCAGTGGAAAAGAGAACTGAAGAACTCAGTGGAAAAGATAACTGGAGAACTCAGTGGAAAAGAGAACTGGAGACAGACATGAGGAAGACATGGAAAGACTTTGAGGTGATGGCACAGGACAGGAAGACTTGGTATAAAGTTTCTTGAAGGTCATCTATGTTGCATTTGAAATGGATTATTATTATTATTATTGCTATTATGGAATTCCTTATGAAAATTATTATCTATTCTTCCTCAGTTCCACCAGTCATCATCCATGACATTCCTAATGTGGAAAATGCTGTTGAAGGTGGGCAGCAAAAGGTGACGTGTATGGCAGAGGGTGACCCTGCCCCAACTGTGGTATGGGAGAAGCAGGGTCCAGACTACACAAAAGAAGGCATCAGGGTGAGTCTCAGGCTTCAGGTATTACATGTCAGGATTGAGATGCTGTCTGTCAACTTTGAATGTTGGCTGTAATGAAAATCCCTCAAGCAGAAGGGTTTTTCCTATTCAGAAACATGTAAAATAAGGGAATGTGTTTCAGGTATGCAGAGAGCTAAAAATTCCCAGCAATAAAATCTACTTGGACTACAACTAACTAATGTTGGGATATTTTAGAATATAAGAACCTTAATGAGCAAATGTCTAACAAGAAAATAATATAACTCATTTCCTGCTAAATGTAAAGAAGTGTGAACAACAGAGAATACAAAAAATATTAGATTTCATTTCATGCATGCAAGTCACTGACAAATGTAGAACAGGTAGGAAGCTAAAGAACTACTCAGTACAGTAAAACAGTATATAAACAAACCTCAAGTTAATATAATATATAAGGATTTTTGTTATTAAAGTGAGGGGATAGGAGAAAGTGAAGTTCTCTATAATACATATTGATGATAATAGATGAATAGTGAATTTGGTGTCATCCCAAACACCTTGGCTTATTAACCCTCCCTGGGCCCCTTATTAGGAGCATGACAGGTATGGAGAGACTATCATTTTGGGACAAGGAAAAAAACATATGCACATCCATACAATTTGACATTATAAATTCACTCTATTTATTCAAGTTATAAATGCGAAATGATACGCATGAACAGGTATTGAGTCAAATCAATTATTTTCTTTAAACCCCTTCTTGTCGTATTTGGAGTCAGCGTTGAATTGTATTTATTAAATTACTGGAGTCAGAATTGAAGAAAAAAATTGTTATGACCTTCACAACCCTGGTGTAAACAGTAGAACTTACTGTAGGGGCGTGGGTATTAAATTATCGTAAGAAATATCTTATCTCAATTTTGTTTGCTATTTTTGTTTTACTTTCAACTGAGTAGTTGTGGGGGGGATGTTATTAGTGAATGCTCAAGATAATTTGGAGATACTCTTACTTGAAGGTATTTGTGTTGTGGGTTGTGGGGGATTTGCAGGAAGGTGGCCCTGAACTTATTGATGAAGGTGGAAAAGACAGAGAGGACGCTGAAATCAAGACAGTAGGAAAGACCATGAACTTTGTAACTTTATAGTTCACGCCCTACACATCACCTACGGCTTGGGGGGGGCCACAGGATGCAGGCACATACATCTGCACACTGCACCTTGAATGTAGTTTGATGTAAATGCAAACAAAATCTGTCAAGTTTGAAGTTAGATGTAATTATTCCGTTTCCTGATTTAATGTGTTTTTTCAATCATACGACCCCCAAATAAACGTTGTAATTAAAACACGCGGCACCAAGGATAACATAAAACAAGCGACTAAAACCGAGAAGTTGTAAACCATTAATTATATCCAGGCTGGGCTGAGGACAACATTAGTTAGACATCTCTGAAAGATGACAACATTGGACAATCTCTGAAAGAGGACAACATTAGACAGTCTCTGAAGGAGGACAACATTAGACAGTCTCTGAAGTAGACAACAATTAGACAATACTCTGAAGGACCGAGGACTGGAAGAAACCAGGCTGGGAGGAGGAACAGCTTAAAGGATAGTAATGATGCTCCCTCCTCCGAGCCTCTACAAAACCTCATGGTAGAAGAGAGAATGACTAAGTAAGTGAATGATATTCAAGGCGGCTGTCATAATCAGTGCTGTCCTAGAATCAGATTTCATTATCAATTTCCTTTGTGCTCCTTCAAGGACAAGGAGCCACCACACAGTAGCTGGTCCCCATTGCAAGGAAACTTGCACCAAACACTCACATGCTGTTGTAGTGGTGGTTTCTGTACAC
The DNA here is from genome assembly GCA_024509875.1 of Oreohelix idahoensis. Taxonomy (NCBI): domain Eukaryota; kingdom Metazoa; phylum Mollusca; class Gastropoda; order Stylommatophora; family Oreohelicidae; genus Oreohelix; species Oreohelix idahoensis. The sequence goes on along the minus strand of JAMPIV010008455.1, from coordinate 158,281 downwards.
AATTTGTTTTACATGGTGCCATATTAGTAGCCATGTATGACATGCATGAGGGTGTAGTAATCTTATTCTTTCTCGATCTTGTCCCAGAAGACCCCTGGAACTAAACAAATTTTGATTGTTCACTGTTATTTTGATGGAGCAATGAGAGCTTTTAAAAAATTAAAAACATGTGACAGAAGGACTTAGGGGTTGAAGGGTATTGACTGATTGATGAGAGCATTCCTTTCTTCCCTTGTGGGTTCCTGTCGAGGACATGTTTGGCTATACTTTCTGGTTACATCCTTAAGGTGTCTCCTACCCATCTCTGTCTTCTGTCTTTAAGTTCACATATTCTACTTGTCCACATTTCCTGGATTGTTTTTCCTCTTAAAGTTAACAAACACACCACCCTGGCACAAACAAACCACATCTCCACCACAACTTCATTCCCCTAGAATTATTTATCATTTCACGTTATCAAAGAGGCCTGACCCTTAACAAATTGAAACTGCTATCAAAGAGGCTGTTTACGTATGAGCCCACCACACTTCCCACCATGAAAATACTTTATGTGATTGGTCTTCTATGGTCTGAAAAGTGGAAGACCCCAGGATCACACCCCTCAGCATACCCCCCCCTCATCGGCTGTATGACCCAAAACTCTAACCAGCAGTGAACCCTATCCCCTAATTTCCTGCTAATCCCCGAGACTGCCTCCCTGAAGACTGTCCAGTGCCGTTGCCCCCCCCCCCCCCCCCCCCCCCCCAGCTTCCTGCAAGAAAAACAAGCAATACACATTGATGTCACTGCCACTTGCAGTGAATGGTTCCACCCCGTTAGTCACCTTGTATTGGACATGCCTGAGACAATTAGCATTTGTCTTCTTTCTGGTGTGTCCCTCAGAGACCTCCTGGCAACTAAACAAGACATATCTGGTAGGCAGTGTGGAATAAATGAGTTGCCCAGGAAGTAAATCCCCCCCCCCCCTTTCAGCAGTTGAATATTCTTGTTAACAAATACAGTCCATCCTTGCTACCGATCAGGGTTAGGTTCCTTGAAAACCCCACAAATATGGAACCATTGATCCTAGGGAAAAGGGATTAGGTTCCTACAGGACCCATGCATTCACCCTACACTGTTGCTAACCGATCACCTTAAACTCATCATTTTGTATACACTTCATTGTAAAAAAAAACAGCTTATTTATTATAACTGTTTCATTTTATAAATTATTTTTATAACACTGGTTTTCTTAGTTTATAGTAAACATTATGTACAATTCTTTTGTTGTACCCACTACTCACAACACTCACCCCATCTCACTCACAGTACTTTCACCTACTCAATCACATGCAAACACGTACACATATTACAAAATTCCCTGGAAAACAAACATTGAAAACCATTTGCACAGAACATTTTAAAAGGAAGAAATAAAGAAAATGTCATTTACATTGAAAGGATGTAAAAAAAAACACTTAAAATTAAGAAATAAAGAAAGCTTGACTTTGGTTAGCCTAAATGTCTTTTATGGCAATTCTGTGTGTTGTGATATCTAACGGCAAAAGTTATATGCATCAAGAATGATTTTAAATAAATATAAAATGGAAATGAAGACTCATTCCAAAAAGCTGATGTGATTCTGAACTTTAAAGCAGATTTTTCCAAGAAATTTCCATTTCAGATATTCTGTCTTCAGATGTGTGTTACGCACAAATAATTACTTTTTTCCAAAGTCTTTGTATGATCGTTTTTCGTATGTATGATCATTATTTGACTGAAATGCATGTTATATATATTTTATGGTCAAAGGGACAGAACCCGAAATATCGATACTGCTATTTTTTATGAGTTTACCTCCTCTTGTATAGAGACACGTTCGGTCTATAATGTCTTGAACGAAGCGTGACCATATCTCCTTATTGGTAGTATCAGTCAACTGTTGTAGATGTTTGAAACCTTTCTTAACGCTTCTGTTCATGTCCATAAAAGGCGCGACTGTGTAAGACTTTTATCTCGAATGTTCTTAGAATCGTCTTATTGTGAACAGCGACTCAGAGATTGTCACTCTGCGCATGTTCTCGACGTGGTTTGTCGTTTTGTTGTTCCGCCCAGGTCGGGGAGTTGAGAAATGGACTGATTAGCGAGCGGACGCGACTGCGTCTTGTGATTCTCTGAGGGAAATACATTGTCTTTGTGAGTTAGTTAGCTAACTAGACTATTTCCCCGTATTATTCAAGCCTGCCTGGAGGCATATGTTCATGGTTGATTTTCCGAAATAAGGTAATTCCTCTTGTATCGAACTTTAGGCTATCATCTAGAGGTTCGTCATTTTGTCGCCTTTTTGCTCGCCTGTGTGATTCAAAATGGAGAGGTACTTTGACTAGGATTAAGTCATCGGTATCTTTATACCTGAACTAGTTATATATCTATGGGTCGCTCTAGACCAACAAGACTATTGTCTGTGTTCCAGGATTCGTTATATCAGAGATCACGTCCAAGTCAGATGGTTAGACTTAGGAAGGTTATAAAGGTCGAGCTGACCTGTAATCCATGTATGCTACTCACGTGCAGACAGTAAACGGACGTATTGTATACATCTGATCTGCTAGCATCAGGAAGGAATAATTATTATTGTCTATGAACATTAAGGATCTGCAGCTGACCACGGTTGCAGAAGTTATATGTATTATTTATCAAGCTTCGCTATGATATTTGTTTTCCATACAACTATTGAGTATTGACTCCTACATGACTGTCAGTTAACATGAGTTTGAATGCTGCATTCGTTATACTATGCTGATGATAACATAAGTATCATGACTGTTTTGTGGCGTGCAATAAATGGTATAAACCTAAAGCGAAGTTACCATTTTTATGACTCTACACGTCATGTTGCCTGTGGTGTACCCTGAACTGTTCTACTGCAACACACACACCGCAACAATCTAAACCAGATAAGACACCCACATCTTGCATTGTAATACCTGGTGTCGATAGAGGTGGTAATTTGACGGCATCCTAATTCCACCCTTATCAATTCATGAGTGGCCAATAGTTGGTTTATTTTCATATGGCTGGTACCAACTCTCAAGGGGGTCAACAAACCCAGACATCATCAGCAGACTACAAGACAACATTGCAGTGGCTATTCATCACCTTTAATGAAATTTTTTTGAAAGACCGCAGCAGTACTTGACAGTTGTTGATATTTTGAAACTACCCGGCGCTGCTCGGCTGGTACGTTTGAAGTTTGTCTACAAATAGAAGAGACAAGTACCGAGCGAATGGATTTCCTGATCTGTGAGAAGAAGGACAAGTGCCGTAACAACTGTTAACCGGTTCTCAGAATTACTGTTGCAGATTCAGAAGGTCAAGTTCAGAACTAAGTTTCCTGTCAGATTGCTGTTTCCTGTTTAGAAGCTCATTTCCTTCGTCATGGGCAGTTTTACGAGAGCAGATATGGATCAACGTTGGATCATTGTCGCTAAGAAAAATTGCTGATCACATCCTGTTCTGACGTGTGCTGACGTTGTGGATACATAGAAGTTAAGTGGCCTGTTTTGTTTGTGAACTGTGCCCTTATGTTCTAACTCAGCCTTCTGTCTATCACATTTTTCGCACTCTTTTAGTATGTACAATGTTATATGTTATTTGGATTTTGTATATTTATATGTTCTTCTATATTTTCTGGGTTCTTGTTTTTCTCGGTTGGGCGGTGTCTTTCAGTAGATATACCACGTCACAGAGGTTCCTACTGTTTAGCGTTTTCGTTAGGGACTGTGCGAATTTCCTACTGTAAATTTGCCTAGCGACAATCGTTGCTATATCTGTTTAGTTGTGTGACGAGTTGTGCTTTATTTTCCCGTTTTTTTATATATTTTTTTTTTGTTTCTCTCTTTCTTTCGTTGGTTTTTAGTTTCGATTTCAAATTGTTTGTATTTGTAGGTTCTCCTCTTTTCTATTATTCAGTTATGCTTCACGTAAATTGTTGTGTATATACTGGTAGCGTCATTTGTTTGTCATAATCGTTCGCATTCTGTTCAATCATATTCTTTTTATTTTGCCTGTTTATTTATTTGACTTATGCGAATGTTTTTCGTATTGTTTTGATCTTTGTTATTGTTTTCACATTGACTCTGATCTTTTGTTATTGTTTACATTGAACGATTGACTTTGTTATGTGTACTTGACTCTGGATCTTTGTTAATTGTTTACATCGACTTTGATCTTTGTGGTTGTTTACATTGTTGGTGACCTTTGTTATTGTTTACATTGTCTTGTTATTGTTTGCATAGTTCTTGCATAGTTAGCTTTCACTATTGTTACATATATGCTCATGCACTGTTGGTCTATAGTGCACTTATCATAACTTACTGGTGGTTTTTTGCTTATGCACTATTGTAGTGCAGTTATGATAAATAACTGATGGTTATGCACTGATTTGGGTAGTGCACTGATAATTAAGAGGTGACTTGTGATATTATTATACATTTGATAATACAAGTTGGTGTCAAGTCTTGTTTCCCACAGAGATTGGAGTAAACATAGTGATTATACAAGCACTTTATTAAGTCTTGTTGCTATTAAGATTGAAATAAGATAATTAATTATTTCAGGTTCTGTACTCACATTTTAGACATCATGTCTACATTTGAGTACTTTATTGAGCAGGGTAAAGCCCTTGGGAAGACAGGTGATAAATTAGAAGAATTTGCGACTGTTCATATGCCAAGGCATTGAAGTCGGAGGAAAAGAAAATGAAAGAACTAACTGAACAAAAGAGAATAGATGCTGAAAATTTAAAACTGCAGATGCAGGTAGATGAAAAGAGATTACAAATGGAAATGGAAAAACAAAAAAGAGAAGCAGAATCTCAGGAGAAGAGACTTCAGGCTGAGGTTGAAAATAAGAGACTTGAAAAAGAATAGGTCTGAAAATAAGAACTTGATGAAAATAGAGGCTGAAAAAATAAAAGATTTAGAAAAAAAAGGTTTACAGGCAGAGGCTGAGGAAAGAAGGTTAGAAAGAGAGTCTGATGAGAGAAAAGCAAAAATGGAACATGAAGAAAAACTCTTAGCTTTGGAGTTAGAAAAGTTGAAGTTATCTAGTAATGCTAATGATGCTAATAAGGTATCATCTGCTAATAAGTCTAATGCTGTTGATTTCAAGCTTAATTTACCAGCATTCAATGCTTCAATTGATGATATAACATTTTATCTAGATAGATTTGAAAGTGCATGTAAGGTGCATAATATAGATAAAACATGATATGTTTATCATCTGTCCAAGATACTTAGAGGTGATGCTTTGACTTTGTTGGGTATGGTAGATGTGCCTGACAAGAACAACGATGAGGTTGTCAGGGCGGCATTGTTAAAGAAGTACCAACTTAACGAAGACGGAATATCGTCTTAAATTTAAAAACATGTTTACCAGAAACTGAGTTTGAATTCTTCAGAATTCATCTCAGCATACGTCTTACTTTTTTACGATGGTTGAGCTTTCTTTAAGACAAAAACAGTTTTACATTTGGAAGCCCTCATGGACTTACTTCTTAGAGACAAGGTTATGTCTTCTGTTAATGAAGCTTTTCTTTCTTTTCTTCATGAGCGTAAGCCCTAAAAATATAAAAGGAAATGGAAAACTATGTAGCCAGTATGTTACTGCACATCCTCACATAACCATTAGCAACTCTAAGGTAAAAGAAGGTCTGCCAGTTGCTTCGGCAGCACCTTATGGCCCGAATTTTATATGCATAAAAATTTCAGGGGTAGCCAGCAAAATTTCAATAAAAAGAGTAACCGTAATTATGCCCAGAACCATGGTAATCAATTTCAGGGAGATTCTTCTTCCCAGAACTGGAGACAACCTAATATTACACGGTATTCTATTCCCGGTAACTTTAGAAATTTTCATAAAGGTAATCGGTATAGAGGAAAATATTTTTTGCAGAGACCTCAATACCAAGATAATAGAGGTTCTCAACAGCATAGAGATGGTAATGACAGTTATGGAAACTGGAACGCAAACCAGGATAAAAATTACAGTAGGGACTTTAATGATAATTGCAGAGGCAATAATGGTCGCGGTAGATCGCAACAAAAGAGAAAAAGATATCAACAGACAAACTCTGTTCAACAAGAATCTCAGGGAGCAGATAAACAGGTTAATAATGACAAAGACCATAATGCTATCGGATGCTCATCTTTTGACTTTGGTAGGGCAAATAAATGTATCCAATGCAGTACTTTATTTGATCCGAAAACCATTAGTACTCTAAGCTGTGGTCATCCTTTGCCCGCTCTTCCTGCTAATGTTGCTCATGATGGGAGAGGTTCTCTTATATTACATAAGGGGCTTGTAAATAGTAATCCAGTCTCGGTGTTGTTTGATTCTGGATGTACTACTGTCGGGGTTAGGCAATCTCTTGTAGATCCATTCTGTGCTACAGGAAAGGTCATCAAATGTGTCACATTTGGTGGCACGTTGGAAAAAATATCCTACTGCCATAATACATATTGCTACTCCTTTCTTCACGGGAGAGGTCCACGCATGTCTACTTCCAAACCCTATTGCGGACCTTATTATTGGTCGTATTCACGGAGTTAGGGAATGTACCCCACAGCAGATTGCTGTTTGGGAAGAGCAAAACATTGAAGCTACCAATACGGTGGTCACAAGAGCACATGCTCTGGATCCACCTCAAACTTCATTAACTAATAATGATGAAGTAAATGAACAAAATAAGAAGAAGATCCGTCGTTACAAAAATTCTTCATTCTAGCAAAAAAAGGTGATCCTAATCAAAATACTAATAGAAAATCTTGGATTTCTATGAAGAACGGCGTACTTGTACGTATGGTACAAGACTCGACTACATCCACTCATTCACAAATTCTTGTGCCTAAGAGCATGAGGGTGCAAATATTGCAACATGCTCATGACTCGCAATGTGCTGGACATATGGGTTTTTTCCCGTACAAAGTCGAGAGTTCTTGCGGCTTTCTTTTGGCCATTTGTGAGCAAGGACATACGAATGTACTGTCGCTCTTGCAAAGTATGTCAGGAGGTCAAATCTAAAGGACCACGACATGCTGCGCCTATTCAGGCTGCTGACATTCCAATTCGCCCTTTTCAAAAAATGGCAATAGATATTATCGGTCCTTTTAGAATTAAGTCGGCTAGAGGGCATCAATTTATTCTTACATGTGTCGATATGTGCACACGTTGGCCAGAGGCAATACCTCTCAAGAGCATCTCAACTGCTGATATCGCAGACGCTCTTTGGCTGATATTTTCTCGCTTGGGTTTTCCCGGAGAAATATTGTCAGACCATGGCACTCAACTGATATCAGACACTATGTCACAGGTAATGTCTATGCTACATATAAAAAGGTCTCTCAGCAGTATCTATCACCCAATGTCTAATGGGTTGGTCGAACGTTTAAATAGGACTCTAAAAACTTTACTGGGTAAAATAACTGAGGATCATCCTCAGGATTGGGACAGGGTCTTACCCGCGGCTCTCTTTGCGTATAGAGAGGTCCCCAATGAACATACGGGGTTTTCCCCTTTTGAACTTGTCTTTGGCGCGCAACCGCGCGGCCCTATGTCTTTACTTCACGATCTAATCACTGCCGATAATATTAGCGATGAGACTCAGTCTTCTTATGAGTACGTCATTGCTCTTAGGAAAAAAATCATTGAGGCATGCAGACTAGCAACTTCGTCTTCCGAATTTGCTAAAGAAAAGGCAAGGCAGTTTGCGAATAAGAATAGATGTCTACGACAACTTTGTCCAGGTGACAAAGCTCTCGTCCTACTTCCTTCAAGGGAGAACAGACTTCTAATTGCATGGAAAGGTCCATATGCAATAGTCTCCAAAATTTCTGATGTCGACTATGTTGTCAATATTGATGGAAAGCATAAAACTTTCCACATAAATATGCTCACGGAATTTCATGAAAGACCAGACTATTTGCAGCCTATTTTCCAGGCAACGGACAATTCTCAAGTACCTCATGGTCAATACTCATCGCTGTCAGTTATACAGGATGAGGAAACTACTTTTTCTGATGTCAATCTTCCTCTTTCTATGGTCCCACTTTATTCTACGGAATCTTGGAAAAACGTGACCGTTTCTCCAAATCTTTCCGCTGAGGAACATCGACAAGTTTCTTCGATGTTGCAAACATTTCAGGATGTTCTTACAGACATCCCGGGACACACACATGTCATTGAACATGACATTGTGCTGACTGATCATAATCCTATCAGAGTCAGACCCTATCCAATACCTATCCATTTCCAGTCTCAAGTCGAAAAAGAATTGGATGAAATGATACGTTTGGAAATCATTGAACCATCCACTTCAGCATACTCTTCGTCTATGGTTATTGTTCGAAAGAAGGATAATAACATTCGCATTTGCGTAGATTATCGCAAATTGAACCAAGTTACGAAGTTCGACGCTGAACCTATGCCTTCATTAGAAGAGCTACTCAATAAACTTTCTAATTCTAGATTCTTTACCAAACTAGATTTGTCTAAAGGTTATTGGCAAGTCCCGCTAACTGAACGTGCCAAACCTTTTACAGCTTTTTCTACACCTAGGGGTTTATTCCAATGGAATTTCATGCCTTTTGGTCTTATGAACGCCCCTGCTACATTCGTACGCATGATGCGCCGAATTCTCGCATATCGTACAGATGTCATAGCATATCTAGATGATATCTGTCTATTCAGTGATTCCTGGGAAGATCACTATTTGGGTTTATACGAATTACTGTCTACTCTTCGCGAGTATAACTTGACTGCAAAACCCTCTAAAGCCTTTATAGGATTTAGTGAGATTTCTTTCCTAGGTCATCGTGTTGGTCATGGTCTTTTAAAGACAGAGGACCACAATGTTTCAAAAATACTTAACATTTCGGTCCCTAAGACAAAGAAACAAGTAAGGAGTCTATTAGGTTTGATCCAATTCTACGGACGATTCATTCCGAATCTGTCCTCCATTATGGCACCGCTTTCTACTTTATTGAAGAAAGGGTCGCCTAATTTGATCCGCTGGTCAAAAGAATGTCAATCCTCATTGGACCAGGTTAAAGACCTATTTTCATCTCCACCTATTCTTAGGTTACCTACTATTGAGAAGACTTTTGTTCTTCGAAGTGACGCCTCGTCAACTGGGATTGGGGCAGCACTAATGCAGGAGTATTCTGATACTCTGCATCCGGTGATGTATATCTCTAGGAAATTAAATGCTGCAGAAAAGAATTACTCGGTTTTAGACCGTGAGTTATTGGCTATGGTATGGTCTATTCTGAAGTTACAAAGATTTCTTCTAGGCGCACATTTCATTGTGGAAACCGACCAGAAAGCGCTTACTGCTATTCAGAGCAAAAACTTGAAGAGCTCGAGGTCCACTCGTTATGCCATAGCTCTTCAACCATTTCATTTCTCGGTTCGAGCTATCCGTGGTTCGGATAATGTAATGGCGGACATTCTGTCCAGATGCCCACACGATTCCACATGATTCTTCTGTCATATATATATTTCCTGATATACAGTCCAATGTTATAATGACATGTTAGTAGATTTTTTTTTTTCTCACTTTTTTTGAGGGGGAATTTATAACATTGTTCCATGTAATTATCTAAGAAGGCTTAGTTAGTGATATACGGGCCAAAAGATCACTCGGCCACATTTAAATAAATTATTTTCAGGATTGTATTGAGAGATTTACCAGTTGTCTTTAAGATTTGTGTTATTGATATTTTCGCAGCACATCATTGAAGATGCGAGATTGTGTCCATTGTGGAACTTTGAGTATATCAAGTCCTGTCCTAGATTGGGAGCGGATGATGTCCACATCTTCTTCTATTGAATGTTTTATGTCAACGAAGATCAACACATGTATTACTTATTAGTTACTGATGCATTACATAATGTAATAAAATAGTGCGGTATATTAATATATTACACCGCTATTTGCAACACATTGTATGATATCATAATAATATAGTTGATTTCATATATTGGTATGAGAATAATTTGACTTTTATTATGATGTTGCCAGCATTGTGGTTTGTGTTGGTGGCACCTTCCTGGGATATATACGCGTATACTTAGATAAATTTTTCTCTAAGGACCTGGGATATGATCTCAGTTTCGCTCCAAGTGTTGAGCTATTTTGTTAGGTATATCCGCGCATCATACGTGCGTTAGGAGCCTAGATTTTTCCGGCTCCAGGATTTAAAAAAAAAAATGAAACATTTTTTTTTTCCTGGAGGGTGCGGTAATGTTACGCACAAATAATTACTTTTTTCCAAAGTCTTTGTATGATCGTTTTTCGTATGTATGATCATTATTTGACTGAAATGCATGTTATATATATTTTATGGTCAAAGGGACAGAACCCGAAATATCGATACTGCTATTTTTTTATGAGTTTACCTCCTCTTGTATAGAGACACGTTCGGTCTATAATGTCTTGAACGAAGCGTGACCATATCTCCTTATTTGGTAGTATCAGTCAACTGTTGTAGATGTTTGAAACCTTTCTTAACGCTTCTGTTCATGTCCATAAAAGGCGCGACTGTGTAAGACTTTTATCTCGAATGTTCTTAGAATCGTCTTATTGTGAACAGCGACTCAGAGATTGTCACTCTGCGCATGTCTCGACTGGGTTGTCGTTTTGTTGTTCCGCCCAGGTCGGGGAGTTGAGAAATGGACTGATTAGCGAGCGGACGCGACTGCGTCTTGTGATTCTCTGAGGGAAATACATTGTCTTTGTGAGTTTTAGTTAGCTAACTAGACTATTTCCCCGTATTATTCAAGCCTGCCTGGAGGCATATGTTCATGGTTGATTTTCCGAAATAAGGTAATTCCTCTTGTATCGAACTTTAGGCTATCATCTAGAGGTTCGTCATTTTGTCGCCTTTTTGCTCGCCTGTGTGATTCAAAATGGAGAGGTACTTTGACTAGGATTAAGTCATCGGTATCTTTATACCTGAACTAGTTATATATCTATGGGTCGCTCTAGACCAACAAGACTATTGTCTGTGTTTCAGGATTCGTTATATCAGAGATCACGTCCAAGTCAGATGGTTAGACTTAGGAAGGTTATAAAGGTCGAGCTGACCTGTAATCCATGTATGCTACTCACGTGCAGACAGTAAACGGACGTATTGTATACATCTGATCTGCTAGCATCAGGAAGGAATAATTATTATTGTCTATGAACATTAAGGATCTGCAGCGGACCACGGTTGCAGAAGTTATATGTATTATTTATCAAGCTTCGCTATGATATTTGTTTTCCATACAACTATTGAGTATTGACTCCTACATGACTGTCAGTTAACATGAGTTTGAATGCTGCATTCGTTATACTATGCTGATGATAACATAAGTATCATGACTGTTTTGTGGCGTGCAATAAATGGTATAAACCTAAAGCGAAGTTACCATTTTTATGACTCTACACGTCATGTTGCCTGTGGTGTACCCTGAACTGTTCTACTGCAACACACACACCGCAACAATCTAAACCAGATAAGACACCCACATCTTGCATTGTAATACCTGGTGTCGATAGAGGTGGTAATTTGACGGCATCCTAATTCCACCCTTATCAATGTGCATGTCAGATTTCTCTTCCCCCCCCCCCCCCACAATATAATACTGTTTTCATAATTGCAAGGTGTTAGAAAGATGATTCTCACATAACCAATCTCCATATGTCACTTAAAAAGGTAGTCTCATAGCAGATACTGCTGTAGAGGAGTGAAGTATCAGAGACCACATACACTAGGTCTCAGCTGCCATCTGTAACTCACAAGTAGAATATTTTACAGCTAGGTCACAGCTGCCATCTGTAACTCACAAGTAGAATGTTTTACAGCTAGGTCGACTGAATCATGACACAACCTAGTTTTAAAACCAGTGCCTTGACAAGCAATGACATATTTCAGTACAAAGACGATTTACTAGTTTTGTAATATATAACAATTTCTTTACTCCAGGTCTGTAACCCAGAATCTGAAATGCTCATGGACAGATGTGTTTTGGAAATCAGATATTTTTGCTTTTTAGGTATTGCCCAAAGTAGCACAAAAATATCCCAGAAGTGGCCCAAAAGTAGCCCAGATCACCCAAGCATTGGTTTGAAAATAGCCCAAAAATCTGCAGAAAAAAAAAACTTTATGTTTTCGGAATGTATCTGTTATCAGGTGTTCGGTTTCTGAGTTACGGACCTGTATTACCATCCTCATTTGATGTTGACTGTGATGTGTTAACATGTCTACATTCTTACATTGAATCTGTAGCCATGCTGTTATTCGTTCTGTGTAGTTTATTGGGGGCTCGGAAGAAACAGAGAGAGAATAGGAATACTGCACCCTCAGACTTGTCATACAAGGTCATTAATACAAGGTGGAGCTGGCAACTTTATCTTGTAATACAAATTGCTACACAAAATGATGATGATGTATTATTGATGTATTTTCTCACATAATCTAAGGTCATTCAAATACCCTTCATATTCCAGATCTTCTCAACATTTCATGAATGCTTTCTGTATTATTTCCCAGATAAGCCTATCTTTGACCCACATTTCACAAAAGTTTTCTATGGCTGGAAGGGTCACCAAGCTAATTTGACATGTCTGGCAAGTGCTAATGAAGTTGCAAACATTGTATGGACTGAGATCAGAGACAATAACACAGTTCGCATTAAAAATGAGGCTCCTTACACACTGAGAACTCTGCAGACATGGCCAGAGTTTTACCTATCATCAAGTTCTCTGTTGGTAAGAGAAAAATATGAAATAACAAGAAATATTTATATTGCTTCATCTTACATATTCCTTTATTGAGTGCAGGCAATGAAACAACAGGTATTCTGTGCTGGGGTGTCTCATGAGGGTTCTACTGTCCAGTATTAGTAAGCTATGAACTGGACCAAAGTGCCTTGCTAAATGTCCTATAGAAGGCAACCAGTGATAGTGACCACTGCAATAAACACTTAACTGCTTCAGCTTTCCAAATCTACTTCAGCTTTCAAAATTAACATCATATTTATCAAATTTACTTCAGTTGTCACAATCCACTTTTGTTTTCCAAATTTACTTCAGTTGTCACAATCCACTTTTGTTTTCCAAATTTACTTCAATTGTCACAATCCACTTTTGTTTTCCAAATCTGCTTCAGTTATCCCAATCTGATTCAGTTTTCCAGATCTACTTCAGTTATCCCAATCTGCTTCAGCTTTTCTAACCTACTTCACCTTTCTAAATCTACTTAGTTTGTCAAATCTACTTCAACTTTCAAAATATACTTCAGCTTTCTAAATCTACTTAGTTTGTCAAATCTACTTCAGTTTCAAAATATACTTCACCTTCTAAATCTACTTAGTTTGTCAAATCTAACTTCAACTTTCAAAATATACTTCACCTTTCTAAATCTTAGCTTTGTCAAATCTACTTCTACTTCAAAATATACTTCACCTTTCTAAATCTACTTAGTTTGTCAAATCTACTTCAACTTTCCAAATCTCACCTTTCAAATCTACTTAGTTTGTCAAATCTACTTCAACTTTCAAAATATACTTCACCTTTCTAATCTACTTAGTTTGTCAAATCTACTTCAACTTTTTTCAAAATACTTCACCTTTCTAAATCTACTTAGTTTGTCAAATCTACTTCAACTTTCAAAATATACTTCAGCTTTCTAAATCTACTTAGTTTGTCAAATCTACTTCAACTTTCCAAATATACTTCAGCTTTCTAATCTACTTAGTTTGTCAAATCTACTTCAACTTTCAAAATATACTTCACCTTTCTAAATCTACTTAGTTTGTCAATCTACTTCAACTTTCAAAATATACTTCACCTTTCTAAATCTACTTAGTTTGTCAAATCTACTTCAACTTCAAAATATACTTCACCTTTCTAAATCTACTTAGTTTGTCAAATCTACTTCAACTTTCAAAATATACTTCAGCTTTCTAAATCTACTTAGTTTGTCAAATCTACTTCAACTTTCAAAATATTCACTTCAAAATCTACTTAGTTTGTCAAATCTGATTCAACTTTCAAAATATACTTCACCTTTCTAAATCTACTTAGTTTGTCCCAAATCTACTTCAACTTTCAAAATATACTTCACCTTTCTAAATCTACTTAGTTTGTCAAATCTACTTCAACTTTCAAAATATACTTCAGCTTTCTAAATCTACTTAGTTTGTCAAATCTACTTCAACTTTCAAATATACTTCAGCTTTCTAAATCTACTTATTTGTCAAATCTACTTCAATTCAGTTTTCAGCTTTCTAAATCTACTTAGTTTTCAAATCTACTTCAACTTTCAAAATATACTTCAGCTTTCTAAATCTACTTAGTTTGTAAATCTACTTCAACTTTCAAAATATACTTCAGCTTTCTAAATCTACTTAGTTTGTCAAATCTACTTCAACTTTCAAAATATACTGCTTTCTAAATCAGTTTTGTCAAATCCCAACTTTCAAAATTTACTTCCCTTTCTAAATCTACTTCAGTTTGTCATCTACTTCAATTTCAAAATATACTTCAGCTTTTCTAAATCTACTTACAAATCTACTTCAACCAAAATATTTCTTTCTAAATCTACTTAGTTTGTCAAATCTACTTCAACTTTCAAAATATACTTCAGCTTCTAAATCCTTAGTTTGTCAAATCTGACTTCAGTTTCAAAATATACTTCAGCTTTCTAAATCTACTTATCTCTACTTCAACTTTCAAAATATACTTCAGCTTTCTAAATCTACTTAGTTTGTCAAATCCTTCAACTTTCAAAATATACTTCACCTTTCTAAATCTACTTAGTTTGTCAAATCTACTTCAACTTTCAAATATACTGCTTCAGTTATCCCAAAATCTGATTCTTAGTTTGTCCAATCTACTTCAACTTTCAAAATATACTTCCCTTTCTAATCTACTTAGTTTGTCAAATCTTTCAACTTTCAAAATATACTTCACCTTTCTAAATCTACTTAGTTTGTCAAATCTACTTCAACTTTCAAAATATACTTCAGCTTTTCTAAATCTACTTAGTTTGTCAAATCCCAAAATCTTCAGCTTTCTAAATCTACTTAGTTTTCAAATCTACTTCAACTTTCAAAATATACTTCAGCTTTCTAAATCTACTTAGTTTGTCAAATCTACTTCAACTTTCAAAATATACTACTTCACCTTTCTAAATCTACTTAGTTTGTCAAATCTACTTCAACTTTCAAATATACTTCAGCTTTCTAAATCTACTTATTTGTCAATCTACTTCAGTTTTATACTTCACAAATCTACTTAGTTTGTCAAATCCAACAAAATATACTTCAGCTTCAAATCTACTTTTTGTCAACCTACTTCAAAATATACTTCACCTTTCTAAATCTACTTAGTTTGTCAAATCTACTTCAACTTTCAAAATATACTTCAGCTTTCTAAATCTACTTAGTTTGTCAAATCTACTTCAACTTTCCAAATCTGCTTCAGCTTTCTAAATCTACTTAGTTTGTCAAATCCAACTTTCAAAATATACAGCTTTCTCCTACTTAGTTTGTCAAATCTACTTCAGTTTGTATACCCTAAATCTGCTTCAGCTTTTCTACTTCAACTTTCAAAATATACTTCACCTTTCTAAATCTACTTAGTTTGTCAAATCTACTTCAACTTTCAAAATATACTTCACCTTTCTAAATCTACTTAGTTTGTCAAATCTACTTCAACTTTCAAAATATACTTGACCTTTCTAAATATACTTAGTTTGTCAAATCTACTTCAGTTTTTCAAAATCTACTTCAGTTTCCCAATCTACTTAGCTTTTCAAATCTACTTCAACTTTCAAAATATACTTCACCTTTCTAAATCTACTTAGTTTGTCAAATCTACTTCAACTTTCAAAATATACTTCACCTTTCTAAATCACTTAGTTTGTCAAATCTACTTCAACTTTCAAAATATACTTCACCTTTCTACATCTACTTAGTTTGTCAAATCTACTTCAACTTTCAAAATATACTTCACCTTTCTAAATCTACTTAGTTTGTCAAATCTACTTCAACTTTCAAAATATACTTCAGCTTTCTAAATCTACTTAGTTTGTCAAATCTACTTCAACTTTCCAAATCTGCTTTCTAAATCTACTTAGTTTTGTCAATCTATTTCAACTTTCCAGATCTACTTCAACTTTCAAAATATACTTCAGCTTTCTAAATCTACTTAGTTGTCAAATCTACTTCAACTTTCAAAATATACCTACTTCACCTTTCTAAATCTACTTAGTTTGTCAAATCTACTTCAACTTTCAAAATATACTTCAGCTTTCTAAATCTACTTAGTTTGTCAAATCTACTTCAACTTTCAAAATATACTTCAGCTTTCTAAATCTACTTAGTTTGTCAAATCTACTTCAACTTTCAAAATATACTTCAGCTTTCCAAATATACTTCAGCTTGTCTAACCCACTTCAGCTTTCCAAGTCTACTTCTCTGATTTACAGTTTTCATTTGTTTGAGGTCTACATCTGTGCTGTAAATCCATCTTTTCATTGGATGCCTTGAACGTTAAGTTGTAAAAACTTACATTTATTTTTTTTTTAAACTTGGGGAAGTGTCAGGAGTCAAATTTTGAAAATGAATACAGTCTGATGTTAACTGGATTTGCAGTATTCAGATTTGTGCAGTGTTACAACAGACTGGCTCAGAGCATTTCAAAGATCTGATCTTGAAGGCATGAAGTCATTTCAAAATAACTCAAAACACAACTAACTCGTTATATATTTAAGAGTTAGTGCACCCATCAAAACGATGCGAAACAAAATAAAGCCAGAATCTCAAAATTTCAGCATCTGCAGCACAGACTGAGAGTCTTGCTTATAACTCATTTTTAAAATTCTGAACAAGATGGCTTTAAATATGTGTAAAGTTTTGAAAAAGAAAATTTGTTTTGCCTGCTTTGGAATGTAAATATCCCCCCCCCCCCCCCCCGGTCCAAAATAAACAATCAGACCAAAAAAATAAAAAAGAATAATTAAATTGATATAATTACATTAAATTTTACCAATGCATTTCCCACATATTATTTTAGAATTGAAGTATACAACTGTCTATTTTTAGATATAATTTAAAAAGCATATATAAAATTTTTTTTAACCTTCATTCGGTTATAAGTTAACCAGTTTTGAAAATCATCATAGTTGTTAACTGCTTTGGTAGCAGTGGAGCCCTCTCATAGTATTACCATGAGGTTTTATATTTAAAATTTT
Source organism: Oreohelix idahoensis (assembly GCA_024509875.1). Lineage (NCBI taxonomy): Eukaryota > Metazoa > Mollusca > Gastropoda > Stylommatophora > Oreohelicidae > Oreohelix > Oreohelix idahoensis. The sequence continues at coordinate 140,999 of JAMPIV010008455.1, read as the reverse complement.
TTACACAATATATTGGTCCAGCTGGATTTTCATATCTACACAAGTCTATAGACATGCAATTTTTATGTCTTCTGAATAGAACTGGTCACCCTACCACTCAATGCTGAATCTATTAAAGTAAAGTCTTCCAGAGAACTTGGAAACAGTTGACCCTTAAACTTTAAACCAATATGAAAATCAGAGGTCAGAGTCTCTAAGAGGTATGGTATCCGCCTGTAATTCTAAAGGTACCGGGTTCGCTCCCAGTACAGGGAATATAATTGATGGACATTTTTCTCTCAGAACCAGTGATTCCTAATGGTGCGATACTCCTCCCTGATCTTTTTGAGTAGTCAGATCAGATGCCTAGCCTTCTTGGATAAGGGCAAAAAAATAGAAGGTCCCTTGTGCAAATTGTGCACATTAAAAATCCCTCAGCAGTTGGAAATCATGAAGAGTAGGCCATACACACACACATTATTACAAAATCCCTGCAAAACAAACATTGAAAACATTTGCACAGAACATTTAATAGGAAGAAATAAAGAAAATTTCATTTACATTGAAAGGATATAAAGAAAACACTTAAAAATAAGAAATAAAGATATTGCATTAACATTGAAAACAGACATCCCAGAACGAAGTTTATGTAACATGAACTTTATCACTGAGGCTCATTATAGCCTTCTTGCGCTTAGGCACACTTGCCAACACACTTGCACTATGCTTGGATGCCATTATTAATTACAAAAATAATCAAAAACAGCATAAAACAGCAAATACGTGGATGAAAAGATGCTTGACAAAGACGTGTAAACACGACGAAAGCCTGCAAGAACAAAGAAGCAGCCTATCCCTGCTGAAACTTTTTTTCTACTTTAAATGGCCACGAATTCACGTGAGGTGCCGGTGAATGGTAAAAAATGGGTTACATTTTATCTCATGTGAATGAGCAAATCCACGAATATGGAACACGCAAATAGTGAGGATTGACTGTACCATATATTCTGATTAAAACGCATTAGAGGTTGAATGAGACATTGTTATACAACAGTTTTTTGAATTATGGGGATAAGTAGTTAGAGATAAACAATGAGATGGATATTTTTAAAATGCCGCATTGAAAGTTATAACAGAATTGATAGACTCACAAGGGACTAGAAAGTGTGTGTGTAGAAATGCATGCTTGTTAATGTCAGTCATTGCAGCAGTTGAAGATTTGTAATGTGGCTTCACAAAACCAGTAACTTTTCTGGATATCTGACCTAGAGAAAATAAGAAATAAGCTTGACTTTGGTTAAATGTCTTTTATGGCAATTCTGTGTGTTGTGATATCTAACGGCAAAAGTTATATGCATCAAGAATGGTTTTAAATCAGTATAGAATGCAATGACAAGCAATGACATATTTCAGTACAAAGACGATTTACTAGTTTTGTAATATATAACAATTTCTTTACTCCAGGTCTGTAACCCAGAATCCGAAATGCCTACGGACAGATGTGTTTCAGAAATCGGATATTTTCGCTTTTCAGGTATCACCCAAAGTAGCACAAAAATATCCCAGAAGTGGCCCAAAAGTAGCCCAGATCACCCAAGCATTGGTTTGAAAATAGCCCTAAAGTCTGCAGAAAAAAAAACTTTATATTTTTGGGAATGTGTCTGTTATCAGGTGTTCAGTTTCTGAGTTACGGACCTGTATTACCATCCTCATTTGTTTTCACTGTGATGTGTTAACATGTCTACATGTTAACAAAAATGACAGCCAAATTGCTACAGGTGTTTCTAAAAAGGTGCTTGAATACAATAGAAAGTTTAAAAGGGTATGACAAGTATAAGAGTATGATGGACAGAGCCTGATGTATATATCAGCAAAACAACAGATGAAAAAACAAAACACTCATTTTAGAAAGCACACACACTGAGGAAATCTGCTGAATGCATTACAAGGCAGTAGTAGTTCTGGAATTGCCAGTGTAAAAGAAAATAGATGGAGACCTACAAACAGATGGAGAAGAGAAATGGTGAGATATAAAAGGGATAACAAAGACATACAATGACATGAAAAGAACTTGGACTTGATGTTGAAAAGCTCACACTCACTGAGGAAATACTTGGTCTGGAATCCTCAAGGTAAAACAAAGAGAGAGACACACAGAGACACCTGGAGAAGAGAACTGGTGAGATATATAAGATGGACACAAAAACATGGACAGAATTTGAACAGCTTGCATGGGACTGGAAGGTTTGATGTGAACTGACTGAAAACCTGAACTCCACATGGGAGGGGGGGGGAGCTGTTAATGAATGAATGCTTCATGAGGGACACCTTATTTACATTAAGATTTATTTGACATTCAGTGTCACCTAGTGCACCAGTTGTTAGAAATCCCATCACGTGGCCCACAAAGGTCACACTGGAAGTGGATGCTCCTAGAGATGATGGTGGACAGCCTGTGACAGGTTTTCGCTACTCTTACTATCCAGCAGCGGACAGATCCAGTGCAGTAGAGAAAGATATTGGTAAGTCTTAACTTTTTTAAAAATTTAAATCCTAGGCTGATTTTTTTTGTTTTGTTTCACCCAGGCCCCAAAATGGATTAATTTTTTTTTCTACAAGTGATGTTTTTGAATTTCAAAAATGGACAGTACACAAGCATATTAATTCAGTAGAGATAAAACTTTATGATATTGACTGAAGAATGTTGTGAAATACATTGTGTTATTATGTGATTTTTCTTTTTAATTGAAGAAAAATACTTTGTTCAACCTCTGATGGGTTATAATTAAGATATATAGTGCAGCTAATTGAAGTTAATAATTTTTATTTCCGATATCTAAATATGACATCATTTCACCCTTCCACTCAGTCCAAACAGAGTAAATTCAAAGCAGTGTAAAATTGTGTGAGTGTGTGCCCTCCCCTGTCCCAAAAAAAAGCAGTCTCTCACATTTGCCATGTTGTTAACAAAGGGGAGGAGGGTGAATAAACCTGGGAAAAGTATGTTTTATGTCTTGCAAAGTGTAGAGACATTACAATTTTTTTTTTAATTAAGAAAAATTGTCTACTTATATTTGAATATTTCAGCTCTTCTAAATTCCTTGACAGTAAAAGCTCTGGAACATAAACGTATGTCCAATCAGAAATTAATCTAGGAAGTCTTATCTAAATAAAATGAAAATTCTAATCTTTATGATTTTTTATTTATTTTGGTGATGTTGCATATTGCTGTGCTAGAATCCTAAAAACCCAGTTCTGTCCCGCTCCATTTAATTAATTTTTTACTTAAAAATACCATGCCAATAAATTAGTAACTCATCCTTTTATGAATAAGAAATATGATGATAATCAAAATGATTACAACTCATTTATTAATAATCTGTTGTGGTTGATCAGTTAATAATCTATGACTGTGATGTCTGTGACTACACCGTTTTGTAAACATACTATCTAGCAAACCAGGAGTTGATAAAAATAAGCAAAAATTGACAGCAAAATACTTATTTCTCTACCACTTTAAAATGTGTGATCCACAGAAAGGGTTCACTTTATTTAAACCAGCTTATGGCCAGGTATTTTCCAATTTGTTTGGCTCAAATTGGACTCGCGTCAAATGAGTGCACCATATGGTCCGTAGTTAATTCTGTAGGGCTACCGAACACACAATATGGCTCATGATTAGAAAGAGTTAAGCTCTGACCTTCTGAGACCATTGCTGTTTTCTTTAGATGTGTGTATGTGGTATTCAGTGAATGAGAATAATGATAGAAAACTCTATACAGAGTATTAAAGTAGAAGAAAATCTGATCATCAAAAATCCCCCTTCCTTGTCTCCATTTCTTTTCTCACTAGCTATAGATTAATTTATAAAAAACATCGACTTTACCCAACAGGAATGGAGTCCAGTGGAATCTGACTAAACTGCTTGATGATCTAGAGTTTGCAGATGACTTGGCTCTTCTGTCCCATAACTGTAATCAGATGCGAGATGATGAAAATACTCAATGAGAGTTCACTGGCAAAAAATAATAATTTATAACATTATAAATTAATATTTGCCATTTAAGAAACAAATCTCAATCCTCAACAACGTTTTTCTATCCCTGAATGTACAATTTTTTGAAACAATGGGAAGGATAACCAAAAAGGAGGAGGAGGGGCATTTATGGTTCATAAAGCATACAAAATAACTGACGGAATCTTTTGGAACAGAAAATTAAGAAAGAATACACATAATAGTATCTAGTGAATTAGGCGAAATAAAAATCATTAACCTTTACTGTTTTAAATTTAATATAAATGATAGGGATCTAACAGAACGAAAGAAGAGATTAGGCAATAAATCTATTGTAGTGAGAGATTTTAATGCACACCACACAGCTTGGGGAGGTAATTTGATAGACAAGTCAGGAAAAATACTGTTAGACTTCATCAAAAACAATGAATTAATCATACTAAATGATGGTTCAATAACAAGAGTTAATCCTTGTGTAAATCAACAAGACACAGCAATTGATATAAGCAGCATAACACCCAATCTTGCCAGTACAAAATGGGAAATTATTGAGGATACAAACTCAGATCATCTGTCCATTGAAATAATAATAAATGACCTTACAAGCCAGACAAGATGTCTGAGAAACCAATATTTCACTATAACAATTCAAATTGAATAGCTTTCCAAAATGAGATGGACAAATTATCAATTAATAATATAGAAAATGAAAATGTTGATAAATTTACAGATAACCTCACGAGAGAAATATTAAAAATAGCTGTTAAACAAATACCAAACTCTTAAATGCCACAACATTTAAATCCACACCACATTAGGAATAAAGAAGTGAATGCACAGTGGAATAAAAACCTAGCACCGTGATGGGCAATTGTTATTGTTATTATTGAACAGAATAGACATCATTGCACTCTGGGCAAACCCATAGTAGCTCAGTCTCCCTCAGTATATGTTGAAGAGTGTGAATACTTACTGTTCCTGCATCTTGCTGGTTGTATACATGATGGATGCATCCTCTCATACATTCTTTTCCGCTAGCCTTACGTTTGATGCCAAATTCCAACAGTCTTAACCTTGATGATTCACCTGTTGCAGTGTCATTCTCTAACAGGCGATCATTAATTGTTCTCAATATCTCTTTCTTATCCATATCCAGTGTCCCCACTGTGGGTGCTCTTGATGCTAGTCTGTCAGCTCTCTCATTACCGCGTACCCCTGCATGACCAGGACAGATTTGAAGCTTCTATAAATGTTTTCAATTCATGCCATAGCCAACCATTTTGAACCTTTCAAAGCTTGGACTGAGAGTCTGACACAATGACTGCCTTTGTTAATGAAGTTTCAGTCAGCCACCTTAAGGCAGCAATTGCTGCCTCTACCTCCGTTCTCATGCTGGAAGTTGTTATCTTGTAAGCACCGCTATGTTCGGCTATGGTTCTGCCCTCTTTACTCTAGCAGAGAAGCCCCATCCTGATTTCTCACCATGGATCATAGACCCATCTGTATACACAATGGCATCATTATCCCCATCATGATCATGTGTTAGTTGATTAATTTGACAATTAAATGTACAGAAATACGAAAACAAAGAAAACAAGCTCTTCAAAGATATAGAAAACATAGAACAGAAGAGAATCTAGAAGAATGTAAAAAAATGAATCAAAATAATACTCAAAAGAAAAAGAGAATCATTGGAAAAGATTCTGTCACGCCTTAAATCCCAAAACACACTCTTTTACAGATGTGTGGAATAAATTAAAGGCTATAAAAGGCAGAACTAGACAAATGATAATACCTACTATTAAAAACCCAGAAATAGCAGATACTGACAATAAAAAAATCAAATGTACTGGCCAGATACTACCATAATGTTAGTTCTATGAAAAAGCTAGGTCAGAATGAGAGCACTAGAAGGAAAAACTCATTACAAAACTCAGTGCAAAAGTAACTGAGAATTCATAAGAGTTATCATACTTAAATGCTATTACAGTGGAAGAAGTGGAAAATGTAATAAAGGAAAAACAAATACTGCACCAGGACATGATATCTTGAGCTATGAAATACTGAAACATATACCATTGAGTACCTTAGGAATTGTAACATCTCCATTTAACAAAATTTGGAATTTGGGGAAAATTCCCAGGACATGGAAAATGGCAGTAGTTATTCCAATACTAAAACCAGAAAAAGATGACCGTGATGCTAGCTTATATAGACCAATTTCCTTAACTTCCCATCTAGGTAAAATATTAGAAACCATATTAAATAACAGATTAAAGTTTTATTTGGAAAAGAATAAAATATACAGCCAGACACAATCAGGATTTAGAAGGGATAGATGCACTATGGATCAGATAATCAAAATGGAACATGAAATCAAATTAGGATTTCAAAAGAAAGAAAAGACAGTGGCAGTATTCCTAGATATAGCTAGAGCCTATGATGAATGCTAGCGAGAAGGTGCTTTCTTTAGAATCAAAAAGATAGGAATTGCAGGTAAAATGTATAGATACTTAGAGAACTTTCTTCAACATAGATATTTCACAGTACAAATTAACAATGACAGGTCAGAACTGTATGAACAACAGAATGGCATTCCTCAAGGATCAGTTTTATCCCCTTCAATTTTTACAATAATGGTAAATGATTTGAATGAAGAATTTAAAGATATCAAAAATAATTTGACACAGTTCGCAGATGATGTTGCTATATGGAGATCTGGGAAAAATCTAACAATATTATATAATAATCTTCAAAAACAAATAAATAAAGTATATAAATGGATGAATAAATGGGGATTTCACTTAAATGCGAATAAGACAGTAGGAATGATCTTCAGTAAAGGTAGGATTGTTAAAAATAAGATAATTGACATAAACTTACAGGGGCAACAAATTAGTACAGTCCAAACCACACGATACCTAGGAATGACACTAGACCAACAACTGAACTGGAACAAACACATAGATAGACTGGTAGAGTCTTGCAGAGGACTAACATGCTAAGATATTTGAATGGTCATGGATGAGGTGCAAACACTAAGACAATATGTTTTATAAATCTTTCATTAGAGGAAAAATTGATTATGGAAGCATAGTATATGACTCTGCAGCACATAGTCACAAGATTAAATTAGAAATAATTCAGCAACAAGCATTATGTAAAATTGCAGGTGCAATCAGATCAACATCGAGGGGTGCCCTGGAGATGGCCTTAGTCCTTCCTTTGGAACTTTGAAGAAAGGAACTAAGACTAAATTCTTCTTCTTCTTCTTCCGTCCTTAGCCACTGACCGTCAAAGCAGTCAGTGGCCATTACGCCTAGTGGCGTCTTAGGGCAACAGCAGATAGGTTTTCTTTGCCATTGTTTCCCATCACGCCTATTGGCGTCTTTAGGGCAACGGCAAATCAATCCATTTGCTGTTGTTTCCGTAATCGAAGTGACTGGCAAACGGGTGATCACCCGTTGGTTAAGACTAAATTACATGACCAAAATTATGTTGGACAAGACTCATTCAGCTTTTCCAGCATTTGCTAGGTATCAATTAACAACAACTCAGAACAGGTTCATGAATACCAGTAGATAGCCAACAGGTTGGAAATGCATGGAGGAACTAGTACACTTGGATGCCCTAAATGCATCAATTAATAACTGTAGTATATAAAAGCCGGTGATCCACCCTGGGAGCTTGAGAAACCAGATACAGACTAGAGAACTAAAAATTCCTAGCAATAAGAAACTTCTTAGACTGCAACTAGGAATGGACTGTTTTAGAATAGAAGAAACTTACTGTTCAGAGTGTCTAGAAAAAAATAATATAGAGCATTTGCTACTATAAAGTAGGAAGTATGAACAACAGAGAAAACCAGTATTAGATTATTTGCAGGCATGCAATTCATTCATAACTGTGGAACAGGTATTGAGAATTGCACAATATAGTAAAACAGTATTCAGGGTTCGTAGCGACCTGGAAAAAACCTTGAAAAACCTGGAAAACGAAGAAAAAAAATTCCAGGCCTTGAAAAGCCTGGAAAAATGGCTAAAAGCCTTGAATTTTCCGCATCGGACCTGGAAATAAAATACGAAATCGAAAGTTCGATACTTTGTTGCGTCCATTTTTCGTTTATTATTGGTATTTTTCATTAAACTTCAGTTACCATATAATTTTTAACTTCCCTTTGCGCACTAAATCCATTTCCAGAAGTTTTCGGCGGTTTCGTTTTCGGCGCTTTGCGTTAATGATGTAAACGCAGATTTATTTTTAGCGATCGTCGCGTCTGTTGTTACTCGAATGCTAATGGGAAAAACACCAAGAACTTCATTCAAGTTGTATTAAATCGTTCATTTCAACTGAGGTAAGTAATAAATTCATTTATCTCATTTATAAAACCTATTTAAATAAGTCCAGTTTATAGATAGGCCTACTGTACTTGCGTCTGTAATTTACAATGTAGACCTATTTACAGTTTTATTTTTAACCATGGCCAAAATTAGCCTGTAGGCTAGGCCTAGGCAAGCGTTTGAACGAAATTTCTTGCTTTACATCTGCATACGGGAATATATTTGACACAGTTTAAGATGGTCAGGAATAGAAATTGATGGCGATTCCATATCCTATAGCATACCCTGTTATCAGACCCATGTCCCACTATAGAAATGGCGATTCCATATCCTATAGCATACCCTGTTATCAGACCCATGTCCCACTGTTCATTTCACCACATTTTTGGGAAATAAATATATTTTGAATGCTTTTTTATTATATTTATGATGAAAAGACTTATCCCGTTCTACCTCTGAAGGGTTATAGGCTAATTAGGATAGGCCTACACGTTTTCAATTCCAGATAACATGAATAACCGCGATACACGAAAGTGGCATGACATCTGTCAAATCACTAATTAGGATAAATGAAAATCACCAATATTGTGCTTAAGCCTATGTTATTTTTAAAAAAAAATTTAATTTAATTTAATTTTTTTTTAAATCTAAACAAAGAAACAAAACAAAACCCAACAAAAATAGTAAAGATGGGGGAGGTGTGTGTAAAGGCCTGTCGTTTCCAGTTAGATATTTAATAGATTTTCACTTATCATAAGTATTACCCTCCCAATTACTATATATTACCTTTTGTTCTAGTTAAATTTTGTTTGACTATATTATGTATGCGTTTAGAATTTTGACTTGGTAAATATACATAGCTTAGGCCTACTCATAAGTTATTTGTGTGATCCATTTTTTTTTTTTAAACAGAAAAGAACACAACCCCAAGGAGCAGTTTTTCCCTCAGAAACATCAAAACCATCTAACACTACTCCCTCGAACACGTCAAAAACGTCTAACACTACTAGGAGACCTACAGATGTGACATCATTTGTGACCAAGGAAGAAACTCTCAGAGCTGAGATTATTTGGACTCTTTTTTCAGTGAAAAGTCACCATAGTTTTAATTCAAATTTCATACGCAACAAGGGACATATTCTCTTCTGCGGTAGTTTTTATTCAGCCTTCAGCTTTATTTCAAGACCTGAAATTCAGATTGGTGCATTTGGAACAGTTGCTGAAAATAGGAAGCATTTTCCTGTAGCACTGAAGAAAAAACAACTCAAATTGAAAAAGACAAATCATCCTGTGTTTTGTGCGACAGAAGATAAGGCATGCTGACAGTCACCTGGCATGATACTAACAGATTTAACCTTATATCTACTGTTCACTCCAATGATAATATAAACAAGACAGTTAAAAAAACAAATTCTTTAGGGCAGAACAGTTCAGAAGCCAGTGCTTGCAGAAAAATACAGCAAAAGTATGGGAGGTGTCAACCACTTCAGCAAACTAGGTGCAAGCTACCCCTACCCACACAAATCCTATTTTTATATCATTTCATATTTGAAACTGCCCTGGTCAATGGGCACATAACCTACAACACTGCCAACTCTACAAAAAAAGATCAAAGCAAAGATCAGAACGTCATATGACTCTTATTGAACCTGCTATTCTTCGACACAATGTGACACCTTCAAAACCACAGGTCACAACAACACGACTTACTGAGCACCACTTCATTGATAAATATGAAAGGGCAAGGTACAAACCAGACTGTAAAGTGTGTAAGGCTGCAGGGAACAGAAACCAGACTTGCATGTACTGCCCAGATTGCAATATACCTCTATGCCTGATACCCTGCTTCAAGTTATACCACACAGTCAAGGATTATCAACGATCCAAAGACTCTTGCAGAGGCCTACAGCTACAACTTCAACCCCAGTTAATGAAAAAAGCAGCTCAAACATTTACAATAGCTCATTGTCAGATGCCACAGATGCAGAATACATTCAAAAAAGACAAACACGAAAAATACAGGGTTTTTTTTTGCATTTTATTCACAATTTTATTAGCCTTTTATGTTGATGTACGTGGTTAATCGTTAAATCAATACGTCAATCAAGCTTATTTTATTCATTACCATCCATGTCACTAACATTTTATTGCGCTGATGTTGAACAAATGCACTAAAAACTTGGAAAAGATGTCTGTTTTTCAATCTTTTATGAATTTTAAAAAAAAAAACAGTTCTTTTTAAAGAAATCTGCAAACACCCTTGGTAATGGGAGACGGTAATGCTCCGGATTGCTGGTCAGCAAAGTGATAATTATATCTGAGAAAATTAGATGAGGAAAATATTCGAGTTTCCCATCCTTGAAAAACACGTGCTGAACCTGGAAAAAGCCTGGAAAATGCTTGAAGAAATTTGCTATGAACCCTGTATTTAACAAGAACTAAAATTAATATAAATTTATCAATGTTGGTGTGAGGATAAGGGGTAATTTGATGGGGTGCTCTGTGGATGATGGCAGATAATTGGGGGATTGGGTGTCATCTCAGACTCTCCCAGGCTTTCCCACCCCTTTTCACCTTTTACAACAGGGCAGTTATGAGAGATTTTACTTTTTTTCTTTTTTTTTTAATTTGTTTGTTCCTTGGAAAGGGGAGATCACACACAAATATATTCACACAATTTAGGTTTTGATTTACTCTATTTGGACTGAGTGGAGGGGGGAAGAAGATACTATATTTAAATATAGGACGTCTGATTTTATTGTCTTGAATTTATTACACTGTATGTCCTAATTATAACCGATCAAGTGTTAAACAGGGTACTTTGTTGAAAATAAAAAAATGAGAGCTGCGTAATTTCTGTACTTCTGTATGGTGCAGAATTCTGGAGAGTAACAGGAATGGAAATGTTCAAACTGTTCTCTTTCCACACAACCTGCCTAAGGAAAATTCTTCAAATTTTGTGGCTGAACATCATCGCCAACCAAGAACTGCTAACTCGGAGCCACCAAGAAGACATGCACACCATCATAGCGGGTAGATGCTGGAATAGTATTCACCACATCCTCAGAACAGACCCTGACAGCATCACCAGAAATGCCATTTCATGGACTCCAGAAGAAAAACAAGTGAGGCTGGCCAAAAAACTACTGGTGGAGGCAGATATGCAAAGCATGAACCAGAGCTGGGGCACCGCATGGATGGCTGCCAACCAAGCAAAGTGGAGATGGTTTGTTGCTGCCCTATAAGACATCACCAGGCATGATGGTCACTGATTGGTTTGTCAGTCAGTGGCCAAGAGCCAAAGAAGAAGAATTAAATATTTGTTTTTTATTGTCACGCTGTTAATTAAGTTAAATGAGTTTAAAAAAGCAGTGGAGTAATCAGAAATAATTATGCATGGACATTTTTTTTAAATTTATGTTTTTTGTGTCACAGATAGTACGTATGGAACAACCACTATCAATCTTATAGACTTAAAACCTGACACAGAGTACGTTGTGATCGTGCAAGCAAAAAATCCAGTTGGACTGAGCCAAGCCACTTCAGTGTCCTTTAAAACCAAAGAAGTCAGCAGCCCACTTAAACTGGACATAAGATCACCATCAGAGGGACCTGAACCCACATCATACACATTGACATGGTCTCAACCTGATGATGGTGGTTCTCCAGTTACACAGTATGTCATCAGGTACAGGAGGGTGAGTGTACATCAATTATATTTTTGTGAATCATCGTACAATGCTTCAGTTAAATTATGTCTGAGGATACTGTTCTCTTCCTAGCTCCAGGTAACTCCTTGGTGTCTCTGAGGAAACAAAGAATAAAACTATGGCTGCCTGTACATGCTTCTAAGATACAACTAATATAAGGTCATGCATTGGGGTTGGTGACCTCATAATGTCAAACAAACTGCTACAGAAACCACTGTTGTAAGGGGACATGAATGCTTTTATACAGGTCTCCTGTAAGAGGTGGGGGTTCCTTGCTCCCTAAGGAGCCAATTAAAGTTAATGAATCCTTTTCTAACCTTTTGCCTTAGAAACTGACTGAAAGAAAAATAGGAATTGCTGTCCTTTGTCTATTTTTTTAGTTTTCTTTTACCTTATTTCCTTGGTAAGATTGGACTTTCTTTTCCAGCTTTTGTCAGGTATCAGCTATCAACTCAGTCAATCACATGAGTGTCAGTAGAGTGGAATTGTACAGGCGAACGCCGCTTTATGGCAGGTTAAGTTCTAGGCCCTTGCTGTAATGCGAGAATCACTGTAAAGCAAACATTCGCTTTTTCCTCTTGCAAATGCATAGCAAATCCTAATAACATGTTTACACTATCATATATTAATTTAGCAGTAGAACTAGACATAAAAATCAAAGAATACTAATAAGAACATACAGTTTTGAGCACTCATTGCTTACCTTAAAATATTTAATCCTTAGCTTACAGTGATTTATAAATGCAGACTTGAGAAACCGTTAATATTTGTTGTAGGAAAGATGAAGGAGATAGAACAGTTTCATCATCATCTAACAATCTTTTTGATGGTAGAGACATGGGTGGAGCTATTGCAGGGGTTTCTGCTGATGAAGTTGAATGGATGCTAGCTGTTGATGTGGAAGGTTGAGATGCTGGTTTCTTCAAGTAGGATAGCATTGAACTTTACCTCAGGGATTGCCATTTCTTTTCATCTAAAATTTCTTTGCAGCATGTAATATTGATTAGAACACTTGCATTTACTTTGGAATTCTTTCAAAATTGAGGTCAATCCTCTCAAAAGCTGCCATCCCCATTTCCATATGATTGATAGCTTCTTCCAATTCCTTGGTTGCCAATGCTCTAAGCACATCAGGATTAATTCTTCTTCAGAAAACAGCATTCTTTGCTCTTCAGTCATAAGCAGATCTGTTAGGGCCTCTTCATGAGAGCCAAGCAATTCTGCAACATTCTCAGGCTCAACTTCCAGTGCTAATTCTCCTATTGGTGATTGGCGGGTTGGCTTAAAAGTGCTGTAAGAGCGAAGAATGTGGCGAAAATGTGGAGAAGGGTTATAATTGAGAAGTACCGTATCAGCAAAGTACTGTAAAGCTAGGTTTGCCTGTATGGAGGAACTGGCACTCTTGGATACTCTAAATACATCAATTAATAACAGTAGTATAACAAGTTAGATAGGAGTGAAGAAATCACAATTTAAAATTTAGTGACTTTTCAATCGCCCCAATTTTAAATTACTAGGTACCTACATTAGAAAGCAATTGTGGATGCTAAAAAGAAATAAGCTAGGTCACTGTTGCGTGATAAATTCTCGCAACATCGTTTTATTTCAATATCTATTTTATAACGCAAGGGCAACAACTGCTTGAAATTTATAGTCACTTTTCTCGGTAAGCATTTGTCTTCTCGCGTTGGTATCGAATGCAGTTAAGTTTGAGCTGTGGTCATTTTGCGCTGGACTGCGCATGACTTGTCTTGCTTCTTGGTCGATCGGTTTCCGCCCACCACTAGTGGAGTGAGCGATTTGGAATGGCGAAAGAGATGCCTCGTTGAAGAGGGGATCTCCGCTATTTTTTTTTGTTCTGTCAGGAATGTGAGAGTCCTCTTATGGATATTTCGTTTATTCGAGATAATACCTCTAGTGTATTTGCACATGCCGGGAGGCATAATATTTCTGTGTATTTCCGGAAGGCAAGGTAAATTAACATTTTCATTAACTCTATCGATTTTTGGTCGTGAACGATTTCTGGTTCATAGCCTGTCTTCGAAAGTCGTCGTCACGAGATGTTTTCCTAGCTCACATGTCGCTGTATTGTGCTGCATCGGTTGATGCAGGTACCAAGGACCATTACTTGCTACTTTGTTAAATGAACTAGGTTTGAAAAACCTTTATTATCTAGAGGATATTTTTGAGGACATTATTTATACTTCGGCAGACGTGTCTGTCTTGCTGAAGTCAGACTAAGGAGAGTGAACTGGTCTCATATATCTGGTTATCTCCTGGCTGTTATAGAAAGGGATGGAGTTTTTCACCTGACTACATTTACAGCACTTTGAAATATAACATGCATCTGACTCATCATTGTAATGCTGTCTACCGTCTATTGCTGTATTGAATGTTGCTGTGATAATGACTGTTTGATGTGTCTACATATTCGCGTAACCATTTTGTCACTGTGGCGTCCACAATAAATAATGAAGAAAAACGTCAACGGCTGTTACAAGAATCATTGACTTTATACGTCGTGAGTTTACTGACGTCCTATGTGGATTGCCCTGTTATTTTTGTATGAACATTGTTTTGACTGAACACATCTGCACACCACACAAAACCAGACATGCGGATACCATCCATCATCATATGGCATCACGCATCATTTGGTGGCCATAAGCTGGTTTGATTCTGGTACCAGCAAACACGGGGTCCCTTACCCACTTCATTTTCAACAAGAATTCATCAGCATCCTTCAAGAAATTAACATTCTTCAATACAGTCAACATCTTCAAAATTTTCAAAGTACTCGGCGTTGCCCGGTAAAAGTCAAAATTTCAACTTTTTGACGGAAACAAGAATTTGACAGTACCCGGCGTTGTTACATGTTGCCGGATAACTCGGACTGCTGTTATCTTTTACGCAAGTCAAGCAAGTTGCTGCTGTCAAGGTTCCAGTGCTGTCGTTTTTGTGAAGGTCAAGTGCCGGTTGAAACGGGTTGTTTTCTGAAGAAGGCCAAGTACCGATTTCCATCAACTTACTTTTGGATTAGAAGGTCAAGTGCCGAAACAACTCAACACACAGTATTTCAGAAGCTCTTGTACCATCGTGTTAGCAGTGGAAGCAGTTCAGATGTGCCATCATCGTTGGAGCTTCGCTCTTTAGGACGTTGATTGACATCCGTTTTTCTGCTGTTCTACGATTGGAAGCCTATAAGTTAAGTGGCCTGTTTGTATGTAAACTGTGCCCTTATACTTCTGCTGAGTCTTCTGTGTATCATCTCATTCTATATGTTATATGTTTATATGTTATTTGTATATTTATATGTTTATATTTCAGCGGGTTCTCGGTTGGGTGGTGTCTCCGTTAGATTATGCCACGTCATAGAGGTCGTCTATTGTGAGCGTTTTCTGTAAGGTTTGCAAATTTCCAATACTGGAATTTGCTAAGCGACTTCTGTTGCTATTTATGTTAGCTGTGATGACATGTTTTAATATTGTTTTCGTTATTATTTCGCATTCTTTAGTTTTGTTTTGATTTGTTTGTATTTGTTAGCCTACTCTTGTCTATAATTTAGTTTCATACAACATTTTTGTTTATACACTGTGGTGTCATGTATTTTGTTTAATTCTATCGCAGATATCGTCACATTTTTTGTGATATTCATTAATTTCTGCTTTATTTTTAGTTGATTTCTGCGAACGTTTTTGTATTGTTGCTGATCTTTGTTATTGTTTACATTGTTATTGTTTACATTGTTTGTATTGTTTACATTTTCAATGTTTACATTCTGCATGTGTTTACATAGTCATTGTTTACAGTTATAGTAATTAGTTAATGGGCTATGCTAATGCACTGTTACTACTACACTGATGATAAATGAATGATGAATAGTGTCGTGCACTATTGAATGAGAAGTGCACTTATGATCAAGAATTGATTGTTGATATTTCATATACAAGTTCTTTGATTGGAGACTTGTTTCCCACAGAGACTGGGATAATATAAGGTGATGTGAATATACAAGTGCTTAATTAAGACTTGTTACACTTAGGTTTGAAATAAATTAGTTAATTATTTCAGGTTTTGGACTCATATGTTAGACAACATGTCTACATTTGAGCACTTTATTGAGCAGGGTAAATTGCTTGGCAAGACTGGTGATAAGTTAGAAGAATTTGCAACTGCTCGATATGATAAAGCAATGGAAGCTGAACAAAAGAAACTGCAGATGGAAGCTGAACAAAAGAAACTGCAGATGCAGGTGGATGAAAAGAGATTCCAAATGGAAATGGAAAAACAAAAAAGGGAATCAGAAGCTGAGGAAAGAAAACTCCAGCTACAGCTAGAAGCTGAAAGACTTCAAAAAGAGGCTGAGAATAAAAGACTTGAAAAAAGAGGCTGAAAATAAAAGACTTGAAAAAGAAGCTGAAAATAAAAGACTTGAAAAAGAGGCTGAAAATAAAAGACTTGAAAAAGAAGCTGAAAATGAAAGACTTCAAAAAGAGGCTCAGGCTGAGGAAAGAAGATTACAGAGAGAGTCTGATGAGAGGAAAGAGAAAGCAAAAATGGAACATGAAGAAAAGGTCTTAGCTTTAGAGTTGGAAAAATTGAAATTGACAAGCATGAGTAATGGTAATGATTCAAACAAGGGTTCATCTTCTGGTAAGGCTAATAATGATACTTTTAAGATTAAGTTGCCAACATTTAGTCCTTCCAGTGATGACATAATGTTCTATCTGGACAGATTTGAACAAGCATGTACAGCTCATAACATAGACAAAGCAAAATATGTTTATCAGTTATCAGGGATACTGACAGGTAAAGCTCTAAGTATATTAAATATGGTGGATGAACCTGACAAGAACAATTATGAGGTTGTCAGGGCCGCTTTGTTAAAGAAATATCAGCTTAACGAAGACGGCTATCGTCTACAATTTAAAAACATGTTACCTGAAAATGGAGTTGAATTCTCCGAGTTTATTGCAAGAATACGCATTACTTTCTCACGATGGGTTGAACTATCTAAGACGGAAAAAACTTATGAAGGACTTATGGACTTAATACTTAGAGACAAAGTCATGTCGTCTGTCAATGAGTCTTTCCTTGCTTTCCTTCATGAACGTAAACCTAAAACAATAAAAGAAATGGAAGATTTCTGTTGCCAATACGTAACTGCGCACCCACACATAACCATGGGTAACTCTAAGGTGAAAGAAGGTTTACCAGTTGCTTCGGCAGCTCCGTATGGTCAAAACTTTGCTCGTAGATTCCAACAAAATCTTGATAGAAAGAGCAGCGGTAATTTCTGTCAAAATCATGGAAACCAATTTCATGGTGATTCATCTTCGAAGAATTGGAGACAACCTGATAGTGGTCGTTACTATCACCCTAATAATTATAGGCATTTCAAAAGAGGATATGGTAATAGAGGTTATTCCTGCCGAAGACCTCAGAACCAAACAAATAGATGTTCGCATCAATGTGAACATGATAGTAATCGTGGAAACTGGAATTCGAACCAGGATAACAATTACAATAGAGACAATAATAACTGCAGAGATAATAATAACTTTGATAACTTCAGAGGTAATAATAGTCGGGGTAGATCTCAACACAAAAAAAAGAGATATCAGCAGGCTAATGCTGTACAACAGGAAACTGAGGGAGCCTGTAATCATGTTGTTGATAGTAAAAACTTTGACGCTGTCACTGGTTCTGCTTTTGACTTTGAGAGAGCAAACAAATGCCCCCAATGCAGTACTTTATTCGAACCGGGTACCATAACTACTTTGAGTTGTGGTCACCCACTTCCCGCTCTTCCTGCTGCTGTTGCGCATGACGGGAGGGGTTCTTTAATCCTACATAAGGGTCTTGTTAATGATACTCCGGTCTCACTACTTTTCGATTCCGGATGCACCACTATTGGTGTTAGACAATCGCTTGTAGATCCATCTTGTGCTACAGGAAGGGTTATTAAATGTGTCACATTTGGCGGCACTCTAGAAAAATATCCTACTGCTGTAATTCGCATTGCCACTCCTTTCTTTACTGGAGATGTGCATGCTTGTCTCTTACCTAATCCTATTGCGGACCTTATTATTGGTCGTATTCACGGAGTTAGGGAGTGTACCCCACAGCAGATTGCTGCTTGGGAAGATAATAACATGCAAGCTACAAATGCAGTAGTTACAAGAGCACAAGCTCTACAAACACCCGAAACTTCACTGAATAGTGATAATGAAGTTGATAGCCAAGATAGTCACTTAGTAATTACTCGTGACTCTTTCATAAAATTGCAAGAAGAAGATCCTTCTTTAAAAAAATTCTTCGTTCTTGCGAAGAAAGGTGATCCGAATCAGGATACAAATAGAAAATCTTGGATTGCAATGAGAAACGGCGTACTTGTACGTATGGTACAAGATTCGACTACGTCGGCACATTCGCAAATTCTTGTTCCCAAGAGCATGAGAGTCCAAATATTACAACATGCTCATGACTCGCAATGTGCTGGACATATGGGTTTTGCCCGTACGAAGTCGAGAGTCCTTGCGGCTTTCTTTTGGCCTTTTGTCAATAAGGACATTCGTATTTACTGCCGATCATGCAAGGTATGTCAGGAGGTCAAATCTAGAGGACCACGACATGCTGCGCCTATCCAGGCTGCTGACATTCCTATTCGGCCGTTTCAGAAAATGGCCATAGATATTATTGGCCCTTTTAAGGTCAAGTCGGCCAGAGGACATCAGTTTATCCTTACATGTGTCGATATGTGCACACGTTGGCCAGAGGCTATTCCTCTTAAGAGCATATCTACTACAGATATCGCAGATGCTCTTTGGTTGATATTTTCTCGCTTGGGGTTCCCCAGAGAAATATTGTCAGACCATGGCACTCAACTCATATCTGACACTATGTCACAGGTAATGTCTACCTTACATATTGAACGATCTCTCAGTAGTATCTACCATCCTATGTCTAATGGGTTAGTTGAGCGTCTGAATAGAACGCTCAAGACTTTGCTTGGTAAGATAACTGAAGATCATCCTCAAGATTGGGACAGGGTTTTACCCGCGGCTCTCTTTGCCTATAGAGAAGTCCCTAATGAACACACAGGATTTTCTCCCTTCGAACTTGTCTTTGGCGCGCGTCCACGCGGCCCTATGTCTTTATTACACGATCTCATCACTGCCGATGATATTAGCGATGAAACTCAATCCTCATATGAGTATGTCATTGCTCTTAGACAAAAGATCATTGAGGCATGTAAGCTAGCAACTGCTTCATCAGAAATTGCTAAAGAGAAGGCAAGGCAGTTTGCTAACAAGAATAGATGTCTACGACAACTTTGTCCAGGTGACAAAGCATTCGTCCTACTCCCCAGTAGGGAAAATAGACTTCTTATTGCATGGAAAGGTCCGTATGCAATAGTCTCTCGGATTTCCGATGTTGACTATGTGGTCGATATTGATGGAAAGCATAAAACTTTCCACATAAACATGCTTTCGGAATTTCACGAACGTCCGGACTATTTGCTGCCTATTTTCCAGGCAACGGATGATGCTCCTGCACCTCACGGTCATTATTCATCCCTGTCTGTCATACAGGATGAGGAAGCTACCTTCTCTGATGTCAACCTTCCCCTTCCAGTGGTTCCATTACATTCCACGGAATCTTGGAAAAACGTTTCTGTTTCTCCTAATCTTTCTGGTGACGAACATCGACGAGACTTGTCGATGTTACAAACATTTCAGGATGTTCTCACTGACATTCCTGGACACACAGATGTCATAGAACATGACATAATTCTTACCGACAATAATCCAATTAGGGTTAGGCCTTATCCTATTCCTATACACTTTCAGTCGCAAGTGGAAAAGGAATTGGATGAAATGATTCAATTAAATATAATTGAACCATCGACTTCACCATATTCTTCTTCCATGGTTATTGTCCGGAAGAAGGATAAGAACATACGAATTTGCGTTGATTATCGCAAATTGAATCAGGTCACAAAGTTCGACGCTGAACCGATGCCTTTGTTAGAAGATCTACTGATTAGACTTTCTAATTCTAGATTCTTCACTAAACTTGACTTGTCTAAAGGTTATTGGCAAGTGCCTTTAGCAGAGCATGCCAAACCTCTTACTGCTTTTTCTACACCTAGGGGTCTATTTCAATGGAATGTTATGCCTTTTGGTCTCATGAACGCCCCTGCCACTTTCGTTCGCATGATGCGTCGAATTCTGTCACATCGTTCGGATGTCATCGCATACTTAGATGACATCTGTCTCTTCAGTGATACCTGGGAAGATCACTATTTAGGGTTATATGACTTACTGTCCACTCTACGTGAGAATAATTTGACAGCAAAACCTTCTAAAGCTTTTGTTGGTTTTGGTGAAATCTCTTTCCTGGGTCATCGTGTTGGTCATGGTCTCTTGAAGACAGAAGACCACAATACTTCCAAAATACTGAACATCTCTGTTCCTAAAACGAAGAAACAAGTTAGGAGTCTCTTAGGTTTAATTCAATTTTATGGGAGATTTATTCCAAATTTATCTTCGATCATGGCACCTCTATCAACATTGTTGAAGAAAGGTTCGCCTAATCTGGTCCGTTGGTCTGAAGAATGCCAATCTTCACTAGACCAAATCAAGAATATATTTTCTTCTCCTCCCATCTTAAGATTACCTACTCTTGATAGGACTTTTGTTCTTCGGAGTGATGCTTCATCCACTGGGATTGGAGCAGCACTGATGCAAGAATATGCAAATACTCTGCATCCTGTTATGTACATTTCTAGAAAACTAAATGCGGCAGAGAGGAACTACTCGGTTTTAGACCGTGAGTTGTTAGCGATGGTTTGGTCAATTCTAAAACTACAAAGATTCCTCCTGGGCGCACATTTCATTCTAGAGACTGATCAGAAAGCTCTTACAGCTATTCAGACTAAGAATTTGAAGAGTTCGAGATCCACTCGATATGCTATAGCTCTTCAACCTTTTCACTTCACGGTACGAGCTATCCGTGGTGCGGATAATGTGATGGCTGACATTTTGTCTAGATGCCCACATGACTCCAACTAATACTTCTGTCCTATATTTCCATATATTACAGAGTCATAACACACCTATATTTCTACAATAGATTAGCACATCTGTACTTACTTTATATGTACACACTATCGTGCTTTGTTGTCATCTTCTTCTGTTCGTTTTTTTAAGATGATAGAGGAGGACTGAGTAGTTAATATAAGGGCCGTTAGTTTACTAAACAGCCACAATTATTAATAATGTATTGTACCTTATGAAGCATATTAGTTATTAATTAGCATTATATTGCTTGTACTTTCTCAGAATGTCATTGTTGAGCTGAGGACTTACCTTACTAGTATCAAGCATGACGAGTTCTAGATTGTGTACTTACCCTCGGAATACCAGAGCATATGTCCTGGATCGTCATGTAGTTTAACTTTACTATGTACTTATGTCATTACATGTCAAAGAATGTACTATTTAAATTTTCCTATCAGATTTGTACATCCATTTTTAAAGACAATATTAGAGTATGCTGTTTAATGATGATTATAGTAACTTGCATACGTATATTGTGTTTACATGCTAACGTGATGTGTGTTGGTGACACCTCCCCGATGTGAATATTTTTTGAGACATATTTATTTTTCTGTTGAGGTATATCCTCACCAGACACTCTATAATTAGCCTATTGTTTGGCAATTTAGTTAATTATCAGCGCATAATTCGTGCGTTTTGAGCCGCTTATCGCATGCTCTTTGATATTGAAAAAAAAAAATATGTTCCACATTTTTTTTTTTTATCGGGAGGAGGTGGTGATATGTTGCGTGATAAATTCTCGCAACATCGTTTTATTTCAATATCTATTTTATAACGCAAGGGCAACAACTGCTTGAAATTTATAGTCACTTTTCTCGGTAAGCATTTGTCTTCTCGCGTTGGTATCGAATGCAGTTAAGTTTGAGCTGTGGTCATTTTGCGCTGGACTGCGCATGACTTGTCTTGCTTCTTGGTCGATCGGTTTCCGCCCACCACTAGTGGAGTGAGCGATTTGGAATGGCGAAAGAGATGCCTCGTTGAAGAGGGGATCTCCGCTATTTTTTGTTCTGTCAGGAATGTGAGAGTCCTCTTATGGATATTTCGTTTATTCGAGATAATACCTCTAGTGTATTTGCACATGCCGGGAGGCATAATATTTCTGTGTATTTCCGGAAGGCAAGGTAAATTAACATTTTCATTAACTCTATCGATTTTTGGTCGTGAACGATTTCTGGTTCATAGCCTGTCTTCGAAAGTCGTCGTCACGAGATGTTTTCCTAGCTCACATGTCGCTGTATTGTGCTGCATCGGTTGATGCAGGTACCAAGGACCATTACTTGCTACTTTGTTAAATGAACTAGGTTTGAAAAACCTTTATTATCTAGAGGATATTTTTGAGGACATTATTTATACTTCGGCAGACGTGTCTGTCTTGCTGAAGTCAGACTAAGGAGAGTGAACTGATCTCATATATCTGGTTATCTCCTGGCTGTTATAGAAAGGGATGGAGTTTTTCACCTGACTACATTTACAGCACTTTGAAATATAACATGCATCTGACTCATCATTGTAATGCTGTCTACCGTCTATTGCTGTATTGAATGTTGCTGTGATAATGACTGTTTGATGTGTCTACATATTCGCGTAACCATTTTGTCACTGTGGCGTCCACAATAAATAATGAAGAAAAACGTCAACGGCTGTTACAAGAATCATTGACTTTATACGTCGTGAGTTTACTGACGTCCTATGTGGAATGCCCTGTTATTTTTGTATGAACATTGTTTTGACTGAACACATCTGCACACCACACAAAACCAGACATGCGGATACCATCCATCATCATATGGCATCACGCATCAGTCACGTTTTAAATTGGATTGGAAAAAGTTATTGTTTTCATTGTCAGCAGCTTTTATGTTATGCCTTTAGCTGTATGTGACAATTGACAGACAATTTTTATGTTGTGTCATCTAGGTTCAAGCAACAGGTGATGACCCATCCAAGTGGGAAGTTACTGGTGATATTGACAAAACATATACTACAAAGACCGTTACAGAACCAGATGTCACCAGCTATACACTAACAGATTTGCAGCGTGGCACTTACTATGATGTCCGAATCACAGCTTTTAACAAGCAAGGCGAGTCACCAGAAGCATTCAAAATAATAAAAACTAGCCAGGGACGTAAGTTATGCTTTATCTTATTTTTCTTAACCTCTTAAGCCCCAACATCCCATGTGTTAGTGTATGTTAAAATGTATAATAGAAATTGTATTAATGTCTGTCGAGTTGTTGTTTAAAAATAGCTGTCGGGAGTGTACAACCGGTCACTTGAAGGCTTTATCTCGAATGGCGCTGTGCTAGCGTCTCTTTCTTTGTCTTCGAGCGATCGAGATTTTGTCTGTGCCTGGTAACGTTTGTTCGCGCCAATCATGTTTTGGCAGGTTGAGCGCTGGGATGGTGGTGTGTGATCAAAAGACAATAAATTCTAATAAAAATGGAAAATAATGACGTATGACGATGCTATGTGATGATAACGATGAAGAAGAGTGACCCGTACTTTACGACAACTTCCTTAGACGTTTTCTTGGACTAAGTGCAACTGTGTTCTATTCCAAGCATCTACGGATCTAGCTAAGTGACCTTTTACTTGTTCCGAAGTTTTGTTTATTCTATTTTTCGTTTCGTTGATTATTTACTTTCTTGTTTCGGTATTTCTTTCAGGTTTTACGATTTTCTTGTATTATTATTATTGTTCTTTTTTCGCTCATCACTGTGGGTGTTTACTTTTTCCATCTGCTTGTATCGCTCATTTGGTGTATGTTTCTCATCATGATATGTTTTTGTAGTACCTATATGTAAGTCTTGTCCTTGTCACCTATTTGTGGCTGACGAAGGGTAAAACCCGAAACGTCCCTTGTTTCATGTGAACCGTTATTTGTAGAACTGATTCAATACCGCTTTATTGGTTTATATACTTATATAGAATATACACAATAAAGAAAAATATCACATAAAATAATAAGCGTCTAGATTCAAGAAACAATGTATATCTTTGAACTGGGCATGCTAAGAAGAAAAGTAGTAAATATGTTTAAAAAAGTGGTTTATTCTTTCTTGGTGCGCCAGGTCAAAAGATAAAATTTGTCTTATTAATTTGCTTCTTGAAAAAACTCGGAAGCAGAATGAAATATCTCTTCCAGTTGAACCATCAGGAATAACAATATTTTGTGCGGCTTACATTTGCAATTACTATAAACATGGCCGAAGGATAGCCACTTAAAGCAGTCATTATCTTAAAAGAAAATCAATTTTCACACGAATATCAAAATATCTTAGTTTGATATTTACATTTTCCTAAGTTTCCTAAACCGTTACTAGGAAAAACTTGGTCAATGCCGGGTACTTACAGCTAGTTATCTATACTTGAAATACTTGGTCACCCTAAGCTTGGGTTCAAGTGATATCCTGTTTGTCTCTTTTTCAGAAATAATAATTAGTCACTAACCCATCCCCTAGCTGATGCTGAAGAGACCCTTTAATGTAGAAACTTTCCTGTGTGAAAAACTGTATTTTATGGCTTGTAAGAGTTTTGTGGTAATCAAACATTTGTTTTCACTTTTTGACCCAGTTCTAAATAAGTAACCTATCAAGAAATTAATGTAAAGAAGTATGGTGTGCATTTTCTGCCTGATATCATGAGAATCGGACCATTTCTTCTATGATTAGTTTATTGTTTCCGTTTCCTTCTACATTTCACCTTCCACTGAGCAAGTAAGCCCATCAGCACAACTTGGAAACTATTATTTGAAAAAACAAAAAACACACACACATCCACAAACTTATGGCATGATACTTCTTTTCTTCTTTGATCCATAACTGCCAACCGCCAAAGCAGTCAGTGGCCATCACGTCTGGTGGCGTCTTGTAGGGCAGCAACAAATTGATTCCACTTAGTTCGGTCAGCGGCCATCTTTCGTACAGTGCCCCAACTCTGGTTCATTCTTTGCATCTCGGCTTCCACAGTTCTCCGCCAAGTTGTTTTTGGTCGGCCTCTCTTTCGCTTTCCCTCGGGGGTCCATAGCATAGCTGTTCTTGTGATGGTATCAGGGTCTTTTCTGAGGACGTGGCCAACCAAACTCCAGTGCCTGCCAGCTGTGAGAGAGTGCTTGTCCTCCTGGCTACTCCGAATAAGTAGTTCTTGGTTGCTGATGGTGTTTGGCCAAAAGATTCTGAGAATTTTCCTTAGGCAGATTGTGTGGAAGGAGGACAGTTTCGACATTTCCTTCTCTGTTGCTCTCCAGCATTCTGCACCATAGAGAAGCACAGAAAGTACACAGCTCTCATACAGTCTTAATTTGGTGTTTGTGCTGTACTCGGAAGACTTCCAAATGTTGTTGAGACTGGCAAAGGCTGTTCTCGCTTTATTCATTCTGTTGTTAATGTCCTTGCTTGTTCCGCCGTCAGGTGTTATTATGCATCCTAGGTAAGTAAATGTGTCTGTTCTAACTTCTGGTTCCTTACTGTTATTGGCTCAGGATTGCCCACTTTTAGTGTCATGACCTCTGTCTTCTTCAGATTGATGTTCAGGCCAACCTGTTGGCCATACTTATTCAGTCTATCGTTTTTTTTCTTGGATGTGTTGATGCGAATGCACGAGTAGTGCAAAGTCATCTGCATATTGCAGGTCTTCCAGTGTAGAAAACGTCCATCTAATTCCTCTTGGACTGCCCTCTGTTGTCTGGCGCATCATCCAATCTATGGCTGTCAAAAATAATGTTGTTGATAAGGGGCATCCCTGCCGTACTCCTGTTTTCACTTCAAAAGTTAGATTACTCAATCCAACACTGCATGTAAAGTTAGAATAGAGGCTTTTTATGATGGAAACAATGCGGCTGGGAATTCCATAAGCCCTCAGTATTTTCCATAGGCTGTCCCTGTGTAGGCTGTCGAAAGCCTTTTCAAAATCAACAAAGTTAATGTATAGCTGTCTCTGCCTCTCTGAGCACTGCTCTATAATGTTCCTGAGGGTGAATATATGATGTGCACATCTTCTGTTCTTTCTAAAGCCCGCTTGTTTTTTCCTCAGTTTATGGTCAACTGCTTTTGAAATTCTCTGGATGATTATCCTGCCTAGTATTTTGCTGGGAACTGAGAGGAGAGTAATTCCTCTCCAGTTGTTGCAGTCTGCAAGGTCGCCCTTCTTGGGCAATTTGACAATTATTCCTTTACTCCACTCTGTTGTTGTTGTCTCAGTTTCCCAGACTTGTGCAAATAGTGGTTCTAATAGTTCTGCTGCTAGTTCAGGGTCTGCCTTGAATAACTCGGCATATAGATTGTCGTGACCAGGCGCTTTTCCATTTATTAACCCTTTGATAGCTGTGATGATTTCTTCTTTTCGTGGAATCTCTGTATTTACGTCTAAGTCACTTTCCGCCTCAGGAACATTCAGCTGAGTCTCTGGTGGTTCCTTATTCAGTGTTTCTCTGAAGTGCTCTGCCCATCTTGTTTCCTACCCCAGTGCTGTGGTGATAAGATTTCCTTGCTTGTCTCTTACTAATGTTATGTTGTTTGCACCTCGTTTTCCAATGATAGTTTTAGTTATTTTATAAACTGTGCTTTGTTCATTTCTCAGTGCTGCCTCTTCTGCTTGTCTTACAAGGTCATCCAGAAATGTCTTTTTGTTAGCATGGGTTTGACATTTTACTTCCTTGTCCAGCTGACTGTACTGTTCACTATATATTGCCTTTAACCTGGGAGACTTAGCTTCTGTTTTCTTTCTTTTCATTTCTCTTCGCTATGGTGTTTAGCGTTTCTGGTGTTATCCAGTCTTGGCTCTTTCTTTCCTGGAATCCCAAGCATGACTTGCTGCTTTCCTTGTATATTGTTGAGATGGTGTTGAATTTCTGGTCGACATGATCGGTCTCTGTTCTTTCCTGGCTTTTGGTAATCTGATATCGTCTCTTTTCGTCGACCACGAAAGCTTTTCTGGTGAGGGAGTCCTTAAGTTTCGTGATGTTATATCTTTTCTGTTTAACTGCAACTGGTCCAGCAGCTCTGAGTTTCACCTTCAGTCTTGCTACTACTAGGTGATGATCACTTCCCACATCTGCACCTCTTCTTACTTTCACGTCTTGTAATGCATGTCTCCATCTGCCATTGATCATTATGTGATCTATCTGGTTTCTGTCCCCGTCCGTTTGTTGATTCCCACGTTAACTTGTGCACTTCTTTGTGTGGAAAAAGTGTTCCTCCAATGACCAGGTTGTTAATACTGCAGAAGCTTATTAATTTGTCCCCATTCTCATTTACTGTTCCACTGCCGCATTTCCCCATTACTCTTTCGTTATAATTATTGTGTTCCAACTTTCACATTTAGGTCTCCCATTACTATAATAAGATCATACCTGGGTGCAGTTTCCATTTCCTTTTGTACCTGTTGATAGAACTCGTCCTTGATCTCTTCATCGCTGTCATTTGTTGGTTCATAGCATTGTATAATTGTGGTGTTGGTGAATCTCCCTCTCAGTCTTGTTCTTATCAGTCTGTTGTTGATGGGTTTCCATTCCAGTAAAGATCTTTCCATTCCTTTCTTCAGGATAATGGCTACACTTCGTTGTGGTGACCATCCTCTCTACCAGAATAAAGTACTGTTTCCCCTGTAGCTGTTTTTATTCTCCCCGTCCCTGTCCATCTGCTCTCGCTTATTCCCAGGATATGTAATTTGTAGTTCCTCATCTCTGCTGTGATTTGTCTCAGCTTTCCTGCCTCATTCATAGTTCTGACGTTACAAAAACCAATTCTGGTTTTGCGGTCAGGGCATCCGTTTCCATGCCAATGGCTTCCTTTTGGCTTTCACCACTGGCAGTCATACAAGCCTGAGACTCCGGATGTCCTTCCCGCTGTTACCAACAGATTACTGGTGGCAATGTATGTAGTTATTATAATATTTATTTGTCTGAGGGAAAGTATTTGTTTTTAGAATCAAAATGCTTTCCTGGTCAAAGATATATCACCCATGATTGATTGATACTTTTGTTATATGGGTTATCTCCCCTGGATATCGAATTTGGCGTATGAATCTAGATTTCGTTAGTTTGTTCCTTGTTGGGCCAGAAAACAGATTGTTCTTGCTTAGGTTTATGCAGGAATGTTTATGGTCCGAGTCTATGTTTACTCCATGTCTATTTCAGACGATTCGGTCTTATATCATGATATCTTTGTATGTCTAAGTGGAACTATTTTTCCTTGTACTGAAATTTGGGGTCAGGCAGTTTCTGCGGAGGCCGATACGGAAAGAGGCTCTTTGGTGATGATGGACGAATCTTGAAGGCTGTCGGACAAAAGGGAGTCCGAAGTTTTTCATCATTGTGATTGATTCTGGGGAAAAGAGGAGTTTCTCTTAGTAGACTATGATGGTCGATACTTCTCCCAGAATATATATATTCGTGTGCTAGTTGCTAGTGTTTTCTGAACTTAAGGTAAAGAAGGAACATTTTCTAAAACTTTACCTAGGCCTAACGACATCATAGATGTTATATCTTTATATATTTGATGGATCGTATGTAGACGATTCCTGTACTAGCAGCACTGTGAGTGGACATATGTAACATTTCTTATGGGTATGGAAAACCCAAGATATTAGTTGAGCAAATGAACGGAGCTTTCATTTGTAGTGAGGATATCTTTTTTGGATGAACGCCGCTCACTGGGACCAGCGCCATTTTGAACCCCACTGTTGGTCTGTTTGGATTGTCAGTCAGAGAACAGATATATCTTATTACCTGATGGCGATACCAAGACTTACATTGTATTGAAGTCCACTCTTGGTTATTTGAGATTGTCAACCTTAAAAAAAAAGACCCCGTTGAAGTTAAAGCCTAAAAAGACTTAGCCTGAAAGACGTAGTCAGCAGAGGGTCTGTAAGGGAGCATTGTGATGACCATTATTATTGTTAACTCAAACTGATGCGATTAGTCAGTGGAGATATGAGACGATAGACAATCAGAACTATATATATTTGCTACTATCGTTCAATTATATTTACATGCTATGAGATTGCCAAATTGATGTTGCCACCCATTTGGTCAAGTATCCAATGATTTATTGTGTCAACCTGTTCCAATGACTGTCAACCGTGCTGTCAGAGTGTGTGTCATTAAACTGTCTAAAAAACGTCTACAGTAGTTCCAGCTATCATTGACTTCCAGCCATGAGGGTATGAGTGCCTTGTTACCAACTTGTCAACTCCACAGACCATTCATCCCATTCGCGTTACTGACATTCATACTCACACTTAACGTCAACATCCCTTGCCAGGGCCTCAACACGTTCTGGACAAGGTGACCTGTTAACCTACACTGTGTTTAGGTTTGAGTTGACCACTTACTCTCATCAAGCAGACGAGTACATACAAACATTCATTCCATCACTAATACATAAAGAATGACATTATTCTAACTGACCATAATCCTATTAGGGTCAGACCTTATCCTATCTCTGTCAGACCTTATCCTGTCAAATTTTGACAGAGTAAACCGACTCCAAAACCAAGAAGCACGTATTATAACAGGGGCCCTAAAGTCTACACAAATCAACCATATGGAAAACATCACAGGGCTACAGTCAATGGAGAATAGACGTGACAGCAGAGTCTTAAAACAAGCTAAAAAATTTAAGAAGCTCGAAGGACACCCCATGTACCAAAGAATGAATAGGCTAGGAAGAGGCAGGCTCAAGCGAACTAACTTTGTCGCCCAAGCAAAAGAAAAAATTAACAATAATACCATACTAGCAAGCTCAGTTGCAAAGAAAATTCCAACAAGCTCAACTATCCCACTGTGGAAAATAAGATGCTTTCCTAAGTTAAAATCTGATATTACAGGCATTGAAGGTAAGGGAACACAGACAGAAACACAAAGAAAGTGTATAGCAACCAAGTATATTGACCAAACATTTCCAGCAAAGCTTTGGACACATGCATATACTGATGGTTCGGCAACAAATGCAGTTGAAAATGGGGGTGCTGGCATCCTCATAAAATTAAAGAATAGAATTCACTCTATGGCAATTGCCACTGGAAAATACTGCAATAACTTCTGTGCTGAAGCAGAAGCCCTGAAACAGGCAGCTGAAACTATTATTGAATGCAAAGCACAGGCAGAAAAACAGATAGTAATCTTTTCAGATGCCCTCTCAATAATATCAGCGCTGAAGAGCCACCAAACTAAAGGATTGAAAGATCTGATAATCTCCCTTGAAAGACTGGCCGAAAACTTCAAGAAGTGCACTATCCAGTGGATACCAGCCCATTGCAACATACCAGGAAATGAGGAGGCAGATAGACTTGCTAAGGAAGGAGGTGCCTTACAACAAAATGATATAGAGACAACTTACGCAACGGCAAAGACTACTATAAAGGCTACATTCAAGTCCAAATGGGAAAGAGAGCACCTGGGACATTTGAAAAATGATGCATATCATCAACTATTCAGAAAAGAACAGGTCATCATTTTTCGGCTACGCACTGGTCACAACAGATTGAGATACCATCTGTACCACAAATACAAAATTGGTGCAACAGATCTCTGCACCTGCGGTACCAGCCCAATGACAGTCAAACACCTGCTGCAATACTGCCCAACCTACAGTAATGAACGGAGTAGCATATGGCAACAACCCACTTCTGTCAACGAAAAACTGTTTGGAGATGTTGGGAGCCTTGGGTTGACTACTGACTTTATTAGAATCATAAATGTGGAAGTCTGAAGGCGAACGAGGAAGAAGAAGAAGATCATATCCCTATACATTTTCAAGCACAGGTTGAGAAGGAGTTGGATGAGATGATAGATTTAAAAATAATTGAACCATCCACTTCTGCATATTCTTCGCCGATGGTTATTGTTCGGAAAAAAGACAATAACATACGTCTTTGCGTTGACTATCGCAAATTGAATCAAGTTACGAAGTTCGATGCTGAACCTATGCCTTTACTAGAAGAGCTACTTACTAGGCTTTCTAAATCTCATTTTTTCACTAAACTTGACTTGTCTAAAGGATATTGGCAAGTTCCTTTATCTGAACGCGCCAAACCAATTACGGCTTTTTCTACACCTAGAGGCCTTTTTCAATGGAATTTCATGCCTTTCGGCCTTATGAACGCACCAGCTACATTCGTATGCATGATGCGTCGAATCCTATCTTATCGGTCAGATGTCATTGCGTACCTAGATGACATCTGTCTTTTCAGCCATACTTGGGAAGATCACTATTCGGGGTTAGTTGAATTACTATCTACTCTACGCGAGTATAACCTGACAGCGAAACCCTCTAAAGCCTGCATTAGTTTTAGCGAAATTTCTTTCCTAGGCCATCGAGTTGGTCATGGTTTCCTAAAGACAGAGGACCATAATATCACTAAGATACTTAACATCTCTATTCCTAAGACTAAAAAGCAAGTGCGAAGTCTCTTAGATCTTATTCAATTTTATGGAAGATTCATTCCGAATCTATCCTCTATCATGGCACCTCTTTCTACACTACTAAAGAAAGCGTCGCCTAATATGGTCCACTGGTCACAGGAATGCCAATCCTCTTTGGATAAGATTAAAAATTTGTTTTCAACACCACCTATTTTAGTGTTACCTACTACAGATAAGACATTTGTTCTTCGTAGTGACACTTCATCAACTGGGATTGGAGCGGCACTAATGCAAGAGTACTCTGGAACTCTGCATCCTGTAATGTATATCTCCAGAAAACTTAATGCTGCAGAAAGGAATTATTCAGTTTTAGACCGTGAACTATTGGCTATGGTTTGGTCAATTCTCAAACTACAAAGGTTCCTTCTAGGTGCACATTTCATAGTAGAAACCGACCAGAAAGCTCTTACGGCTATACAGAGTAAGAATTTGAAGAGCTCGAGGTCTACTCGATATGCAATTGCTCTTCAACCTTTTCATTTCTCGGTTCGAGCTATCCGTGGATCAGATAATGTGATGGCAGACATTTTGTCTAGATGCCCACATGATTCCACCTAACTGTTAGGTCTTGGACTTCTTAACACATCTAAGTCTATAATAGTTCTTTTTCTATATCAAGATAGATACACATTGTAATTTGTAATATAGTGATTGTATCACTATTATCACTACGTTCATTGATATATATTCACCGCTGTTCTTTGATGATTTTTCTTCTTTGTCAATCATCTACTTATAGTGCTTAAATATGAAATTGTTATATGCATTGTGTCATTGCCAGCATTGTAGTATACGTTGGTGGCACCTCCCTGGAAATATTTATACTTAAGAGAAATGCTTTCTCTGAGATGTTGAGATATATTCTCACAAGTCGATCTATGCTTCGACTTTACCTTAATTTGACATTATAAATTGCTCTTATTAGCCATCTGCGCATTATTCATGCGCTGTGAGCCTATTGTATGTTGCTCTCAGATGGAAAAAAAAAAATTTCATTTTTTTTTCCCCGGGGGTTGCGGTAGTCTGTTACCAACAGATTACTGGTGGCAATGTATGTAGTTATTATAATATTTATTTGTCTGAGGGAAAGTATTTGTTTTTAGAATCAAAATGCTTTCCTGGTCAAAGATATATCACCCATGATTGATTGATACTTTTGTTATATGGGTTATCTCCCCTGGATATCGAATTTGGCGTATGAATCTAGATTTCGTTAGTTTGTTCCTTGTTGGGCCAGAAAACAGATTGTTCTTGCTTAGGTTTATGCAGGAATGTTTATGGTCCGAGTCTATGTTTACTCCATGTCTATTTCAGACGATTCGGTCTTATATCGTGATATCTTTGTATGTCTAAGTGGAACTATTTTTCCTTGTACTGAACTTTGGGGTCAGGCAGTTTCTGCGGAGGCTGATACGGAAAGAGGCTCTTGGGTGATGATGGACGAATCTTGAAGGCTGTCGGACAAAAGGGAGTCCGAAGTTTTTCGTCATTGTGATTGATTCTGGGGAAAAGAGAAGTTTCTCTTAGTAGACTATGATGGTCGATACTTCTCCCAGAATATATATATTCGTGTGCTAGTTGCTAGTGTTTTCTGAACTTAAGGTAAAAAAGGAACATTTTCTAAAACTTTACCTAGGCCTAACAACATCATAGATGTTATATCATCTTTATATATTTGATGGATCGTATGTAGACGATTCCTGTACTAGCAGCACTGTGAGTGGACATATGTAACATTTTTAATGGGTATGGAAAACCCAAGATATTAGTTGAGCAAATGAACGGAGCTTTCATTTGTAGTGAGGATATCTTTTTTGGATGAACGCCGCTCACTGGGACCAGCGCCATTTTGAACCCCACTGTTGGTCTGTTTGGATTGTCAGTCAGAGAACAGATATATCTTATTACCTGATGGCGATACCAAGACTTACATTGTATTGAAGTCCACTCTTGGTTATTTGAGATTGTCAACCTTAAAAAAAAAGACCCGTTGAAGTTAAAGCCTAAAAAGACTTAGCCTGAAAGACGTAGTCAGCAGAGGGTCTGTAAGGGAGCATTGTGATGACCATTATTATTGTTAACTCAAACTGATGCGATTAGTCAGTGGAGATATGAGACGATAGACAATCAGAACTATATATATTTGCTACTATCGTTCAATCATATTTACATGCTATGAGATTGCCAAATTGATGTTGCCACCCATTTGGTCAAGTATCCAATGATTTATTGTGTCAACCTGTTCCAATGACTGTCAACTGTGCTGTCAGAGTGTGTTTCATTAAACTGTCTAAAAACGTCTACAGTAGTTCCAGCTATCATTGACTTCCAGCCGTGAGGGTATGAGTGCCTTGTTACCAACTTGTCAACTCCACAGACCATTCATCCCTTTCGCGTTACTGACATTCATACTCACACTTAACGTCAACATCCCTTGCCAGGGCCTCAACACTTTCCGGACAAGGCGACCTGTTAACCTACACTGTGTTTAGGTTTGAGTTGACCACTTACTCTCATCAAGCAGACGAGTACATACAAACATTCATTCCATCACTAATACATAAAGAATGACATTTACCAACGGTGTGAAATATACACTTATCTATGTGATGGCTAGAAAAACGACATATCACCCGCATCAAAGTTTTTCCATTTGTTGCCGTTTCCGTAACATGTGCGAGTTTTTACATAGACAGGGGTGTCGGCCCTGTGCTAAAACCCCCAACCTGGAGGACCAGGGTACCAGCTTTTGTCTGACCCCTACCCACGCAGACCAGTCCAGCTTGGTTGAACCTACCAGGAGTAAAACTCCCACTGGCATAGCTCTGGGGATTGTCAGGGTACACAAGCTGCCATACCGCTACAAGGTATAGGTACCATTGATGGCAGATGGCATGATACATTGATAGTTAAATTGAAACAGTGAAGTCAGTTTCATAATTTACTTTTATTATACAAGAGCCACCCAGTACAATTTGTCATGTTTTTATATTTCTTAATTTTAGTTACTGACAAAACTAAAGACAGATAACTTACTTGAAAAAAAAAAAAATGTCATACCTCAGCCAAGAATTTAACCCAAATCTTTTGCTTGGAAAGCAGCCATTCTAACTACTAAACATGTTTGAAAACAAATTATATTAATGTATGTTTGTTTATGCAGTGCCTAGTAGAATGAAGCAAGTAAACGCATTACCGCATTACTGGCAGTGAATGTATCTGCTTTATGTAGTTTTTATGAGTCACAACATATTGGTAATGAAAATATTTGTTTAAACAAATGTCAAAGCAAATTAATCAATGCATCCTTTTTACCTGCAATAATGTACAACATTCGGCTGATCACTGCTTTCTTCATGCATGTGCAAGTTGACGTATGACGGCATTCATAGAAAGAGAAAAGCATTACACAGCTCTGAATGGCCGCCACCTATCTATTTACTTACATCTGTGAGGGAGTTTTTTTTTTTTTGGGGGGGGGGGGGGTTTGGAGTTATCTTCTCAGATTTTATGTAAAATTAACGATAGTAAGATGGCAGCTCGGCCAACAGTGTTTGAGGTACCTTCCATTTTCCTTCTCTTTCAAGTTCTTGATAAATATCTACCACTCAGTGCACAGTTTTGTAGACTTGCCTGATGTTCATATGCTACGGATCCCAGAAGGCTAACGTATTTTCCTGCAAGGTTGCACTGAGAGTGACTTCGTTTCACATGCTTCAGGACGTTTAAGGGTTGAAGCTACAGTGAAATGCTATTTTCGTTATTAATCACAGGATGTCTATGAAAATGCACAGACTTAACCCACGCCAATCATAGATACGCATAAAAATAGTTTGATGGTATTGCATCATTGGTTGCCATGGAAACGGCAGCCATATTTGGTTCTATTGTTCTAGTTCAATTTGCTAAGGCTTTTTTTAATCTATTAAGCTATCAATACTAAATTTAAACAGTATATTTATCATTATGTTTTAAAACTTTTATCAGACTGGATTAAAAAAGATGCTGAGATACAGAACTTTAAAGTTTGTATTTAAGAATAGTAACATTTGTTTTCAAAAGTTTACTACATTATTTGCAGCAAATCAAAATTTTGCTAAGATATCAAAAATCAGATCTGACAAAAGTTTTTATTATTCAATGGAATGTATTTGTGTCAAACCTCATATTGATTGACTAGAAAATATGCAAGTTATAAGAACATTAGTAATATGAAACTAGGTTCTGAAAAAAATCTTGATTTTTTTTATTTTTCATAGGAAAAGCATATTTTCTGAAGAAAATACTATATACAAAATCACAATACACCTACTTAGAACATCTTGTTACAAATAATTTTGACATATTTAGATTCAGGATACTATATCATCAGTACATAGACTAATCACAAATTTCATTTTTGTTCTGTTTTGTCAAAAAATGCAGTGCCGCTCCATCCCTTAAAGGAAATTATACTATTAGATATCAGAGTAGTATAGTAACCACTAGTTTTAAAAAGAGTAATGACATGGAGGAGGTGTCCATTATAACCAAAGCTCCATTAAGGAAGTTGAGTTGCAAAATTTGTTCAGTTCCAGATGTTTATTGTATGCAGGAACACATTTACCAAATTCAGGGTCATCCAAACGTTTTTTTAAGAAAGAAGAAAAACTGGATAGTTACGTTAGTATATCAATGCAAAACATGGCATAAACTGTAAAAATGTGCATATTTAAAAAAAAATACAGTTCCTGTTTAATTTACTTAGCTTAAATATCTTTTTTGTCTCCCCTCAAATATTTAAATGAAACATCTTTTTTTTTTTTTTTTATCTGAGTGTAGAGACATTATGTTCTGCCTGAGGGAAGCCGTCTATTTGAACTGTAAGCTGAATTTTTCTTCCCCATAATTTTGTTCATAAATTCAGGATCTTGTGAAGCAAAGTTCATTAAATTGAGATTTGATAGCTACAGTAAGAAACTGTTGATCTTATATCAAAACCAAAATGAAAAGTAGCAACAGTAGCACACAGTAAAAATATTCTTTCTAAAATATATTATTATTTTACTTACAGTTCAAGGTTCTGTACTTCAGTAAGCCATTTTTTATTTAAACCCAAGTTTTAGGTTCTTTCTGGTTTTCAGCCCCTTAAAGATTACATTTTTTCTTTAAAGTCTTCTTCAGTCAAAAGGGGGTAATTTCCTATCTTTCGTACCTTTTTGCTCCGTAGTGAAAATATGTAGTTAAGTGTTGTTTCGTAGCGCTTAAGGTTAGGATTAGGGTTAGGATTAGGGTTTGTGTTAGGGTTAGTGTTAACCATAATACTAATCCTAACCCTAATCCTAACTCTAACTGCTACGAAACAACACTTAACTACATATATTCACTGCGGACCAAAAAGGTACGAAAGATAGGAAATTACCCAAAAGGGTATCAAATGAAGGGGACTGCCATAAGACAATGATCAGTAGCAAGTTGGAAGAAAATTGCAGTATTATAATACATGACTATTGTTTTACTTATGTGTAATTTCTCTAGTCTGCCTTATATAATTCTGTGTCTGAGATGAGCCATCAACTCTTTTTACTAACATAAGACTAGTTATCAGTGTCATAATCTAATCCAGTCATTCCCAACCAGTGTTCACCTGGGGGTCTATAGACCATCATAAGGGGTTCTGTGAGAAATTTTGAAACACACTGAAAAATTCCAAATATTACATTTTGTGTCTACAACTGGCAAAACTTCTTTCCTTAATGAACAGAAAGAAATCATCTGCTGTCTTTTGAGGAAGAACTGTAGATGTATTTATGAACTAAATTTGACCAGTAATTCAACATCAGTGCAAAAAAGGAAACAGGTCCAAGTTTCATGCTGAAAGTAAATCTTAAATTAACTTTGCATTTAAACTGTATTATGAAGTCTGTTGAAACTAATATTTCATAAGACAAGAAAACAAATATTTAGATATAAAAAAATTCAGGAAAAATGCTGCCATATATTTCTTATGTAACTTGTCTAGAAGAGAGTTGGAAACAGAGGTGAAAATGATGAGGAGAACATGGAAAGAACTTGAGATGATGGCACGGGACAGGAGGACTTGGCATGTGTTTGTTGAAGGCCTATGCTCCTTTGGGAGTGGAGGGTTATGAATGAATGAATGAAGTGGCGCTTCTTGCTATTAAACTTTTGGTGGCCTGTCAAGGTTGTCATCTGATAGGTGTCCCAGAGGTTCTGAAATATTATTTAGGGGCTCCTCAGTGGAACAAATGTTGGGAAACACTGTTCTAACCACATATAGCATGTTCCTTTTTTTATATTCTGCTACTGGGTTATAATATCGTAAAACAAAAACTGTATTATACATACACTTATATGTGGATGTATTTAGTTTATACAGTAATACTCCACTTAGCACTCCAGATACATACCTAGTAAATGGAGTGCTACACGAAAAAGAGTCTCTACTGGGTCATTATAACATAGCATAAATGGAGATCTGCCAACAATGGTACCTACACCTTGTAGCGGTATGACAGCTTGCGTACCCTGACAACCCCCAGAGCTATGCCAGTGGGAGATTTACTTCTGGTAGGTTCAACCAAGCTGGACAGGTCTGCGCGGGTAGGGGTCAGACAAAAGCTGGTACCCTGATTCTCCAGGTTGGGGGTTTTAGCTCAGGCCGACACCTCTGTCTATGTAAAAAATATTAACCATTACAGAAACAGCAACAGACGGGAAAACTTTGATGCGGGATGGACATCCGGAGTCTCAGGCTCGTATGACTGTCAGTGGTGAAAGCAGAAAGGAAGCCATTGGCATGAAAACAGATGCCCCGATCGCAAAACACGAAACAAGAATTGGATTCTGGAACGTCAAAACCATGAATGAGGCAGGAAAACTGAAGAAGATCACAGCAGAGATGAGGAACTACAGATTACATGTCCTGGGAATAAGGGAGAGCAGATGGACTGGGCCGGGAGAATAAAAACAGCTACAGAAGAAACAGTACTTTACTCTGGTAAAGAGGATGGTCAGCATAATGAAGGCATTGCCATTATCCTAAAGAAAGGAATAGAAAGGTCATTACTGGAATGGAAACCCATCAACAACAGACTGATAAGAACAAGATTGAGAGAGAGATTCACCAACACCACAATAATACAATGCTATGCACCAACAAATGACAGTGATGAAGAAGTCAGTGACGACTTCTATGAACAGCTACAAAAGGAAATGGAAACTGCACCCAGGTACGATCTTATTATAGTAATGGGAGACCTCTATCCGAAAGCTGAAACACAGAATACTTAAAACGAAAGAGTAAGGGGGAAATGCGGCAGTGGAACAGTAAATGAGAATGGGGACAAATTAATAAGCTTTTGCAGCATTAACAACTTGGTCATTGGAGGAACACTTTTTCCACACAAAGAAGTGCACAAGTTAACGTGGGAATCACCAAATGGACAGGACAAAAACCAGATAGATCACATGGTGATCAATGGTAGATAGAGGCATGTATTGCAATACGTGAAAGTAAGAAGAGTTGCAGATGTGGGAAGTGATCACCACCTAGTAGTAGCAAGGCTGAAGGTGAAGCTCA
Organism: Oreohelix idahoensis; assembly: GCA_024509875.1. Classification (NCBI taxonomy): domain Eukaryota; kingdom Metazoa; phylum Mollusca; class Gastropoda; order Stylommatophora; family Oreohelicidae; genus Oreohelix; species Oreohelix idahoensis. The sequence goes on along the minus strand of JAMPIV010008455.1, from coordinate 101,823 downwards.
GAGCTGCTGGACCAATGGCAACCAAACAGAAAAGGTATAACATCATCAAACTTAAGGACCACCTCACCAGAAAAGCTTTTGTGGTTGATGTAAAGAGACGGTATCAAATTGCCAATAGCCAGGGAAATACAGCGACTGATGATGTTGACTCGAAATTCAACACCATTTCAACAATATACAAGGAAAGTAGCGAATCATGCTTGGGATTCCAGGAAAGGAAGAGACAAGATTGGATGGCACCAGAAACTTTAACCACCATAGCGATGAGAAAAGAAATGAAAAGAAAGAAAATAGAAGCAAAGTCTCCTGGGTTAAAGGAAATATATAGCGAACAGTACAGTCAGCTGGATAAGGAAGTAAAACGTCAAACCCGAGGAAATTTGTGGATGATCTTGCAAGACAGGCAAAAGAAGCAGCAATGAGAAATGAAACAATGATAATTATAAAATAACTAAAACTATCAGCGGTAAATGAGGGTCAAATAATATTACGTTAGGAAGAGACAAGCAAGGAAATCTCATCACCACAGCACAGGGGCAGGAAACAAGATGGCTAGAGCACTTCAGAGAAACACTGAATAAGGAACCACCAGAGACGCAGCTGAATGTTCCTGAGGCTGAAAGCGACCTAGACATAAATACAGAATTCCACGAAGAGAAGAAATCATCACATCTATCAAAGGGTTAAAGAAAGGAAAAGCGCCTGGTCACAACAACTTAAATGCTGAGTTATTCAAGGCACAACCTGAACTAGCAGCAGAACTATTAGAACCACTATTTGCACAAGTCTGGGAAACTGAGACAACACCAACAGAGTGGAGTAAAGGAATAATTGTCAAATTGCCCAAGAAGGGCGACCTTGCAGACTGCAACAACTGGAGAGGAATTACTCTCCACTGAGTTGCCAGTAAAATACTTGGCAGGATAATTATCCATAGAATTTCGAAAGTAGTAAACCATAAACTGAGGAAAGAACAAGCGTAATTCAGAAAGAACAGAAGGTGTGCAGATCATATATTCACCCTCAGGAATATTATAGAGCAGTGCTCAGAGAGGCAGAGACAGCTATACATTAACTTTGTTGATTTTGAAAAGGCTTTTGACAGCATACACAGGGACAGCCTATGGAAAATACTGAGGGCTTATGGAATTCCCAGCTGCATTGTTTCCATCATAAAAAGCCTCTATTCTAACTTTACATGCAGTGTTGGATTGAGTAATCTAACTTTCGAAGTGAAAACAGGAGTATGACAGGTATGCCCCTTATCAAGAACCTTATTTTTGACAGTCATAGACTAAGTGATGCACCAGACAACAGAAGGCAGTCTAAAAGGAATTAGATGGACAACGTTTTCTACACTGGAAGACCTAGAATATGCAGATGACAATGTACTACTCGCACATTCACATCAACACATCCAAGAAAAAACAGATAGGCTGAATAAGTATAGCCAGCAGGTGGGTCTGAACATCAATCTAAAGAAGACAGAGGTCATGACACTCAGTGTGGGCAATCCTGAACCAATAACAATAAGGAACTAGAAGCTAGAACAAACAGGCACATTTAATACCTAGGATGAATAGTAACACCAGATGGCGGAACAAGCAAGGACATTAACAACAGAATGAATAAAGCGAGAACAGCCTTTGCTAGTCTCTACAACATCTGGAAGTCTTCTCAGTACAGCACAAACACCAAATTAAGATTATGAGAGCTGTTTACTTTCTGTGCTTCTCTATGGTGTTGAATGCTGAAGAGTAACAGAGAAGGAAATGTCAAAACTGTCTTCCTTCCACACAATCTGCCTAAGGAAAATCCTCCGAATCTTTTGGCCAAGTACCATCACCAACTAAGAACCACTTATTCAAAGTAACCAAGATGGTATGCACATCATCATAGCTGGCAGACACTGAAGTTGGGTTGGTCATGTCCTCAGATTGGACCTCGATGCCATTACAAGAACAGCTGTGCTATAGACCACCAAAGGAAAGCGAAAGAGATGCTGACCAAAAACAACTTGCGGAGAACTGTGGAAGCCGAGATGCGAGGAATGAACCAGAGTTGGGGCACTGTACGAAGGATGGCTGCTGACCAAACAAAGTGGAAGCAGTTTGTTGCTGCCCTACAAGATGCTTTGACAGTCTGTGGCTAAGGATCAAAGAAAAAGATAAATGGAGATATGATTCAGATAGGTTATATTTAATCAGAGCTGTATGTTATATGACATGGTATTTCATGAATATGGGAAATAATAAACAGTAATTTGATCTGTGTAATGATTAGCGCAAGTTTGAAGAATGATTAATGCAATAGAATGAGATAGGTTAGAGGTAGTTTTAGCTGTTATCGAGAGGGTAGAAGGACAGGAGACTGTAAATGTTTGTGACATAGTATGGCTCAGCTCTGCTCTAGCTAATCCATCTTGCTGTTACTGTAATTATGATAAAGAATTTTTAAATATGAAAAATGTGGGGTGAAGGTGGAACTTCTGTGTCTGAAACTCTTGTGAAAGACAGCGCTCTTTATTCACCACATACTTGCAGTAGTGGCTCCATTCTCCCTAAGGAGGACAAAGGAAAGTGATCAAGATGATGAGCAGATATGGATGCCATCTCCAAAAGTTCTGTCGAGAAATAACTTCTTATTCCTACATACAAATTATGTCTCATTGATTTTGTAGTATCCGATCCAACATTTTAGGGATATATTTAGATATGAGAAGACGAGTTAAAGCTCTTGGAATAATGGCCGTTGTGAGACGTTAGACATAATGTATCTGTGTGTGTAATAAATTTTAAGAATGACAAGTGTCTTATATTATTTCATTTAGAGGACTAAGGTAGAGTACCTCAGATTTGACATACATAACTGTACTGTGTCATCATCTCAGATATCTTTTCATCTCAGATTGAACATTATGCACGGAAAAGATACTGCCTTACATTGACATATTAGTGCATCATGTTCATATTTCCAGCATGAGCTGAAAATGTCTGTTTGCCTGTTCTCATCACATTCTTTTTATTTTTTATCCAGACCTAAGAGAGTTTACAGGATGGATAGGGGTATGAAATGATGCCAAAAATATTAACAGAAAAATAAGATTAAGTGAGCTCTCCAAGCAAAGTGCAAATACCATTTCGTGTCATTTGTACTCCTGTCATTGGCTGGAAATTTTTTTTAAAATGTGATTCCATCACTTTACAGATTCTTAACTCAAAAACAACTTGGCAGATAACTGTAGAGGCTGAGATGCAAAGAATGAACCAGAGTTAGGGGCACTGTACGAAGGATGGCCGCTGACCGAACAGAGTAGAAGCAATTTGTTGCTGCCCTACAAGACACCACCAGGCGTGATGGCCACTTACTGCTTTGACAGTCTGCAGCTAAGGATCAAAGAAGAAGAAACTTTGACATGTAGATTGACAAAGAATATAATCATCTACGTCGTCATATGCTCCTTATGGTGCATGGAACCAACAGTTCAGCTGGTCCACTTGCAGGAAGTCTGCACAAAGTATTGACCTGCTCTTGTAGTGGTGGCTTTTTGGCAGTTAGTTTTATATGATGAGGTTGCCAGCCCCATACACTATCTCATATTAGTTGCCTTGTATGCATTGTCTGATGGTGCAGTATTCTTCAAAGACCCCAGGAACTACATGGGTGCTCTGTTGGGACAGTTGTAAAACTGTCGTGTGAGGAGGGAAACGGTGCTCTGTGCAGAGTAGATCCCTACGCCCCAGAGAAAGAATATGATGGTTTTATATTTTAAAAATAGAACAAAACTCCTTTTTTTGGGTCATCAGCACATTAGGACAGGCCTTCTTAACTCTTAGTATATGAGCGGCCTCTTAGAAAGGCCGATGATCGATCCCCGTCAATAGCGAAAATGTATAGCTGAATGCATGTTTAAAACCACTGAACAATTTAGTTACGTGCATGATATAGGGGTTTCATTTCTTCACATTTTGATATATAACACTTTATGTTATCTTTATAAATAAATTATTTAGTGCAGATCGATCATCGGCCTTTCTAAAAGGCCGCTCGTATACTAAGAGTTAATGAGAGAAAAATACATTGATTTGCACATTTTGACTTAATTTTGAAACAAAACTGAATGTACATTTGGCATCATCATTCAAATGGCCTTATCTTTTTCTTCCGTTTCAGCGGGTAAAGGCACAGATGGCTCTGTTAGTTTGACTGTAAATGTGACCAGCGTGCTTCTTCTACTCACCCTGGCATGCCTGTCAGCTCTCTGGTGACCTTGAACTACTTTCTAAACAACCTTCACCTAGTTTTGAATGAAGCAAGATAGCTACTTCAAACACACTAATGTCTTATCAGCTATGTAATTAATACTAGCCACGTGACTTTTGGTTTGAATCATGTGATGTTGATATTGCTTCAGATGTTTCCATGTCTCTATATTTTTCACAATCTTATTTTTGCAGTTTCTTCTTTCTGTGCTTCATGTATAGAAGAAGAAAGTAAAAATGCTGCTATTTGATTGGTTGTTTTACTCTAGCTGTATGATAATTGTAAACTTGATCCAAAAACACATTATTATAGTTTGAAGAAAAAAATAAATTTTTTTTGATCATCTAAATTAATAAAGCTTGTATCTTTTACTTTTGCTAAAACACATGTGAAAGTTATTATTGTTTGTGATTATAATGTTTTGGTTTTAATGATATACATTAATTATGCAAGCTTGCAAACTTCAAGCAGACATCTACTTAATTAGAAATCATCCAGAAATTATGCCTGGCTGTTGCTTTTGGTCATATACTGGACATAACAGAAAAGAACATAATTAGTACATGATCTGGGAAAGTCCAAATTTCGTAATAAAACATTGAACCACTTCCTCTTTTTATGTTCACCACCAGAGATTCCATGGTTATGTTATTTCAGCTGTAGGAAATATGTTCCCTTATTTAATTCAAAGCTTGGCATCAGAAACACATGCTAACCTTTCATAGAATGATAGTTTTTTTAGCATATGTTCTGAAAGATTTTGTGCAGTGTTTTATTTACAGCTTTAAGTAAGATAACCTACCTTTTATGCAACAGTGACCAAATATGCAGAATTAACAAAAAACATTTTGTAACATCCTCAGTATATTTTAAATTATATAATATTTGCCTTCAAGATCTGTTGTAGATGGGGGATAAAAATTCCAGCCATATATGGCATAGGACTAAGAGATATCAAGAGTCATAATGTACAAAAATATAAAGCTGTTGGAGACTTTGATTTGACACAAGTCAACATAAAGTGATAACAATTGTATGGCCATGTTCCAAGAACAAATGGACTATCCAAGACTGTCCTTTAAGGAACACTGCCTGAAACAATAAAAAGTAGTAGGCCAAAGTACAGGCATTATTGAGAAATTGAAACAGAAATTATTTGCCATGTAACTATTCTGGCACAAGACATTCTCAGATGGGCAGAGAAAATATTTACCATGTAACGATACTGGCACAAGACATTCAGAAATTGACAGGAAAAACCTTTGCCATGTTAAGATGCTGGCATAAGACAGACAGCCATAGAAACATGTAATGAAGTGTTCAACATAAAGTGGGGCCACAGTGACCACAAAGTCAGCAGACATGGTAAAACACATCTTGAGGACATCACTGGTGAAGGATGTCACATAACCAGAAATTCATAATTGATATGTTGGAATACACAAGTATGTCATGAGTGACCATGAGGCAGTTATGGAATTTCAGATTGATGTACAGCACAAATATACTAGCAAGAATACAGCCTCTTCAGTGCTGTGTTGATGGACTACATTTTCTACATTGGAAGATCTGGAATATGCAGATGACATTGCACTACTAGCACATTCACATCAACACATCCAGGAAAAAATGGATAGACTTAATAAGTTTAGCCAGCAGGTGGGCTTGAACATCAATTTAAAGAAGTCAGAGGTCATGACGCTCAAAGTGAGCAACCCTGAGCCCATATCAGTAAGGAATCAGCAACTGGTACAGACAGACACCTTCACATACCTAGGATGCATAGTAACACCAGACGGCGGGGCAGGCAAAGACATCAACATCAGAATGATTAAGGCAAGAACAGCCTTTTTTAGCCTAAACAACATCTGGAAGTCCTCTCAATACAGCACAAGCACAAAATTAAGATTATATCAGAGCTGTGAGCTATCTGTGCTTCTCTATGGTGCGGAATGCTGTAGAGTTACAGAGAAGGAAATGTCGAAATTGTCCTCTTTTCACACAACATGCCTAAGAAAACCGAATCTTTTGGCCAAATACCATCACCAACCAAGATCTGCTTACTCGGAGCAAGCAAGAGGACATGCACACCATCATAGCTGGCAGACGCTGGAGCTGGGTTGGCCATGTCCTCAGAGGAGACCCCGATGCCATCATGGGAGCAGCTATGCTTTGGACCCCTGAAGGAAAACGAGAGGCCGACCAAAAACAACCTGGCGGAGGACTGTGGAGGCTGAGATGCAAAGAATGAATCAGAGTTGGGGCACTGTACGAAGGATGGCCGCCGACCGAGCAAAATGGAATCAATTTGTTGTTGCCCTACAAGGCAGGCCACTGACTGCTTTGATGGTCAGCGGCTAAGGATCAAAGAAGAATGCTGTGTTGCTAGATCATGCAAGCTGGTAAAGTTTGTTGAAGTCAAAAACAGGTTGGGAACTAGTACACTGGACTATTTTAGATAGTCCATAATAAGTTGGGAACTAATACACTGGACTATTTTAGATAGTTCATAATAAGTTGGGAACTAGTACACCAGACAATCTTTAGTCCAAAATAAGTTGAGAACTAGTACACCAGACAATCTTTAGTCCAAAGTAAGTTGGGAACTAGTACACTAGACAATCTTTAGTCCAAAGTAAGTTGGGAACTAGTACACTAGACAATCTTTAGTCCAAAATAAGTTGGGAACTAGTACACTAGACAATCTTTAGTCCAAAGTAAGTTGGGAACTAGTACACTAGACAATCTTTAGTCCAAAGTAAGTTGGGAACTAGTACACTAGACAATCTTTAGTCCAAAGTAAGTTGGGAGATAGTACACTAGACAATCTTTAGTCCAAAATAAGTTGGGAACTAGTACACTAGACAATCTTTAGTCCAAAATAAGTTGGGAACTAGTACACTAGACAATCTTTAGTCCAAAATAAGTTGGGAACTAGTACACTAGACAGTCTCAGATAAAAAAGTGAAGAACAATCAAGGAATACCATAAACAAAATTTTAAAAATAAAAAAAACTACAATGACAAGAAAACCACTGTTAGGGAGCTGTAACAAAAAGCAACTCGTACTTGAAAGTCCCATACTTATAATGGAATTAAATTAACTAGCTTTTTGGTTGTTCTGCATTTCTGAAATGTATGAATGTGTAAAAGGTGGCTGACGAATGTGAGTGGGAAGAATCTACAGCACAGCTCTGCTTGTATAAATACCAACAGGCTTACTTTATAGCTATGATAATCAGTCACCTAAGCCCCGTCACATTATTAATTGAGTACATCACATTGCATATTGAATTATATCATTATTGTAAGAGATTTCTAGGTTGTATTTGGAGTGTATACAATTTTGTTTTTCACTTCATTATCTATATACTAGCAACAATGTTGAACCTGATTTTTGTTGTGATCCACTAATCCGTATAACGATGTGAAATTTAATATTAGCCTGAATCGTCAAACTTTAAAATATGACAACATGAAGCAAGATCAGAATTAAACAACGGTAGTAAATTCATTTTTTTTTAAGAGGAAGAGACAACATTTTGATACTAGAGATGGAAACAAATACATAATTCACAACATTTTGATACTAGAGAAGGAAGCAATCCACTTTCTTTGGGAATGTTATGAGATGAGAATAAGAAAACTGGACTGTTACCGTGACAAAGAAAAAGATTGGAGGAAAAAAGATATAGAGGAAGACAAAGAGAGAAGATCCTGGACAGTTTGACATGATAGCATGGATAGATGCCAACAGCAGAATTGATAAACAATACTGGAGGCAAGAAGTAGTGGAGAGACATAATAGAAGACGTTACTGGAAACTGTTGGACATAGAGAAGCATGATTGTCAGTGCCTGTTGTCACAGCACTTGATGATGATTAAATTAGTTTGATTTTCAAACTCCAAAAATGTTGATGTTTGATTAACGCAGAAGAATCTGGAAATACTTATTTTACTTGTCTGTTGTATTAACAGTACATTTCAATTACAGCAATTTGGTGCCATGTATTTTATATGTTCAGTGTTTGTTTTTGGTTGCAGTTATCATATTTGTGCATTTTCAGTGGTTTGTTGATTTGGTGGTAATCAATACTCATATGTATCTATACTGACATTAGAGCTTGAGATCTGTGTTGTACTGTAACATGTCACCATGCTTTAGGTTTCAATGCATAAGGTATAGAGCAGTGGTTTCCAAAGTAGGTGGAACATAACCCCCCCCCCCACTCCTCCTCTCTCCCCCCCCCCCACCCTCACTCTCCTCCCCCCCCCCCCCCCCCCCCCCCCCCCCCCCCCCCCCCCCCCCCCCCCCCCCCAACCGAAGCATTGAGAGGATCCAAAGAGGTGAAAAGGGAATGACAGGGAGAGTTTCGTTATAAGGGAGTGGTTGGGGATTTGTCAGGTGAAATTCAGTAATATTACTTAATATAACGCTTACATGTAAAAGAAGTTTGATTGTAGAGTGCCCTGATGTCAGAGCTTAAAAGGAAAAGATAGCTTTAACTAGCTCTGATCCACGGCTACCCCCTAACATCACTCGTTCCAGTTTCTCATGCACTCAATAGCAGAGGTTTCCCAAATTGGGGTACGAGAAGCTTTTCAAGGGTTACTGGTTATATTTGGTAGTTAACTGGATTACCCTATTCAAATATTGTGTAGCAGTGTTAGCAGAAATAAATGTGGATTTGAGAGATTGGAAATAGAGGGGGTGCAGGGAATGTTCTCTTTAGGCCAAGGGGGTGGTGATCTGAAAAAGTTTGGGAAACATGGGTATAGAGCGTCCAACTGGATAAGCATGTAGACCGCTTTCTTCTCGCAGCAGTTATTGGAAGGGGGGGGGCTGGGATCATTACTGGGTTTTGGGATCAAAACCCAGTAGCATCCTTTCCAGTCTACCCAACTGTAAATGAGTGCCTCATTTTACTCTTGAATTAGGAAAGGCAAAGGCAGCAGGGAAGGCAACTGGTCATCCTACCTCATAAAAAAGTTGGACCTAGTATGGTAAAGTTTCTGACATTTCACTCTGCTAGAGCAGTGTCTACAATGGGATTACCTTAACATTTTTTTTTCCCCCCCAACAGAAAATGTTAAGTATTATTGCTTCCAATCATTTTTATTTTTTTGTATGTGCACAAAGTGAGCTGTGTACTTAAACAACCATTTTGATAAAGTCACCATTATTTTTGTATCATCCAGAGTTTATGCATGAGTGGTTGATGTATATATGCCTAATATAGTTTTAAGAAATAAAACAGTTTGCATGGGACTAGCAACCAATATGTAAAACAAATTAATACAAAAACCACTATGATGTACTTGTGTACATGTTACCTTGAAGGGGCTAACTACAGTGTGAATAGGGATTGATGAAGCAGAATAAAAGATTTAGACATGCACTCTGCTTGTTACTGTTGCTTCATGTAGCGCAGTTAGAAGTAATGTGTTAGTCAAATAGTGATGCACACTCTCTTGCCCACAATGTTAAAAGTACTGCAATGTTACTAGTGCATGATAACAAATGTTGATATTTGAAAATCTAATTTCTTGAGATGACAACTACAGAAATGGATAACCAACAAAAAATATAATAAAAGCAGCCAGGTTTAAACAAAAAGTATTTAAAACAAAATAAAAGAAAGTGTTAGTAAAATTCTGTGGAAGTAGTGAATAGTGAGAGGAAAGATAAAACAGAATATGTCAGGCTGAAAATAAAAACTGTACAGTGGCAGCGATTTAACTACTGGACTATTTAAATACTTGACATTTGTCTAAGTCATAAAATATTGAACTAAAGATGAAGGAAACATGTCACTGCAATTCTCAGTTACTCTTATCAAACAACCCATGTGTGAGGTTATCTCTTTTCTGGAATTTGTATATTTTTGTGGGGTTTTTTTCTGTTTTTTTTAAAATTGATTTATTTTATGAAAAAATGCTGATCACAGGCAAATATTTTATGAATGTGTCTACGTTATTAATGATTTTTTAAAAATTGTAATGCTAAAGGACAACATTTCTGAATATTTTTGGTTTAGAAGTTTACTTAACAGCCAAAATGATAGTTGTGATGTATTGTAATTTTCCAAGGTGTTTGTTGCTCTTATTGTAATACACATGGAATAAAAACTGAGAGGTGTAGATGCTGCTGGTATCCATCACATAACCTGTAAGAACTAGACTTTAAAGGGAACGTCTTCAGCTGTTAAGTTTAACAATATTTGAGTTTGTTCATCCTGATTGTTGCTAGTATCATCATGTTTTGTTATAGTTTGTTTAATGGGACAAAAGGTGTAATTGTCATGTTTTCTCATAGTTTGTTTATCTGAGCAAAAGATGTAAATGTCATAATTTGTTTAATCTGACACAGGAGATAAATGTCATGTTATGTCAGAGGTTGTTTAGCTGGGCACAAGGATAAATGTCATATTTTGTCATATTTAACATAACACAAGGTATGAATGTCATATTTTGTCATAGTTATTTTTAACCTAACACAAGGTATGAATGTCACATTTTGTCATAGTTATATTCAACCTGACTCAAGGTATAAATATCATGTTTTGTCAGTTTGTTTAGCCTGACATAAGGAATGAGTATCATATTTTGTCATAGTTTGTTTAGCATGACATAAGGTATGAAGGTTATGTATCAGTGACCAGTCATGTAAATTATAAATTAAATCCTCCCCCCTTTGCACTTTGCTATAACAAAAATCATATTGGAGCAATGTGTTCTTTTTTTGGCAGACTTTGTTGATTTGTAAATTGTATGATATTTTTGTTTAAATGCTGTCTTGTATTTGTTCTTAATTTTGTTACAGCACCTGACATTAGTAATGTACATCATAATACTTACAAGAATTCCATACGCTTATATTGTAGGTGTTGTGAGAAGTTCTACACTTTATATCATATCATTGCTATCATTTGATGTTTTGATGAATTTTTTTTAACATAGATATTGTTTATCTTGTTTAAAATTTTCCTATATTGGCAATTGAATTCATTGTTCATATGCAGTGTACAAAATATTGTACACATAATTTAAGATTAGTGTGAAAGAAATCATAGTAGCAAGAGAGAATATTTTGAACATACATTTCAAAATATAATCAATATCGTATTCTACTGTAAGATCTGACAAGAGCCATTTACTGTATAATGATATGTAATAAGGAGCTAATCAGGGATTTGTATTATTCTTTTGTCTGTATAATATCTAATACAGAGAAAACTTGACATAGTTCAAAGTAATAATAATGACCTAACATTAATGGAAGAGTGATAACAGATTAGCAGGTGATACAGTACTAATAGTTGACAAATTAGAAAGAAATGAAACATGAGAATCATCCACAACAGGCCAATCACTTGTTTGTCTTAAAATTTGATTGCATGTCCACCTACTTAGTCATTGTGCTCTCTGTGACACCTCTAACTCTGATATGGGGGTAGAAGAGGTAGTGACTAAGAAAGAAGAAAGAATCATCTAGTGTTATGTAGACTATTCACTCAACAAGCAGTTGGAAGAAAGAAAAATGGGTATAATAAAGAATGGCATATGTTTCATGAACAGAGAAAGGAACAGTTAAAGAGAGTTGTGGAAAAACAAGTCATGGAAATGGAAACAATTAAAGAAATCAAAATAGAAGTAAATATTTGAGGCATATAAAGACATGGCCCTTCAGCGATGCCTTTATGGAAAAAAAAAACATTTGAAAGCAAACACATACAACTACAACAATAATGTAAATGGGAAGGAAATATAAAGAGCTGGTTGGGAGTAGTATACCACCAAGGACAGAGAAGAGAAAATGTTCTTACAGCCATCTTTGAAGTGGAAAGTTTCACTAGATCAGATCCTGGTGCAGAGCCAGCTTTAAGCCTGTTCTACTGAGTCCGCTGAATGGGGCCCCATGCCTAGTAGGGCCCCGTGCAGGGTATTGAGGGATGTGCAATAGTAAAGAAAGATAAACAACTGTCAACTACAATTCAGTTGACATAATTGGTTACAGCTAATTCTTCTATATGTAGGAACCCTCTAAAATTTCTAATAACCACTCAACAGCATTCCCAAATTTATTTATAGCAGTTTAGATCTTCTTGACTATTCCGATAACTGTAACTTCAGGAGATTGAGTTTCTCGAAGCTAAACCTAATTAAAGCGTATTTGTGATCAAAACTACAGCAAAACCAGTTAAACAGTTTTGCAACCATTCCAGCTGAACACGAAATAATGAAAAGCTTGGAGTTAGGCAATACTACTTAAAGATTTTGCCAAACAAAAAGCAAACAAGGTTCATTTTAAAACATAAAGGTAAAGTGTATGATACAGTTCCCTTAACTAACGCTATATGTATGATATGTGACACAATGTATGTAATATATAATGGTGTTATTTTAATGTAGTCATGGAAAATAAATAATGCAAAAAAGAAAGTGTTTTTCAAGGTCATCCCTGCTAGGGCCCCATCAAAGCTGTTCAAATGGGGCCCCAGACTTCTTTAAAACCAGCCCTGTCCAGATTAGTTGCACATATTTACTTCAGCAAGTCACAGTCTAGAACCACTTAAATGAAGTGGGAAAAAAGAAACTTGATAAAGCAAATTGTAACAAATGAAACCGGGTTTTGATCAATGAAAACTAATCTGTTCATCTATTTATATGTATTATGATTTTTTTTTTTTTCAGCACAAATTAATTGTATCCTATTGACCACTTATTATTTCTGTTTAAGATTAATTTATGTCAAGAGCATCTGAGGAGAAGTTTTAGTGAAAATTTATTTTGTGTATATTGTCATGGATTTATTTTGTACAAACTGTTATTACATTTTATTTTTTTTTAAAGCGATACCAATGTTCATGTCATGATTGATGCATGACTTTGTGATCAGAGTTAGAGTTGTGGAGTTGCAAGAGAGTTTGTTTGACTGTGACTCCACTACTTGCATAAGTACAACTCCAACTCTGACAAGATGGAGCTTAAAGAAGAGAATTTGTTTGACTCTGACTCCAGTACTTTCATAAGTACAACTCCAACTCTGATTAGAAGGAGCTTAAAGAAGAGAATCCTGATTTCTCAACAAATGCCCTGATCTTTTCCCCTCTCATTGGGGAATTTAAAAACTGTAGATATGAACTAGCAGTGAGTGTAGCTGTAGCACCGATAAAATGACAGCTGAACATCTGCTGCAAAAGTACCTAACATGAAGAACAGAGAATGTACATTTGGCCGTCACCATTACCATTTCTGGGATCAAACTCTATGGAGATACCAACAACCTCAGACTGACCACCAATTTCTGTAAATCTTATTCATGTTGATGTCTCAAAGAGCACGAAAAAAAACTATGAGAGTAGTTGGAGTCTGGAGCTTGTAGCCACTCAAAACTCTGCACAAAACTCCCAACTCCACAACCCTGACCTCTATCTATAGTGTGTCTGTATCATGCAGTAAATAAAAGTTATCAGGATATGACAGCAGCATCACTGTAGTCTACTCTCAGTGTGACTTGTCTTATTTATAAGCCTGTTTGTCAGACTGTGAAATTACTCGTGTTATTTCTGTTCTTTACATTGTTAGTCTGTCACCGTGATATAGTTCCTTGCACTGACAGTTCACTAGACTACCTTCTCAGTGTCTGAAGAATGAAATACTGTCCTGGTGTGAGAGTTGTTACTAGACCTGTCATTTTCAGCATGAAAATTATAAGTGTTGAGGTGTCTGACAGCTTGTTTTATTAAACAATAGTTGAACGTCTGTGATTTCAAAATCTAGAGGAGTAATTATGAAAAATCTACCATTCACTAATGATTTGTGGCAGGGGTTCCCAACTGGAGGGGTGGGGATACGAGAAGCTCATAAAGGGAGTATGGGAATATGTGATAAATAACTATATTATCCTATTGAAATATTCCCAAAGCAGTAGTTTTAGTGAAACAAGGTGTGGCTTGGAGACAGAACAATAAGTATATTCTCAGTCTAATCCAAAGCAAGAAACACAACTGAGGCTGAGCATGATATGTGGGTATCTCTGTATCAAAAACTGTACCAATAATAAAACTGTTGGTTGACAAGAAACAGAATCAAAGATCTCACTAACTTATCTGACAGTGTTTCTGATAAACATTTAACAACTTTATGATACTAAAACATGTTTGTACCTAAAAAAAAAAAAAAGCTTTCTTTATGAAAAAGAAATTAATGAATCTATTTATTTGTCTTTTTTATTTACATATGCATGGTAAACTCTAGAATTTATTTCCTCACAAACTGAACAGGGAATACTCGAATCGTTTGCTTAAAGCCTGGGGTTATGGAGACCAATAGTGTTGGGAACGCCTGATTTGTAGGATGAGTAAGAATAAAAATACCTGCCGCTGATGACTTCTAGCCATTTCAAAAACAAAAGATAGTATACTATTTGTTCATTATTAGTAAGGACTACTTCCATATGTTTTGTTTTGTCTTGTTTGTTGCTTTGTCAGCGTACATTTTTTTAACTTATACTAAAGTGTGTAGTCTTGTTTTCTAACTATGTGTGTGATTATTAAAAATGAAATCACTTAATTACAAGATGTTTTGTTCACGGGGTGTGTTTCACTCATTCCTTTGTTCATAATCACCAGCCATGATGGTTTTTTTTTTTTTAAGCTCAGTCTTGAAACATTCACAGATTAGATTTGTTAAATATTCCTCTTTAGTGATTCCGATTTTTACCAAAGTATACTTTGTTTGATAAATGAATGCATCTGTAGTGTCAGATTCTGGTCTTTTATTTTATAGAATGATAGACAGCATTTAAATAATTAATGGCCATCATAAGAAACATAATTGCTGCTTTGTTTTATACCACTTTAGCTGCTGGCTATTCATAAGACTAAATCTCTGAGACTACATTAACCAGGGCAACATATTTAAACAACTATTCTGTCCTTTTCATGTAGGTTTTGATATGCCTTTGAGGAAACAAAGAAAGAATAAGACCACTACATATTCAGACATGTCAACTAATATCATTTTGTGCTTGGGGCTGGACACCTCATCATGTACTAGCTACACAAATACAAAACTACTTGTAGCAGAACAAACAAAAAGACAGAAGGAGAAAGAGATAGCGGACGACAAAGAGAAAAGATTTTGTACAGTTTGACATTGTGGCACAAAGAGAAAAACAGATTTTTGTACAGTTTGTTGATCACCTATGCCACTAGGCATGGTACTTGAAGAAGACTTGCAGGAGTATCTTTGGCTCGAGATGCTTAAGGAAAGAAAAAAAGGAGATAATTTTGGAAATTGGTCAGTGCCCTTGGTGTTTAAGGCATTTAAATTAGTCACTTTATTTCCAGATATCTCACGTGTCTATCACTGTTTCCATTCTTATCAGATGTAACTCTTTTATATCTGTTTCTTAGTTTCCCCTTCTTCTTACCTTACAAATCTCATGGCAAGTTTTACTAATGGTCAGATTCTTTAATGTAAGTCCATCCATCTCCCTGTAACATTTCCTTACCAGTTACTTAGCTGGATCCTAATTTGTTACATCTCTGTGGACTTCTGTTTCTAAAAGTGTCTAAACTTCTTCGGGATCTCTTGTATGTCAAATATTTGTTTCTCATTTGGAGAGATTTTATGACTTACTAAAGGATCCTGGGAACATTTAATATTTATCAGTGTTTTGGTGTTGTGAAATAATCTTGTCATGATCTAGTTCACTTGATTTTACTATATCATGATTTCTTGTAAGTAAAAAGGTTCTGGTTGTTTATTTGTGTACATAATATTTATCTTCTGTATTACTGTATCCTAGCAGCTAGCAGTATCACGTTTAAAATATTTGTTCTTGTCATATTTTTGCAGAAAATACTGGTAGTTTTAACAAATAAAAATTACATAGATATTAGGTTTGAACCTACTTCCTGTTACAGTTCACAACTTTTTTTTCAAAGACTTATTTGTCAGAGTGAAACTATATAAGAATAGCATGTTAAATCTAGTCACTAGCTTTGACAGACTATGGTTAGAGATGGAAATAAAAGGCCCATTAGAAAAAAACATGTTTCACTTTTTATTTCCATCTTCTTTTTTGTTTCTTATGGAGCATGGATCCAGCACTACAGATAGTTTTCTTGAGGTAGCCTACATCAAAGCTCATACTCCTGCAGTATTGGTCTGTGTAGCAATTCTTTTACATAATGCTAGTTCCATGCACTACTTAATATTAGTCACCTAACAACTCTTGATGAAAAGCCTTGGTAAAGATAATGATAATTATTTGGAATCTGCAGGTTAAGAAAGGTAGAGGGATATTGAAAAACATGTGGAGAAAAGAACTGGAGATAGAAAAGAAAGGCATGAGGGAGATCTGGAAGGACCTTGAGCAGATGGCATGGGACAGGAGGACATGTCATGTGGCCTGTGGTTGTTGCGGAGCTGAAGCGTTGGGAGTGAATGAAAAGTTCCGTCACAGTGAGCAGTGAAGAGTGGGATACTTTACAACCACTTCACCGTGGCATAGTTGATGAAGCCATTATACCCCTGCCAAAATCTGGGGGGAAAAAAATGCTATGGGTTCAGAACTTCAGAATCACCATCTTTTGTGGATGATACTTAGGAGTATAAATGCCAGACTGAGCCCTGCCATCTCTCATTGGCAATAGGCTAAATGACCAGAACATTTACCTGGCTAGGAGACAACATCTGATGGTCAGATTACCTCTTGTTAAACTATAATCTCCTGTAGAGTTCATTATTAGAATATAAATAATTCACGAAGCATCTTACTCTCCTCCATGTTAACCTGAAGTGGCAACCTGTTAATGCCAAAATAATTTTAAATAGACAGTTAATTTATCAGGGAGCTTGTTAATTACTGAACTAAATATCAGCTCTTTTTAAGTATGTTTAATGATAATCTAAACTGGTACTTAATTATACTCTCCCTCAAATTTCAAGGAGAGCATACCTTTTGGTGTTGTATCTGTGAGATTTAAAAAAAAAATAATTTCTATAATATTAACAGTGATGTGCCAAGTGCTAAAAAATGAAAGCTTAAGATTGTATTGGAGAAAGAAATGTTTGGATGAGATAAAGGTGAAGTGAAGATTTGATCAATTTAAAGCAAAGTTAAGACTGGCTAAATGTAAAAGTGATGTTAAGACTGGCTAAATGTAAAAGTGACATTAAGACTGGCTAAATGTGACATGAGTAGTAAAGTGAAAAGAGAATAGACAAATTAGAAAAGCATTATTAATAACAGGAAATCTTTTAATGCAAAATAAGGAAGAGAGGAAGGCCTCAATAAAGTGTCTATGGGAAGAAAACAATAGCTACTTCATTTTAAGATTTTGATGACAGTAGGAGAAATATAATTCCATCATGCTTGTTTGCATGACATAATGTAACACAAGTGAGGGTTGGACTTCCAAGATTATTTAAATTGAGAGCTGTGAGTTTCAGGATTGGGTAGAAGTTACAGCTGTGAATTTTTTCTTTCTGGATTGTTATTAAGGTTTAGAATTGACATCATTGCACTCTGGGCAAACCAATAGGTGGTCAGTCTCCCTCAGCAAATGTTGAAGGGTAATAATGTTAATTGTTCCTGTGGTGTCTTACACCTGACCCACACTCTCATACATCCATCTCTGCTAGTTTTATGTTTGATGCCATATTCCAGCAGTCTGAGTTGTGTGGATCCATTGATTCCAGTGTCATTCTCTAACAGGCGATCATTAATTTTCCTTATTATTATTTTCTGGACTACCTTTAACAAAATGTAAATGCAATGAGTTTATAAAGCTGAAAAGATTAGCCATCAACTTTGTACAACTGGAAAGATTAGCCATCAACTTTGTAAAACTGGAAAGATTAGCCATCAACTTTGTAAAACTGGAAAGATTAGCCATCAACTTTGTAAAATGGAGAAATTTAATAATCAGGATTGGAAGTAAAAAGATATATGACTATCAAGATAATATAAAAATAGACCATCAGATATTCAAGTTAAAAGAAACACAACATCAGGTTAGATTATAACTGTGGCATGTGTCGCGCCGTTTTTCCGAACTGGACATTAATTGTCACAGCACAGTTGGATAAGAAAGTTGTAAATTGAGAAATGTAAGAAAGATATATAGGATCTCAGAAGTGGCTCGTTAATTGTTAGATTCCTATACAAGTAAGGGGTGAAAGGAAGGCGAATAGTCTCACAAAGAGATAATGTCTCAGAAGGGCACATGAGAATGGATTCTGTTTCCTTGCGACAAATCTCCCCTGTTATTCTTACTGAATATTATAATTGTTATTAAGCCCCCATCCTCTCATACTGAGGAAATGACACATATATGGATTTAAGAGACAGTACATGTAAGAAACTCACTCGACCACTTGGTAGATGATATAACTTATGTACAGATATTTAATCCCTAAACCACATATATGACACAAAGAAAATGAAAATATAAACGAAAATAATAATATGGACATAAACACTGAATGACTAAAAGTCCTAGTATGTCCTACTAATCATCATTTGCAATGGTGTAACTATCAGGAGAGTTGCCTAACGTTGTTGAATGTAATGTTCACTTTGTAATACCCTGGAAGGCACTTTAAATATAGTTCCGTTAGTATTTAGGTGAAAGTTCTGGTTGGAATTTGAATAGTATCTCTGAGATATCTGGAGGAAAATAATCCTTATGCTTTTGGACTTATCTGTAATCCGATGTTGTCAGCCCTGGCGCAGGTTGTTAGGTGCTGTCATCCAGCAGCGATATGACATTACACGTGCGAGCGTTGATCTGTGCTCCTTTATGCTTAGGAGTTGACGAGATCTCTGGCTTTTGGTTCTGCTGCTCGGTCAAAAGACTGGCTGTCTGTTACCGTCAGGCGCCGGACACTGAATTCTGCAACTGCGAATGTTGTCCGCTCAGAAACCTAAAAGTCTGAAGACACAATTGTGGCTTCATGAGTTTTCCTGTCATATGGGAACAGCTATCATTCCCATTCAAACCGCATACACCAGGCATATCAGAATTATCCTCTTTCATACAATAAGAGGACTATTATGTCATACAATCTAAAGATTACAGGCAAACTTTCCAGGTTATATAAGATATTTATACTTCACTTTCATACAGTCACACATCAGGCATATCAATGTTACATTCATCTGACTTCCTTTCTCACAGTCAAGACATGATAGGTAAACTTAGACCTATGTAACTTCAGGAGTTACTTGGTTTAGTCAGTCTTCTTTCACAAGAACTGTGTTCTACAAGGATAGTCGTTCCTTCATACAATGATGAATAACAATAACATACAATACATTTATATTACACAAATAGATAAAGTGAGTGACCGACTGGCCAAGCGATCAGGTTGCTTTCTTCTGTAGCACAACTACATAGTTTTGGAACTGAAACCTGGCTGTGGAACACTCCAGTTTACCAGCTGTAAATGGGCACTCAGTTGTGCTCTCGAGCTAGGGAAGAAAAAGGCATCGAGGAAGGGAACTGTTCACCTAACCTCGTAAAAGCGGGATCTTTCATGATGAAGCTTCTAACACTTCATTTCCCTATGACAATCTCTGCCATGGGACTGCCTTTATCTTCGTAAGGGATAAAGCAATTAATATGATAGATGTTATCTTCTATTGGCTGTGGGGCTAGTTGTGATAAGTTTGTATGCAAGCAACAATCATTCCCATAGCACATGTTTAGATCATATTAAGAATAACAATACATTTATACCAATGAATATTCTACGTGCATATTTTGCAGTCTATACGAACCTGCACAGAGTGAAATTAT
The DNA here is from genome assembly GCA_024509875.1 of Oreohelix idahoensis. NCBI lineage: Eukaryota > Metazoa > Mollusca > Gastropoda > Stylommatophora > Oreohelicidae > Oreohelix > Oreohelix idahoensis. The sequence goes on along the minus strand of JAMPIV010008455.1, from coordinate 81,744 downwards.
ACAACACCGCTTGGTTACTACCAAAGTGCTTGTAGTGTAGGATTCCCCGCCATGTAGATGCACTCGGCCCAGAAGTCGGGCGTGTAAGTGAAGTTTTCGTCTAAGCTTCTAGATTTTATGAATCTCTTCTCACGTGTTCTAAATCATTGGATGGGATATCCCCGTTGCTGATGTCACTGAATTGTGAGGGGTGGGTGTTCCGTCGTAATCACACGTAAATTCTCTCCCTGACCTCTGAGCTTGTGTGACGCAATTTTGAACCGTCTTGCGTGAGGAAGCTTCCCCGCCCCGTAATTACTGGTTACTCCTAGAAGGCATACACGTGCTGGCTGATGCAATGAAATTTGACACTGGGGCGTTTTCCGTCAGGTCCCTCAAATAAGGTGCAATAAAGCAATGGATCTCTAGACTTTAAGTCACTTTCCTCGCACTACTCTCTTTCTTCTTCCACCAATGTAGCTGACATTCTCCTGGCAATGGGCCTGCATTAAAACGTATGGATTGACGACATGTCGGTTGATAGGAAATGGGTTGTCCTGACAAGGTCGGTACCATCCTATACATCCTTATTTTGGTCGCCTTATACGACCTGCCTAAGTGAGCAGTAGTTCTATTCTTTCCGTTTCTTATGAGCAATTCCCGGAAACTACGCGGGGTGAAATGTTTACTGGTGGAGTAGTTCTTTCCTAGACTACGTCCGTTAGCTTTCCTGCTCCGCCAGTGATCATGACGTAAGATAGGGTGCATCCTGATCCCGATCTTCAGACGTCGAGTTAAATGTAACAAATTGCACATTTTCAACCAGTGGGCTTTAGACGAGGACGATGCAACATGTGGCGTAATCTTGAGTCCTCTCTTGCCGATACTTTTGTCTATCAGTATGATTTCGCCATAAACTTCTCCCTGGGGTGTAGGGCGTGACTGGGCGTAAAACTGATGTCCAATCCAAAGCGTGAACGTAATGTTCTTAGTCTGGGCCTTTTCTAAATCCGTGTGCAGGGGTTTGGGGGGTGACTCAGGTTTCTTAGCTCGTTCTCTCACGATAATCATAGTTTGAGTTGAGCCCCGTAATGGCACATACCTATATTCACCAGTTTTGGTGTAAATATACTCATCTAAGACAATCTCCTTCTTAGGAGGATGGGAGGTTGAATTAGGTAATCCAGACATATTTCCTTCTCCAAGGATTTTAGAGGAGGACCGCTCTTCTAACACCGTCTCTCCCTTGAGAGGTGAGTTAATTAATAGTTTTCCACAAGGTACTTTGGGTTTCCCTCCCATTTCCCTCTGTATCCGCTCCTCTGTAAGGAGGTGTTCATATTCTGGCGCAGGGGTCACCTCTGACTGCTCCCCGGCCTTTCCTGTTACAGCAATCTCAGGCTGCGTCGGGCCTTTTAAGGTTCCTTCATGATCTCCTTTAACTTGGAAGCAAATTATTTCCTCTTGTACAACCTCTTTCTTGAGACGAATTGAGAGTGAATTTTGTAGCATAGAGGACGCCTTAGAGATGTGCTGAATTCGGCCTGTCCCACACTCATCCATGAGCCGATGTGTGCGAAGTTCTGACTTTGAAGTCTTGATGTGCTTTTCCGTATCTTGTCCGGCTTTGACATTTTGCAGTGCTGAATGATAAGAGGTCGTACTTCTGCCTTCCCTGCTTGTGGGGTGATTGTACTCCTTTAAAACTGCCTCTCCTGTGAGGATCGGAGAAACTAAATTCGGCAGTTTATTACCATTATGTATCAAGGGAGACGGTTCCCTGTGACACATTTTCACCTCCTTTTGCACAAGGATGGTGGATGGGGTTTGTTTTAATGGTTTAAAACCATGGATTCCAGGATTTGTATTCCTCTGACCTGTTTCCAACTTCCCTCCAAACATGTTGGAAATCGACATAGGCGTTTGAATTTTCCCGCCCTCCTCAGTCATGTTCACTATGGCATGTGCTGAGTTTCCTAAGAGCAAGTAACTCCCTCCTTGGGGTATGGGGAAAAAGCGTTCGTCTACTATTGCTGCGTTAATAAATCCTGTCTCATAATGAGATTCTAAGTGCAAGCTTGCAATGGGCAATTCCATCGGTTCCCCATGGAGCATAGGTGCATTTACCATTACATATTCCTCAGTAATTTCATCGACGTTTACGAGTGAGGATGAAGCAACTGCACTAAACCCGAGATCAGGTACAAGCAGACATATGACTCGTCTTCCATTGACGGTCGCATAACCTTCATTCAAAGGTTTCCTAAGGTCACCTCGGGACTTCACCGGGTTTCCTTTACATGGCGGGCCTTGCGCTGGGCTGACAGTTTGTATGTTTCGGATTCGGTGCCTGCCGTTTTTATTACTGTGGTTAACCGATCGGAAAGACTTACTAATATTTCTCTCCATCCCATACATCTCCGAAGCTATTTCATGCTTTATGTTGGTCCTGTTTTTATTCAGAGGGTGAATGTTGTGAGTCGTAGAGAAGGTGGAAGTGGGTCTTTCCAGATCATCCGCCTTTGCACGCTTCTCCTTCTCAGAGTGATCCTGATGCCTTTGTTCTGAAAGCCGTCCCTCTTCTCTTTCTGGTAATAGGGTTTGACTAACAGACCTGACTCTCTCTGGTACAGTTTGAGGTGCTACCTGCGGGAGTAACTTAACTGACGGTGGTGAGGGGCTGGAGGAAGTTGAGGTCTTGGAGCTCATTCTAGGCAGCATCGTTTCGAGACGCAGTAATTCCGCATCCGAAGCTTCCATCCTTAATTTGTGTTGCTGTCTCTCTTCCTCCCTCATCCTGCATTTTTCCATCTCCCGTGAAACGAAAGTATCTAGCTCTTCTCCGGAGAGTTCGCACTCAATGGCTAACTCTGTCCAGAATGCTCTCCACTCATCCAATTCCATTGTTTCGTCCATTTTAGCAGTGGTGATTCACTCTGAACAGGTTGGTATGACTTGCAAATAATGTGCTAATGACCAACTCAAATAGTATCTCTAATTACAACTGTAACAAAGTATACTTCTAACAAATACCAACAATAAGATATATTAATTCAACGATTAATTATCTCATTAATACAAAGTATAATACTAAGTATATAATACAACATATAATTAAGCATAAGGATTTCCTCAGATTCTACTCAGATCTTTTATATTCGTTCTTATGATTACAATGTCGTTAGTGCGTTGACCCAGTTACTATTTTTAGCTTCGCTTACATGTAAAAAAAAATTCGCTGAACTCAAAGTTCGCTGTGTTTACAAAAAAAGATCTAGTTTCCCAGTTTTATCAATCAAAAAAGAATTAATCGTGATATTGCAATATCTCGTTATCTAAGAGGTATGTACATGTATATATACTAAAATCCCTAGTGTTGTAAAAAAAAAGTCAGATCCTAGAGATATATGTTCTCAGTCGAGAACTATAGGACTGCAAGAGGTAGAAAAGGTTCTCTAGAGTTATGATCTAGATACCGGACATAGCCTCCAATTGTCGCGCCGTTTTTCCGAACTGGACATTAATTGTCACAGCACAGTTGGATAAGAAAGTTGTAAATTGAGAAATGTAAGAAAGATATATAGGATCTCAGAAGTGGCTCGTTAATTGTTAGATTCCTATACAAGTAAGGGGTGAAAGGAAGGCGAATAGTCTCACAAAGAGATAATGTCTCAGAAGGGCACATGAGAATGGATTCTGTTTCCTTGCGACAAATCTCCCCTGTTATTCTTACTGAATATTATAATTGTTATTAAGCCCCCATCCTCTCATACTGAGGAAATGACACATATATGGATTTAAGAGACAGTACATGTAAGAAACTCACTCGACCACTTGGTAGATGATATAACTTATGTACAGATATTTAATCCCTAAACCACATATATGACACAAAGAAAATGAAAATATAAACGAAAATAATAATATGGACATAAACACTGAATGACTAAAAGTCCTAGTATGTCCTACTAATCATCATTTGCAATGGTGTAACTATCAGGAGAGTTGCCTAACGTTGTTGAATGTAATGTTCACTTTGTAATACCCTGGAAGGCACTTTAAATATAGTTCCGTTAGTATTTAGGTGAAAGTTCTGGTTGGAATTTGAATAGTATCTCTGAGATATCTGGAGGAAAATAATCCTTATGCTTTTGGACTTATCTGTAATCCGATGTTGTCAGCCCTGGCGCAGGTTGTTAGGTGCTGTCATCCAGCAGCGATATGACATTACACGTGCGAGCGTTGATCTGTGCTCCTTTATGCTTAGGAGTTGACGAGATCTCTGGCTTTTGGTTCTGCTGCTCGGTCAAAAGACTGGCTGTCTGTTACCGTCAGGCGCCGGACACTGAATTCTGCAACTGCGAATGTTGTCCGCTCAGAAACCTAAAAGTCTGAAGACACAATTGTGGCTTCATGAGTTTCCTGTCATATGGGAACAGCTATCATTCCCATTCAAACCGCATACACCAGGCATATCAGAATTATCCTCTTTCATACAATAAGAGGACTATTATGTCATACAATCTAAAGATTACAGGCAAACTTTCCAGGTTATATAAGATATTTATACTTCACTTTCATACAGTCACACATCAGGCATATCAATGTTACATTCATCTGACTTCCTTTCTCACAGTCAAGACATGATAGGTAAACTTAGACCTATGTAACTTCAGGAGTTACTTGGTTTAGTCAGTCTTCTTTCACAAGAACTGTGTTCTACAAGGATAGTCGTTCCTTCATACAATGATGAATAACAATAACATACAATACATTTATATTACACAAATAGATAAAGTGAGTGACCGACTGGCCAAGCGATCAGGTTGCTTTCTTCTGTAGCACAACTACATAGTTTTGGAACTGAAACCTGGCTGTGGAACACTCCAGTTTACCAGCTGTAAATGGGCACTCAGTTGTGCTCTCGAGCTAGGGAAGAAAAAGGCATCGAGGAAGGGAACTGTTCACCTAACCTCGTAAAAGCGGGATCTTTCATGATGAAGCTTCTAACACTTCATTTCCCTATGACAATCTCTGCCATGGGACTGCCTTTATCTTCGTAAGGGATAAAGCAATTAATATGATAGATGTTATCTTCTATTGGCTGTGGGGCTAGTTGTGATAAGTTTGTATGCAAGCAACAATCATTCCCATAGCACATGTTTAGATCATATTAAGAATAACAATACATTTATACCAATGAATATTCTACGTGCATATTTTGCAGTCTATACGAACCTGCACAGAGTGAAATTATACAACACCGCTTGGTTACTACCAAAGTGCTTGTAGTGTAGGATTCCCCGCCATGTAGATGCACTCGGCCCAGAAGTCGGGCGTGTAAGTGAAGTTTTCGTCTAAGCTTCTAGATTTTATGAATCTCTTCTCACGTGTTCTAAATCATTGGATGGGATATCCCCGTTGCTGATGTCACTGAATTGTGAGGGGTGGGTGTTCCGTCGTAATCACACGTAAATTCTCTCCCTGACCTCTGAGCTTGTGTGACGCAATTTTGAACCGTCTTGCGTGAGGAAGCTTCCCCGCCCCGTAATTACTGGTTACTCCTAGAAGGCATACACGTGCTGGCTGATGCAATGAAATTTGACACTGGGGCGTTTTCCGTCAGGTCCCTCAAATAAGGTGCAATAAAGCAATGGATCTCTAGACTTTAAGACGCCTTTTACTCTTAATTAAGGTATCTCCTCTGGCCATGTGTTATAACCTGGTGTTGATGCGTTTGCGATATTTGCTCAGTAACCATTAGTAAGCGCCGTGATGTCTGAGAGAGAAACGCTGACTACAGCGCCGAAAATACCGTAGTGTAACGTGAAAATTAATGAGAATAAAGGAGAGAGAGAAAGAAGGGAAGAGAAGGGAGACAAAGATGGAGAGAAGAATAGACCGTGTTACGACAGCATGAGAACATTCAAAGATGAAAACACTGATAAATTAACATGTAGAAAATCAGCATTGGATCTTAAAAAATGTAAGCTTTAGAATAAAGTATAACTGGTAGATGTGACCCAAACTTAGGATACTTGAGAGCAATGTTTATTATTATGGAGAAATGAATTTTGGAAAGTCAGTAACATTGCCACAAAACTCAGCTCTTTTCAGACCAAAAACTAAAGGAGGTTTAAACACATCTTCTGGCCATAAACCATTACCAGTGCAGTGGTTCAGCAAAAACAGCAGTAGTGCCACCAGCACCAGCACTAACCGGAGAAGTCATCAGTGGAAGTGACAGATTTTCAAGATACTATGAGATTCTTCACCTTGAAAAATATCAGATGATGCCAGAAGGCAGACAAAATCATGATTGCCCACAGTGACATAAAGACATTCAACAGAGAAGAATGCTAAGACATTAAGGTCTGTCCTGAGAAATGGCTGAGGGAAGGAGCATATCAGCATCTATGGAGGTCACTTGCAGAAGTCATATCTGCAGTGGATAAGCAGGGTTCAAAAGAATGAATGAAGTGGTGGAAGTGAACATTCTGACTGTAAAATATAAAGATTAAGATAAGGTAGAACTTGAAATACCAATGTCAGAATTTCAATGAAATAAAAATCAGGAGATAGCAAGACTAAAAGATATGGACAATCATGTTAATTCTGTACTGCTGGGGAAATCTGAGAATGGTTGAGGTGAGATCCAGATCTGCGGTTTAAGCAGAATGATTCAGAAAATATTTGCTGATAAAAAAGATGAGTCATAGCATTCAAATGACACCTGCCATTTTATTTACAGTCGCAAGCTTTCAAGTGATAGTGGTGCAGATTTTCAGTTATTGTATTCAGTGTAACATAATTTGTGTTTTGTAGTATCTGGTTGCCTGAGATTGTTATGTCAATCACTAATCTCATATTGCAGTTACATTTTGCTATGGACTTAGCTGCTGTGTATCCTGTTAATACCTAGGATTATAGATTCTTTAAAGAGAAAAACTTGATCCTATGGTGTAATCTAGATTAGCATCAGTAGTTGGTAGAACACTACCAGACAATTTTGGGCTTAATACGAAATGAAACTATTCAAGCGCTATTTGCTTTAAGTTATTTTGCTTCATGATTGGAGCCACATTATTTTGCATCATGTTTGGAGCCAACATTTTAATTTGCATCATGTTGCAGCCATTGTTTTATTTTGCATCATGTTTGGAGCTAACATAATGTTGCATCATGCTTGGAGCTATATTATATTGCATCATGTTTGTAGCCAATATTATTTTCCAGGAAAGTTTGGAGCCAACATTATTTTGCATCATGCCTAAACTCAACATTACTTTGCGTCATGTCTAGAGCCAACATTAGTGAATATGCTGTTTCACAGCAGTCCTGTAAACAAATTTTTAAGCAAATTCACTGTGAATGAAACAATATTAATCTTTGTTTTTATGAGGTTGTTTTTTTTAAATAAACATTTTAGTCATTTGAACAAACATATTTTCTTCCATTTTTTTTTTTTACTTCAAATGAACTGCCATTGATAATTATGCTTGTTATCATCTGCCATTGTTGTTCTCAGCTCATAAACTTGCTTATAGTGCTATGTGTTAGTGTTTCATTGTAACCATGGTGATTGTGTACACATAAACATGTTGCCATGATGCAACAAGTCATTTTAAAATCATTCTTCTCATACATTTCTTGAACTGTAACTTCCACAAAACATAATATCATTTATCATCAATCGTCCTCATAGACTTCATTATAATCATCATTCCTTTTGCCAATGCTGTTGTTGTAACTTTGTTTCCCTCTTTTAGCTTGTTATTTCAAACTTTTGATGTTAGATATGAACAACTGAGTGTTTTCATTGTATCAGAAGTCATTTGCGAGCAGGGTCTTGGTACCGTTAACCTTTAAAAAAAATTGACTTAACTGTTATATAATTGAACCTCAACTAAATGTAGGTCAGTTTTTGTTTTCTAGCTGTTGTTCATTTGAACTAGGTGTTACCCATCATCAAATCAGTGTACTTCTTGTTTTTAATATGTTTAATTATACAAAATAAAGTTTACAAAAAATTGTCCACACAGGTTTTGACTTGATGACTTTTATGATGGCTTGACTTGATCACTTTTATGATGGCTTGACTTGATCACTTTTATGATGGCTTCCAAAATGACAATTATTTACTTTTGATTTTGTTAATGTTGGATTGGAAATACATCATCATCATTATCATTATCCTTTGCCCTCCTTATGAAGCATGGAGCCATCACTGTAGGAAGTCTGCACCAAGTCTGCACATGCTCATGTAGTGGTAGTTTACATGGCAGTTTGTTTGACATGATGAGGTTGCCAGCCTCATGAACAACCTCCTACTAGATAACTTGTACGACATGCCTCAGGGTGCAGTAAGCCTATTATTTCTTTGTCTCATCAGAGACCACTAGGAACTCTGTACAGGGCTTTTGGGAACTCTATACAGGGCTTTTGGGAACTTTATACAGGGCTTTTGGGAACTCTATACAGGGCTTTTGGGAACTCTATACAGGGGCTTTTGGGAACTCTATACAGGAGCTTTTGGGAACTCTATACAGGGGCTTTTGGGAACTCTATACAGGGCTTTTGGGAACTCTATACAGGGCTTTTGGGAACTCTATACAGGGCTTTTGGGAACTCTATACAGGGCTTTTGGGGACTCTATACAGGGGCTTTTGGGAACTCTATACAGGGCTTTTGGGAACTCTATACAGGGAGCTTTTGGGAACTCTATACAGGGCTTTTAGGAACTCTATACAGGGCTTTTGGGAACTCTATACAGGGCTTTTGGGAACTCTATACAGGGCTTTTGGGAACTCTATACAGGGCTTTTGGGAACTCTATACAGGGCTTTTTAATGTATAATAAAATTAAAGTCTCTCTACATATAACAGCATGGACAACTCCATCAGTGCTCCGATCTCCTCCCTTTAGATCACTCAAGGAGGATTTCAGTACAGTGTACAAACTCCATAGCACCGGCAAGGATCCCAGTATGTGCATACAGGAATCACACATTCCATAAATATTTTTGTAGTGGGTAGGTTGCTTAATTTTTAAATTTTGCCAGGGCAGTGGCCGTATGGCCTACTCTTTACACTTTCCAACTGCCGAGGGATTTTTAATGTGCTCAACTTGCATACGGGACCTCCTATTTTTTCACTCTTATCCGAGAAGGCTTGGCATCCAATCTCAAAAAAAATATTCCATCAATTATATACCCTGTGCTGGGAATGAACCTGGTACCTTTAGAATTAGAGGCAGACACCATATCTCTGAGCCCCCCGCCCCCCCCCCCCCCCCCCCCCCCCCCCCCCCCCCCCCCCGTCTACAAGTAACAGGAGTTAAATGCAAAGGTGTCTAAAATATGTGTGCATAGATAATACAGCTGAATGGTCAGTCAGACTGAATGCTGTGTGCTGAGACAATGAACTTAAATTAAATGGAGTTTTGAACTATCTTTGTCTCATGAACTCTTATATAACATGGTGGTATTCCCATGTTTGATGCATGGAATTTTCCATCACTTTAAGTTTTCATACAGGGTTTTAAAGTTTAACAGTTAGTTCTTTCTAAGTTTTTAAAAGTCTAGTATTGATATACATAGTTGTAAAGGAAATTGAATGAGAATTAATAACATTGGGACAAAATGAAACAACAACTTGGTTAAGATAAAGTGGCCCTAAAACTGGCCTCCTATAATGAGTGACTGGGGAAAAAGGCCCTAAAACTGGCCTCCCATAATGAGTGACTGGGAAAGAAGGCCCTAAAACTGGCCTCCCATAATGAGTGTCTGGGGAAAAAAGGCCCTAAAACTGGCCTCCCATAATGAGTGTCTGGGAAAAGGCCCTAAAACTGGCCTCCCATAATGAGTGTCTGGGAAAGAAGGCCCTAAAACTGGCCTCCCATAATGAGTGTCTGGGGAAAAAGGCCCTAAAACTGGCCTCCCATAATGAGTGTCTGGGAAAAGGCCCTAAAACTGGCCTCCCATAATGAGTGTCTGGGAAAGAAGGCCCTAAAACTGGCCTCCCATAATGAGTGTCTGGGGGAAAAGGCCCTAAAACTAGCCTCCCAAAATGAGTGTCTGGGAAAGAAGGCCCTAAAACTGGCCTCCCATAATGAGTGACTGGGGAAAAAGCCCTAAAACTGGCCTCCCATAATGAGTGACTAGGAAAAAAGGCCCTAAAACTGGCCTCCCATAATGAGCGACTGGGGAAAAAGGCCCTAAAACTGGCCTCCCATAATGAGTGACTAGGAAAAAAGGCCCTAAAACTGGCCTCCCATAATGAGTGACTAGGAAAAAAGGCCCTAAAACTGGCCTCCCATAATGAGTGACTGGGAAAAAAGGCCCTAAAACTGGCCTCCCATAATGAGCGACTGGGGAAAAAGGCCCTAAAACTGGCCTCCCATAATGAGTGACTAGGAAAAAAGGCCCTAAAACTGGCCTCCCATAATGAGTGACTGGGAAAAAAGGCCCTAAAACTGGCCTCCCATAATGAGCGACTGGGGAAAAAGGCCCTAAAACTGGCCTCCCATAATGAATGACTAGGAAAAAAGGCCCTAAAACTGGCCTCCCATAATGAGTGACTAGGAAAAAAGGCCCTAAAACTGGCCTCCCATAATGAGTGTCTGGGGAAAAAAGGCCCTAAAACTGGCCTCCCATAATGAGTGTCTGGGAAAAGGCCCTAAAACTGGCCTCCCATAATGAGTGTCTGGGAAAGAAGGCCCTAAAACTGGCCTCCCATAATGAGTGTCTGGGGAAAAAGGCCCTAAAAGGAGCCTCCCATGAGGAGTGTCTGGGAAAAGGCCCTAAAAAAACTGGCCTCCCATAATGAGTGTCTGGGAAAGAAGGCCCTAAAACTGGCCTCCCATAATGAGTGTCTGGGGGAAAAGGCCCTAAAACTAGCCTCCCAAAATGAGTGTCTGGGAAAGAAGGCCCTAAAACTGGCCTCCCATAATGAGTGACTGGGGAAAAAGCCGTAAAACTGGCCTCCCATAATGAGTGACTAGGAAAAAAGGCCCTAAAACTGGCCTCCCATAATGAGCGACTGGGGAAAAAGGCCCTAAAACTGGCCTCCCATAATGAGTGACTAGGAAAAAAGGCCCTAAAACTGGCCTCCCATAATGAGTGACTAGGAAAAAAGGCCCTAAAACTGGCCTCCCATAATGAGTGACTGGGAAAAAAGGCCCTAAAACTGGCCTCCCATAATGAGCGACTGGGGAAAAAGGCCCTAAAACTGGCCTCCCATAATGAGTGACTAGGAAAAAAGGCCCTAAAACTGGCCTCCCATAATGAGTGACTAGGAAAAAAAAAGCCCTAAAACTGGCCTCCCATAATGAGTGACTAGGAAAAAAAGGCCCTAAAAACTGGCCTCCCATAATGAGTGACTGGGAAAAAAGGCCCTAAAACTGGCCTCCCATAATGAGCGACTGGGGAAAAAGGCCCTAAAACTGGCCTCCCATAATGAGTGACTGGGAAAAAAGGCCCTAAAACTGGCCTCCCATAATGAGTGACTGGGGAAAAAACCCTAAAACTGGCCTCCCATAATGAGTGACTGGGAAAAAAGGCCCTAAAACTGGCCTCCCATAATGAGTGACTGGGAAAAAAGGCCCTAAAACTGGCCTCCCATAATGAGTGACTGGGAAAAAAGGCCCTAAAACTGGCCTCCCATAATGAGTGACTAGGAAAAAAGGCCCTAAAACTGGCCTCCCATAATGAGTGACTAGGAAAAAAGGCCCTAAAACTGGCCTCCCATAATGAGTGACTGGGAAAAAAGGCCCTAAAACTGGCCTCCCATAATGAGCGACTGGGGAAAAAAGGCCCTAAAACTGGCCTCCCATAATGAGTGACTAGGAAAAAAGGCCCTAAAACTGGCCTCCCATAATGAGTGACTGGGAAAAAAGGCCCTAAAACTGGCCTCCCATAATGAGTGACTAGGAAAAAAAGGCCCTAAAAACTGGCCTCCCATAATGAGTGACTGGGAAAAAAGGCCCTAAAACTGGCCTCCCATAATGAGTGACTGGGGAAAAAGGCCCTAAAACTGGCCTCCCATAATGAGTGACTGGGAAAAAAGGCCCTAAAACTGGCCTCCCATAATGAGTGACTGGGAAAAAAGGCCCTAAAACTGGCCTCCCATAATGAGTGACTGGGAAAAAAAGGCCCTAAAACTGGCCTCCCATAATGAGTGACTGGGAAAAAAGGCCCTAAAACTGGCCTCCCATAATGAGTGACTGGGAAAAAAGGCCCTAAAACTGGCCTCCCATAATGAGTGACTGGGAAAAAAGGCCCTAAAACTGGCCTCCCATAATGAGTGACTGGGAAAAAAGGCCCTAAAACTGGTCTCTTGTCCTTTAAGAGTTAAAGCTCTCTTGCTTTCATTTTCTTTGTTATGTATGTAAATCTAAAACATAAATAAACACACATATGTACATGTACACAAGCATCTGATTGGCTAAGCAGTTGGGACGTCTGCCTCTCAGCAGCAAAGTTACGGGGTTACCTGAATTGAAATCTGGTAGTATCATGCTCCAGTCTACCCTGCTGAAAATGGATACCTGACTGCTTTTGAGTTAGGAAAGGCAAAGGTAGTGGGGAAGGGAACTGGTCAGCCCACCTATTAAAAAGTTGAGACCTGGTATAGTGAAGTCTCTAACACTACACTCCCCTATGACAGTATTTGCTATGGGACTACCTTTACACTTTACTTTAGATACAGTGACAGGTGTCTGGTTGCTTTAGGAATGTCATGGAAGATTGCCAGGACTTATTTTCATACCTATAGCTTAATTATTTCTACACCACAAACCGGTTGTAGTCAAATTACTTGGTAGGTACTGCCATAGGGGAGTGAAGTGTAAGAGACTTCACTATACCAGGTCTCAACTTTTATAAGGTGGGCTGACCAGTTCCTTCTTTGCTGCCTTTGCCTTCCCTATCTCAAGAGTCAGGTACCCATTTATAGCTTGGTAGACTGGAGTATTATGACACAGTGTTTCAAACCTGGTTGTCTACATTTGGAAGGAAAGGAAAGGATCCCATTACACGCCTATTGAGGCATATTGGGAATACAGTGTTAGGCCCGTATTTTCTTCACCATCAGCACACAAGGGGTGATGTGGTCAGCATCACATCGGCTGCCTTAACCTTCCCAGAGTTGCTCTGGTACCCAATTCATGAGGCTGGGTTGACCCCGGAGCCATTTGCGGTCTAAAATAATCCACCTCAACTGGGGATCGAACCATGGACCACCGAGCTAGGAAGCCAGTGCACTAACCACTGTGCTACCGTGGCTCCTGTCTACATTTGACTGGACATAAAACAAGATTAAGTGTTGCATTTAACACTAGCAACACTTTCAGCCATATTACAACTTTTGTCATGCTAATTAAACATTAAGGAACATAATTCAATAAATGAGTTACCATTATTGATCTTTGCTTTCAAATATGTGGAATAAGAATATATCATGATCAAGATATTGTTATGCCACATATCACTTGAGTCAATGTTTGGCTTCTTCTTCTTGTCAGCTTAAATATACTTGAAGAAAACAGTTGTCAGCCTCAGGTTGCTAATGTCTCTATAGACACACTATTTGAACAGAAATATTATATAGCTATTAAAATTATGTAAAACAAATATCAACAGAATCAGGAATGCATATCCACACAACATGCTACATTATAGATAATCTGAACTGAGGCACTTAGGCATTTAAATAGTGTGTCAGCTAGCAGCCAAGTTACACATCTAACAAGTCTGAAATGGATGTTCTCAGAGGATTAATTGAGATCAAGAATACAATCTCGTCTGAAATAGTGGATTATCTGAGATCAAGAGAAAAGTCTCATATCTGAAACAGGATTATCTGAGATCAAGAGTAAAATCTTGTGTCTGAAACAGAGGATTATCTGAGATCAAGAGAAAAATCATATCTAGAACAAAGGATTATCTGAGATAAGAGAAAAATCTCATATATGAAACAGAGGATTATCTGAGATCATGAGTAAAATCTCATATCTGAAACAGGATTATCTAAGATCAAGAGAAAAATCTCATGTCTGAAACAGGATTATCTGAGATCAAAAGTAAAATCTTATATCTGAAACAGGATTTTCTGAGATTTAGAGTAAAATCTTATATATGAAACAGGATTATCTGAGATCAAAAGTAAAATCTCACGTTTGAAAAACATGGTTTGAGGTTCTCAGATGATTAATTCAGATCAAGAGTAAAATTTCATGTCTGAAACAGAGAATTGTTTGAGACCATGAGTAATATTACCAACGGGCTGATCACCCGTTTGCCAGTCACTTCGATTACGGAAACAACAGCAAATGGATTGATTTGCCATTGCCCTAAAGACGCCAATAGGTGTGATGGGAAACAGTGGCAAAGAAAACCTATCTGCTGTTGCCCTAAGACGCCACTAGGCGTAATGGCCACTGACTGCTTTGACGGTCGGTGGCTAAGGACGGAAGAAGAAGAAGAAGAAGAATGAGTAATATTTCATGTTTCAAACAGATGATCTCGGAGGATTAACTGACAATTTCATGTCTGAAACAGAGGACCTCAGAGTATTAATTGAGATCAAGAGTAAAATCTTGTGTCTGTAATAGAGGATTAATTGAGATCAAGGGTAAAATCTCGTGTCTGTAACAGAGGATTAATTGAGATCAAGGGTAAAATCTCGTTTCTGTAACAGGATTAATTGAGATCAAGGGTAAAATATTGTGTCTGTAACAGAGGATTAATTGAGATCAAGAGTAAAATCTCATGTCTGTAACAGAGGATTAATTGAGATCAAGGGTAAAATCTCGTGTCTGTAACAGGATTAATTGAGATCAAGGGTAAAATCTTGTGTCTGTAACAGAGGATTTAATTGAGATCAAGGTAAAATCTCATGTCTGTAACAGGATTAATTGAGATCAAGGGCAAAATCTCGTGTCTGTAACAGAGGATTAATTTACATCAAGAGTAAAATCTCGTGTCTGTAATAGAGGATTAATTGAGATCAAGGGTAAAATCTCGTGTCTGTAACATAGGATTAATTGAGATCAAGGGTAAAATCTCGTGTCTGTAACAGGATTAATTGAGATCAAGAGTAAAATCTTGTGTCTGTAACAGAGGATTAATTGAGATCAAGAGTAAAATCTCGTGTCTGTAACAGAGGATTAATTGAGATCAAGGGTAAAATCTCGTGTCTGTAACAGGATTAATTGAGATCAAGGGTAAAATCTTGTGTCTGTAATAGAGGATTAATTAAGATCAAGAGTAAAATCTCATGTCTGTATTTGGTTTTGTTTTTGGACCATGCACAGGAAAACTGGTGTTTATCATGTGCAAGGGATACCCAGTTCAACCCGATGTGTATTATCATTTGGGCATATAGTGGTCATTTTTCTATATATCATATTACATTGGTTGTTTTTCTTGTGTTTCGTAGATAGGATTAACTTATATTAAGAGTAAAATCTCACGTTTGAAACAGAGAATCTCAGATGATTAACTGAGATCAAGAGTAAAATCTCATAAGTCTGAACCAGAGGATCTCAGATGATTAACTGAGATCAAGAGTAAAATCTCATAAGTCTGAACCAGAGGATCTCAGATGATTAACTGAGATCAAGAGTAAAATCTCATAAGTTTGAAACCACATAAATTAAAATTGTAAATTACATTTCTACAAATGGGCTGGCTACAAACAGTGGTTTCACGCTTCATAAAGAATGAAAATGGAATTGACAATGACACCAGGAAACAATGATTCTTAAATCTGTGTGGTTTTGATTATGACATTAAAACCACACAAAAGTTTCAATTATTGTTTTGATAATTTTAAGATAAAAAATTAATAAATAATGGTTTGTGGGGGTATGGTGGAAATGTAAATGTCTGGTGAGATTCTAGTAATAATATATATTGCTATTATCAGATAAAGAGTAAATGAAACATTAACCCATACACCCCAAACTTTCACAATAACAAAGTCCCCCCCCCCTCCCCCCACCCACACACACCTTTTTTTAATATCTAACAAATATAATGAATGTACTATTTTATGACAAAGAAAGAAACAACACATTTAGGAAATTTAATATACTCTGTTTGCAAACGTTCTACAGGATGGATAATCAGATAATCAGGATAGATAATTATCAGATAATGCCACATTCCCACATTGACAATTGGACATATTATACAGACATAGAGACACTATGTATCCTAATTATAACCCATCACAGGTTCATCTTTTTCAATAAAAAAAGAAGCAAATATCAGCAGTTAAACATAATATATAAAAATTCAGACATTTTATATCCTAATTATAACCCATTAGTGGTTGGACGGGATATTTTTTCTAAGTTTTTAAAAATGTTACTGAGATGAAAATATATGTTCACAAGTTAAAATATATGTTTACAAGTTAAAATGTGTGTGTACAAGTTGAAATATATGTTTAAAAGATTAACTATATGCTTACAAGTTAAAATATATGTATTGTTCCCACAGATTCAGAATACTTTGGCTCTGATGTGGTTACGGGTATCGTTATTGGCCTTATTATCTTCATCCTGGTAATTGCTGTTGTCATCTTTTTGATCCTGAAGAAGAAGCCAGGACTTGTGGACAGACTCAAAATGAAGGGAGGAGAAGAAGATGGAGGAAGAAAGAAGGAAGGAAAGTAAGTTTATCTGTGGAGAACTTTGTTTTTTTTTTATTAATGGTTTACAGTGACAAATAAAATGGTTTCTTTAAAATGATTTTGAAGATGTGCTGCCGCAATGAAGCAGACGTAAGACTTTATGGTCAAACTGACAATCATCAATTTTCTCTTTGTTTCTTATGAAATATCCTTGCACGTGGTCCACTTGCAGGAAGCCTGCATTTACATGCTCCAGCAGTCGTGGATTCTGTAGCAAATTGTTTTACGTGATGAGGTTCCAGTCTTATGCACAACCTTATTTTATTTGCCTGATGGAGCAGAAGTTCTATTTTTTCTCATCATTTTATTTCTGTCTCTCTCTCTCTTCCATGTGTTCTTTGGTCTGCCTCTTCCTCTCTTGCCCTTTGGATTCCAGAACAAGGACTGCCTGGTAATGCTATTAAAAGGTTTCCTTAGTGTGTATCCTATCCATCACAGCACCTTCTTCTGTTAAATATGAATGACATAGAAGAATAACCACAGGCATGCAATTCATGCATAACTGTAAGACAAGTTTTGAGAATAGACAGACCTAGAGAACTACTTCAGTATCTGACTGGCTTAGCAGTTAGAGCACTTGCCTATCAGTGACAAGGTTCTGCAATCGAAATCTGGTGGCATCACTCTCCAGTCTACCCAGCGATAAATAGATGCTTGACACTGCTCTTATGGAAGGCAAAGGCAGTAAGGAAGAGAACTGGTCCCCCCACCTCATAAAGCTGGACCAACTTACGCAACGGCAAAGACTACTATAAAGGCTACATTCAAGTCTAAATGGGAAAGAGAGCACCCGGGCCATTTGAAAAATGATGCATATCATCAACTATCCAGGAAAGAACAGGTCATCATTTTTCGGCTACAGACTGGACACAACAGATTGAGATACCATCTATACCACAAATACAAAATTGGTGCAACAGATCTCTGCACCTGCGGTACCAGCCCGATGACAGTCGAACACCTCCTGCAGTATTGCCCAGCCTACAGTAATGAACGGAGTAGCATATGACAACAACCCACTTCTGTCAACAAAAAACTGTTTGGAGATGTCGGGAAGCTTGAGTTGACTACTGCCTTTATTAGAGTCATAAATGTGGAAGTCTGAAGGCGAGCGAGGAAGAAGAAGATAAAGCTGGACCTAGTATGGTCTAGATTCACTTGACTCCCCTACATCAGTATCTGCTATGCGACTACATTTACCGTTTTAGAGAACAGGAAAAATGTTAAGAATATTAAGTCGATAGTCAAACATTTTATAACAAAAAAGAAAATAATATATAACAATTACCAATAAAATAATATATAACGATTAATACGATAATATATAACAATTGATAAAATAATAAATAACAATTAATAAAATAATGTATAACAATTAATAAAATAATATATAACGATTAATAAAATAATATATAACAATTAATAAAATAATATATAACGATTAATAAAATAATGTATAACAATTAATAAAATCATATATAACGATTAATAAAATAATGTATAACGATTAATAAAATAATGTATAATGATTAATAAAATAATATATAACAATAAAATATAATAATTAATAAAATAATATATAATGATTAATAAAATAATATATAATGATTAATAAAATAATGTATAATGATTAATAAAATAATATATAGTGATTAATAAAATAATTTAAAATGATTAATAAAATAATCTATAATGATTAATAAAGTAATATATAATTATTAATAAATCAATATATAGTGATTAATAAAATAATACACAGGTATACCTTGCTTTATTGCGCTTCGTTTCATTGTGCTTCGCAGATATTGCGCTTTTGTTCAAATTATTTATGCTTATTTATTAAAACGTGCTTTCTTCTTCCCATAGATTTTGGCTCAGATGATGAAGGTTAGCATTTTTTTTAGCAATAAAGTATTTTTAATTTTACAGTACATTTTTTTTTTAGAGCTAGTGCTTTTAGGCACTTAACAGACATAGTGTAAACATGATTTTAGGCTTTTATATGCACTGGGAAGCCCAAAAAATGGGTATGACCCACTTTATTGCGATATTCGCTTTATTGCGGTGGTCTGAAACCGAACCCGCAATATCTCTGAGGTATACCTGTATAGTGATTAATAAAATAATATATAACAATTAATAAAATAATATATAATGATTAATAAAATAATATATAGTGATTAATAAAATAATATACAGTGATTAATGACGGTAAGGTGAGAAAGTGAAGGTCTACGATGGTGAGGGTCTCATAATACATATTAATAATGACAAATATTGTCATGCTGCAGTCTACCCAGCAGTAAATGGGTACCTTACTTTGTTCTTGAGTTAGGGAAGGAAAAGGCAGAGAGAAAAAAAGCGAACGATGAAGAAGAACCTAGTATGGTGAAGTCTATAACACTTCTGTCCTCTACAGCAGTATCAACTATGGGACTTTCTTCACCTTTTTATATAACAAATAAATAGTGAATTGGGTGTCATCCCAAACATCCCAGGATTTCCCACCCTCCTCTCTCTTATTTACAGTAGGACAGGTATGAAAGACTATCATAATGGGACAAAGGAAAACACACACACACACGTCCACAAAATTTACTTACTTACTTAGAAATTCCCCTTCTACCGTGAGGTGTAGAGATTTGGAAGAGAGAGCGCCAGACTATCCTATCGGCTGTCTTCCTCCTGGCCTGGTTCCATTCTAGTCCTCGGTCCTTCAAAGTATGTCTAATGTTGTCCTCCCAGCGGACTCTGGGTCGTCCTGGGGGTCTGGATCCCTGGCTCTTTGTTTCCCATGCTTGTCATGGTAGCCGATCTTCTCCCATTCTGCAGACATGGCCAAACCATCTTAGTTGGGACTGTTCTACTTGGGTCTGCAGGGGGTGGGATTTTAGGCCTTGACGTATCGTCTGGTTGCGGACCATATCTCTTCTTGTTACTTCAACCACCTTCCTCAGATACCTCATTTCTGAGGTTTGGATCTGGCTTTTGTGGGTTGTAGTCATTGCCCATGACTCGCATCCATATGTCAAGACTGGGACATAGGTGGAGCGGTATACAGCCATCTTCGTTTTCTTACCAACCTCTCTCTTGCTGAGGAATCCTCGATTTATGGCCTGAAAAAGTCTCCCAGCTGCTGCTTTTTGAGTGGCCACCTCTTCTTTGATGCCTTCCTTTCGGTCTATAATAGCTCCAAGGTATTTAAAGTGGTCGACCTGCTCCAGGACCTGTTCTCCCAGCTTAATCTGATGTCTTCTTTCTTCTCATGATATCACCATGGATTTTGTTTTAGAGCTGCTTATGACCATCCCTCTCTTCTCCAACTCTTCCTTCCAGACTTGCAGGTTGGATTGGAGATGTGCCTCTGATTTAGCAATCAGGGCAACATCATCAGCAAATGCCAGCTCTGAAATACATACCTGTCTCATCTTCCAGTACCCCACTGAATACTTTCTTGTTCTCTCCTTACATGCCTTGATAACATCGTCCATGAGGAGTATGAAAAGATAAGGTGACAGGATATCACCTTGTCTTACACCAGTGGTAGTCCTGAACTCTTCTGACTTATGGTTTTCTGTCCTCACATAATTTCTGCAAGACTTGTAGAAGCTCTGTATAGCATGAATCAGAGGTGCTGGAATGTTCTTCCTTGCCAAACAGTCCCAAAGTTTGCTCCAGGGGACCCTGTCAAACGCCTTTTCCAGATCTGTGAAACAAAGATGGATCTCACTCTTATACTCAAGAGCTTTTTCACTCAGCTGTCTGAGTGTGAAGATTAGGTCTTGAGTACTTCGGTTTGCTTGGAATCCACACTGGATCTCATCCAGTTGTGGCTTAGCTAGGCATCGGAGTCTCTGCTCTAGGATTCTAGAGTAGATTTTACCAGGGACACTGAGAAGGGATATGCCTCTGTGGTTTCCACATTGTCGATTGTCACCTTTTTTGAAAATTGGTGTTATGATGGCAATCTCCCAATCCTTTGGTATGGTTTTGTTGCACCACACTGCCTGTAGGACCCTTAAGAGTAATAGGTCTCCTGATGCTCCCATGTACTTAACCATTTCTGGTGTTATACCATCATGCCCTCATTGAGAAGAGAGCTGGAAACAGGTGAAAATAATGAGGAAAACGTGGAAAGAACTTGAGATGATGGCACGTGACAGGAGGACTTGGCATGTGTTTGTTGAAGGCCTATGCTCCTTTGGGAGTGGAGGGTTATGAATGAATGAAACCATCATGCCCTGCTGCTTTGCCCATCTTGATTTTCTCCAGTGCTGCCTTCAGTTCTTCCATTTTTATGTCATCTTCATCACCATTGGTTTCCTCTTCTGTGCTAGTGGTTATCATTTCTGATGCTTGACCTTGCTCACCATCAAGGAGTTCTGAGAAATATTCTTTCCATGTTTCCATTACTTCCTTCAGGGCAGTAAGCAATTTGCCTTGCTTGTCCTTTATACATTTGAGAGGGCATTGTTTTTCCTTCCTCATGTTCTTTAGGGTCTTATAGAACAATTTCTGGTTTTCTTGCGCATCTTTTTCTAGCTTTTCTCCAAATTCTTCCCAAGACTTCTGTTTTGCTGCTAGCACCTTGTTCTTTGCTTCTGTTCTAAGTATCCCATATTCTCTATATTTCTCTATTTGTCCTGCTGTGTTTTTAGCTCCTGATATGGTCTTCTTTTGATCACCACGCTAATAAAGCTGGTATTGGTGTAAATGGTCAACTCTAAACCGGCACAGTGTTGGGCATACAGGTCACCTTGTCCAAAAAATGTAATGAGGCCCCGACAAGGATGTAATGTTGACTATGAGTGTTAATGTGAGCGTCAATACGCGAATGCATGGATTGTTCTGAAGAGTTGACTAGAAGATCAAACACTCACTCACACGTAGCTAGAAGTTAATGATGCAGACTACTGTGGTCGTTTCATACTGTTTAATTGGACGCACACACTTGGACAGTACGGGAATAGTTACAGGAAAACAGGTCGACATATATCATCATACTGTTGATCAGTGGTCTACAATCTTAAGTTAGCATTCATGTTGAAGAGCATTACAATGGAACATCCGTAGACAAGCACTTAGATTTCCACTGTTTATAAATATAATCATCAGGCCTTACTGACCGATCATGTCAGTTAATAAATAATGTTCAAGCATGACTCCTAGACAGAACCTCTTTTCTAGCGAAGATTCCTTTAGGTAAAGTTCAGCAAATATTTCTGGAGACAATGTTAACCCACCAGTATTGGGTTTTCTTTATAACTGTGATCTCTTAATCATCACCTGATAATAAGGGGCATCCCTGTTCTCTGATCGATGATCGACAAAAAATATAGGATCCAAAATGGCTTCTGGTTCCAGTGAGCATTGCTCACTATACAGATGCATAGTAAAGCTTCAATAAAGGCTTTGTTCATGAACACAAATGTTTCTACAAGAATCAGCATATTCTTTCATCATAACTGCTGCATACAATCATATTCAGTGCTGCTAGGTAACATGTCATCCCGACATATTGATATAGATAATCATCATGTAGACGTCTGCCCATCTAAGCCTAGCAAGGAAAAAGTTCAGCAAAAAGTTCTTTTACCTGGGCCTGGGAAATACACTAGCAGAACACATACACCCTCTCCTGGCATTACAGAATAAACACTGGGGAACTCATAGACTTAATAATCATATCAGAAACTATCTTCTTCCCCATAATAGATCACAGATATCAACAAACTTCGGACTGGTCTCCGACATGGCATTCACCAGGCTCCATCATCACGGAAGACCCTTTTTCGTCTTCACATGCGCAGAAACTCCCTGACCCCAAAGTTCAGTACAAGGAAAAATAGTCCCACTTAGACATACAAAGATATCACGATATAAGACCGAATCGTCTTAAATAGACAAGAAGTAAACATAGACTCGGACCATAAACATTCCTGCATAAACCTAAGCAAGAACAATCTGTTTCTGGCCCAACAAGGAACAAACCAACAAAATCTGGATTCATACGCCAAGTTCGATATTCAGGGGAGATAACCCATATAACAAAAGTATCAATCAATCATGGGTGATATAACTTTGGCCAGGAAAGCATCCTGATTTTCAAAACAAATACTTTCCCTCAGACAAATAAATATTATAATAACTACATACATTGCCACCAGTAATCTGTTGGTAACAGCTCCTAAGTATTGTTTCCATAACATTTTCTTCTCTCTTATTTTCTCTTTGACTTCCTCTGTCCACCAAGGGTCCACAAAATTTGATACTTTTAATTTATTTTATTTAGACTAATTGGAAGGGACCCAATGACACAGCGATAGAGAATGCAGTCAGTGACCCATAGCTTGACTGCTTGCGTCAGGGTCAGCGAACCAGAGCTGACCAAGACCCTACTCCACCTCCACGTGGTGGTCCTGGAAGCAGGCTGCATCACTGCAGTCTGGCTGAGAGAGTAGGGATCGAAGAGGGAAGGCAAACCCGGTCCCAAAAAATGCCATGCTGATGTCGGATGTGCCGGCCGAAAAGCGCAGATATTGCAGCTCCACTGTAAACAGACACAACACAACGAACGTCCTTTTCAGGACAAATGAGGAAGAAGAAGAAGACTAATTGGGAAGGATAAATGATACCATGATCAGGTATTGGTAATTGAACATATGTAAAGGTAAAGGATCTCGTCACACGCCCGTTGCAGCATATTGGGAATATGGTGTTAGGCCTATATTTCTTGACCATCGGCACACTAAGGGTGATGTGGTCAGCATCACGCCAGCCTCCTTAACCTTCCCAGAGTTGCTCTGGTATCCAATTCATGAGGCTGGGTAGACCCCAGAGCCGTTTGGTGTCTAAAAAATCTCACCTCAACTGGGGATTGAACCATGGACCACCGAGCTGGGAAGCCATGAAATTGAACATACTGTATGGAATTAGCGACACTGTATAATCCTAATTGTCACCCATCAGAGGTTGAACGGGATATTATTTAGACATAAATTATTTTTTTTTAAACACAAACAAATCTTAATAAGAAGGATGAGATAGAAAACGGTGGAAGGAAATACAAGATATAACATTTTATTTGCTAGGTACATTCTAAAATTATGAAAGCTTAGAGAAAATTATACTACTGAGGAAAAGTTTTATATTACAAGTGATTAATAACGTTTCAGGCAAATTCTCTGAAAATATTTGGCCACACACCATCAACAACCAAGAAATGCTTACATTGAGCAATCAAGAAGATATGTACACCATCACATCAGGTAGATGCTGGAAATGGGTTGGACATGTTCTCAGAAGAGAACTTGACACCTCACCAGAACTGCTACACAATGAACCCCAGGAGGAAGGTGAAAAAAACAACTTGGTGGAGAACAGTGGAGGTTGAGATGCAAAATGTGAACAAAAGTTGAGGAACCACACAAAGGATGGCCACAGACCAAGCAAAGTTTAGAGAATTAGTTGCTGCTTTTAAAACACCACTAGGTGTAATGACTGTTGATTGTTTTGTCTGTCAGCATCTAATGATCCTAGAAGAAAACGATTGATGCAGGAAGATCAGTAGTTTATGACAGATCACACATGGCAATAGATGACGCTCAACTAGGAGCAAGGATCTAAATTATAAACAATATTCAGGAAGAGGTCAAAGTTAAGAAACTCGACATTAACAATCATTACAAAAGAATGAAATGGCCATTTTCTACACTGATGGTTCAAAAGGTAGTGCTAATGGCATAGATTGTATTAGAAAATGGTATAAAAATGCTCTATTGTCATTTAACTGAATCTTTTTTTTTTTGTTCACAGAGATCTCAATGAGGAGACAAAGCTGATTAACAAAGAAGAGTATGTAGTCTTGTTGTTTCTGTTTCCGGCAGGACACACTTGACCTGTTTTATCTTGTAAAGATGATTAGTACGGTCTTCTTATTTATAACATGGAAGTAAAAGAAACTTCCTTTATTAGTTTTAACCTTCCTAAATAGGCCTGCAGAGAATGCATGCCAAAACCTCCTATCCCGTGCACTCACCTCAAGGCCTTTAAATGTCTACCTTACTTACTTAGTCATTCCCCTTACTACAGTGAGGTGTAGAGATTTGGAAAAGAGACCACCAGACTATCCTATGGGCAGTCTTCCTCCTGGCCTGGTTCCATTCTAGTCCTCGGTCCTTCAAAGATTGTCTAATGTTGTCCTCTCAGGGGACTCTGGGTCGTCCTGGGGGTCTGGATACCTGGCTCTTTGTTTCCCATCTTAATTGGGACTGTTCTACTTGGGTCTGCAGGGGGTGGGATTTTAGGCCTTGACGTATTGTCTGGTTGCGGACAATGCCTCTTCTTGTTACTTCGACCACCTTCCTCAGATACCTCATTTCTGAGGTTTGGATCTGGCTTTTGTGGGTTGTAGTCATTGCCCATGACTCGCATCCATATGTCAAGACTGGGACATAGGTGGAGCGGTACACAGCCATCTTCGTTTTCTTACCAACCTCTCTCTTGCTGAGGAATCCTCGATTTATGGCCTGAAAAAGTCTCCCAGTTGCAGCTTTTCAAGTGGCCAACTCTTCTTTGATGCCTCCCTTTCGGTCTATAATAGCTCCGAGGTATTTAAAGTGGTCGACCTGCTCCAGGACCTGTTCTCCCAGCTTAATCTGATGTCTTCTTTCTTCTCATGATATCACAATGGATTTTGTTTTAGAGCTGATATGACCATCCCTCTCTTCGCCAGCTCTTCCTTCCAGACTTGCAGGTTGGATTGGAGATGTGCCTCTGATTTAGCAATCAGGGCAACATCATCAGCAAATGCCAGCTCTGAAATACAGACCTGTCTCATCTTCCAGTACTCTACTGAATACTTTCTTGTTCTCTCCTTACATGCCTTCATGACATCGTCTATGAGGAGTATGAAAAGATAAGGTGACAGGATATCACCTTGTCTTACACCAGTGGTGGGCCTGAACTCTTCTGACTTATGGTTTGCTGTCCTCACATAATTTCTGCAAGACTTGTAGAAGCTCTGTATAGCATGAATCAGAGGTGCTGGAATGTTCTTCCTTGCCAAACAGTCCCAAAGTTTGCTCCAGGGGACCCTGTCAAATGCCTTTTCCAGATCTATGAAACAAAGATGGATCTCACTCTTATACTCAAGGGCCTTTTCACTCAGCTGTCTGAGTGTAAAAATTAGGTATTGAGTACTTCAGTTTGCTCAGAATCCGCACTGGACTTCATCCAATTGTGGCTTAGCTAGGCGTTGGAGTATCTGCTCTAGGATTCTAGAGTAGATTTTACCAGGGACTCTGAGAAGGGATATGCCTCTATGGTTTCCACATTGTCGATTGTCACCCTTTTTGAAAATTGGTGTTATGATGGCAATCTTCCAATCCTTTGGTATGGCCTTGTTGCACCACGCTGCCTGTAGGACCCTTAAAAGTAATAGGTCGCCTGATGCTCCCATGTACTTAACCATTTCTGGTGTTACACCATAATGCCCTGCTGCTTTGCCCATCTTGATTTTCTCCAGTGCTGCCTTCAGTTCTTCCATCTTTATGTCATCTTCACCACCATTGGTTTTCTCTTCTGTGCTAGTAGTTATCATTTCTGATGCTTGACCTTGCTCACCATCAAGGAGTTCTGAGAAATATTCTTTCCATCTTTCCATTACTTTTTTCGGGGCAGTAAGCAATTTGCCTTGCTTGTCCTTTATAAATTTGAGAGGGCATTGTTTTTCCTTCCTCATGTTTTTTAGGGTCTTATAAAACAATTTCTGGTTTTCTTGTGCATCTTTTTCTAGCTTTTCTCCAAATTCTTCCCAAGACTTCTGTTTTGCTGCTAGCACCTTGTTCTTTACTTCTGTTCTGAGTATCACATATTCTCTATATTTCTCTTTTTGTCCTGCTGTGTATTTAGCTCCATGCCATTTTCTTCTCTCTTATTTTCTTTTTGACTTCCTCTGTCCACCAAGGTGTCCTCTTTCTCGTGTTCTTAAGTCGGACTTCACCACATGCTTCTGCAGCAGCTGTTTTTATGATGTCCTTGAATTTAAGCCAGAGGGTTTCCAAGTCATCAGGTTCTTCTGTGTTTCTCACCGCTGTAGCAATAAGCCCCTGATATCTGGTCTTAATTTCTGGCTCTCTTAGCTTGTAGGTCTTTATGCTCATTTCTCCCATTCGTTTACTTGGTTTCTTGCGTGATGTTGGGCAGTTCCTAGGCTGTGCAACTCTTTCAGTTGTTCTTTTGATTGTTAGCAGGTAGTGATCACTTCCAATCTCTGGCCCGCTCCAGACTCTAACATCCCAGACATATTTGAATGAGCTCCTCCTAACAATGGCATAGTCGATCACTGACTTCTCATTCTTTGTCGGTTCACATCTAGTGTGTGCATGTATGCGCTTATGGGGGAACTTTGTGTTTGTAATGAACAGATTCTGCTCACTTCAGAATCTAAGGAGTCGCTTTCCATTGACATTGAGAGTATCTTCTCCATATCTTCCTATCTCCACCCCATCTAGCATGGTCATTTCCAACTCTGGCATTGAAATCTCCAAGCATGATAATTTCATCTAGGCAGTCATCCACTGTCCTTTGAAGCAGCTTGAAGAATTCCTCCTTGACCTCTGCTCTCTCATCCTCATTTGGCCCATACACTATGACCAGGTTGACTATGGTTTCTCCTTCTTTTAGTTTTAGAACCATAATGCACTCCGAGACAAAGTTCCATCCCTTGATACTATCTTTTTGATTTTTGGCCACAATGCAACCCACGCCCCCTTTAGCTCTTTCAGATGTGGGTACACCACTGTAGAGCAGTGTGTTGCCATCGAGATCCAAGACTCCTTGTCCCTTTTTCTTTGTTTTCGTTATAGTCAGGATTTCTAGTTTTGCTTTCCTCATCTACTTTCCCATTTATACTTCTTGTGTTCCAAGTTCCATAAGTCGTAGTCCGTTCCAGTTCATCACCTTTAGAATCAGTCCGGTTTTCTCTCTTGTAGTTTGCATAATGCACAGTGGGCTGATCACCTGCTTGCCAACCAATCTGATTACGGAAACAATGATAGATTGTTTGGTCTGTTTTTGTTCCACAAAGACGCCACCAGGCGTGGTGGAAACAGCGATAGATTGATCAATTTGTTGTTGCCCTAAGACGCCACTAGGCGTACTGGCCACATACTGCTTTGCCGGTTGATGGCTAAGGATGGAAGAAGAAGAAGAAGAAGTTTGCATAATCATGATTTAAAGCAAACAGGTGATTGACCTGTTGTGCCTTTGCATGATGGAGGGGCTGCCTCCTTACGATCTCCATGCAGGCCACCCTCCTCCTTTTTCAGCTGGGCTTGTGTCGTGAAACGAAGTGTAACCCACTACTTTGTTAATCACTATGTCGAGATACAGATTTGCTTCAACCAATCAACTTGCACCGTTCACCAGTCTCTAAGACAGAATAAATTATACTGTTCACGCAGTTCACGCAAGATGGCGGCTAAAAACTGAATAAAATTAGGCTGTATGAGCAAAAGACGAAACCGGAGGAAACCAATCATTTTGCTCCGCCAGGAACCAACCGAAAGCCTTTCTTAAGCAGTTACCTGCCTATATAATAGGGCGGAATTTTATGCTAAACACGCAATCCCGAACTTGACGCCAGAGATACTGACTGAAGAGGAAGAAGCTGTCACCTTGATTGATTGTTTACCTGAGGGCATCGACCTGCAACCTACTTCACTAGTCGAGTCAAACTGGCCGTTTTTTAAATCTTGGAGGGTAATTATAAATTTACGATAACCTTTAGGAAAATAGGCCTTCAGCAGGCATATAATGTTGGTATTTGTTGTGTGTCATTATACTACCTACACCTGTATATATTTAATATATTTTGGGTTCCCTATGAATGTATATGATTGAATAGACGAAGACTAATAGGACTCATACTTCAATCTATTGTCTCCTATATTCAGTCTATTGTCTCTGATAATTCCAAACTGCAAATATAACCAAAACAGTCCTTGTTAGGACTCAATCTATTGTCTCCTATACTTCAATCTATTGTCTCAGATAAGACCAACTGCAATATAACCAAAACAGTCCTTGTTAGGACTCAATCTATTGTCTCATCTAACTCCAACTGCAATATAACCAAAACAG
Organism: Oreohelix idahoensis; assembly: GCA_024509875.1. Classification (NCBI taxonomy): domain Eukaryota; kingdom Metazoa; phylum Mollusca; class Gastropoda; order Stylommatophora; family Oreohelicidae; genus Oreohelix; species Oreohelix idahoensis. The sequence goes on along the minus strand of JAMPIV010008455.1, from coordinate 52,924 downwards.
TCCTTGTCAGGACTCAATCTATTGTCGCATCTAACTCCAATCTATTGTCTCCTATAACTCCCACCTGATATATCACCAAACAGTCCTCGTCTCATATACTCCTATCATAAGAACATAACAATATTGTTAGGATATATGTTACCAGCTAGTATAGCACTTGTCAGAGAGGGCGTGGTATAGTATAGGGGGAAGGACATTGTTGTATCACACCTAGGTGTACATATTATTGGATTTATTCATGTATTGATTTATATTATGGGATGTATTCATGTATTAAATGTATTCATGTATTGAATCTATATTATTGAATGTATCCATGTATTAGTTTATCAGAAAGAATGCTTTGCAAGTAGACACCTGTCTTGTCTCGCTATTGCTAAATCATACTGAGCCATGTTGTCATTCATCCTACATGCATACATCTGAGACACGCTGATTTCACTCACACTAGAAATAGGTGGGCTTGAGGACAGAAATTAGCCCCTATTTTTGCTTTGTTACAGGTTTATTTGTGTCCTAAAAACCTGAGGTCGTATGTTCGAGTCAATCCCGCTGCCTGGAACTTCACAGGAGCATAGAGATTGTACAGAAGCTACATCTTTAGTCCCCCTCAGTCTTGGGTGGGCTAAAGTAACGAGCCTCAGCAGGAGTTGTGTGAACCCAACTAAGGAGAACAGAACGTTTTAAGAGATGAGTACACATTAGTACCATTTCTGTCGGCATTGTGAGCATAGAAACTGTCAGTGATGAGAAAGTGACTTAACATAGCAAGAGACAAAATTAATAGCATAGCTGAGAAGTGTTATATCCTTAATTAACAGCACAGCTGATATAATTTTTGTTCCTATAATTGGAAAACTTGTTGTCTATATAAATATAAATATTTGTAAAATATATGTAAACTTACAAATTCATTACGTTCCATTTTTTCAACATTCACCCTTCAGCACAAGAGTAGATAGTGTATATACTAAATAAAATATAAGGAAATTGTATTTTGAACGACTTGTCAATTTTATCATTGTTAAGTAAAAATCTGTTTCCTTGTTTTGTTTAATATCACAGTTAGTTACACAGCGGAGGTGGCACTTTATGTCGGTCTCCTCTCTACTATTGTTTCGAGATCAGATCATTCACAGCCGTAACTAATTTGTGATACCAGTAGTCCTCTCAGACACTGGGACTTCACCATTTTCTGCAGAAATTCTATTTCTGTAATTGTCAGTACTATACTGATCTTAGAGCCAAAATAAAACCTCTCGCCACAGCTTGGGACCGGCCTAGGCGGAGTTAAAATGTCTACCTCATCATTTTTATTCTGTCTCCATGTCTCTTCTCTCTGTGTGTTTTTCAATATCCCGCTGCTTCTCTTACCTGGGGATTCAAAAACTAGGACTGCCTTGCAACACTATCAACAGGTATCCTCAATGTGTGTCCTATCCATTGGCTCTGTATTCTGATCTCTTGTTCTTGTCATCAGTTCCACATTAGTGATCTTTTCACACCACTTTTAATCCTTCTGTTCTGTGTAAGCATCAATTCATGAGAGTGTGCAGCTTTTTGGTTGTTGTTTTGGGTGTTCTCAATGTTTCACAGCCATACAATAGGACTGCCTTAATATCTGAGTTGAAGACTGTTACCTCTGTGCTGGATCTGGTGTCTTTTTTATTTTCATGTCTTTAATATGTCTTATTTGAATATCACTTGTCATCCCTTCATCTTTGTCTGTGTTGCTGCCAAGATGTATACATGTGTCCACACCTAGTAGGGGTGGTCCTGCTAGTGCAATCTGGCTATCATTTTCTGCATTTATTCACTTAACCTGTCTCATCAGTTCTCTCCTCCATTAGATTGTTGGTCTGTGTCTATGTTTTATATCTCATTAGTTCTCTCCTCCATTAGATTGTTGGTCTGTGTCTATGTTTTATATCTCATTAGTTCTCTCCTCCATTAGATTGTTGGTCTGTGTCTATGTTTTATATCTCATTAGTTCTCTCCTCCATTAGATTGTTGGTCTGTGTCTATGTTTTATATCTCATTAGTTCTCTCCTCCATTAGATTGTTGGTCTGTGTCTATGTTTTATATCTCATTAGTTCTCTCCTCCATTAGATTGTTGGTCTGTGTCTATGTTTTATATCTCATTAGTTCTCTCCTCCATTAGATTGTTGGTCTGTGTCTATGTTTTATATCTCATTAGTTCTCTCCTCCATTAGATTGTTGGTCTGTGTCTATGTTTTATATCTCATTAGTTCTCTCCTCCATTAGATTGTTGGTCTGTGTCTATGTTTTATATCTCATTAGTTCTCTCCTCCATTAGATTGTTGGTCTGTGTCTATGTTTTATATCTCATCAGTTCTCTTCTCTTTTAGTTTCTAGGTCTGTGTCTATGTCTTATATCTCATTAATTCTCTTCTTGTTTAGTTTCTAGGTCTCTCTCTGTGTCTCCTATCATGGAGATTCTAGAACAAATGCTAACTTGCGTTTTTCCTCATCTCTTATTCTACTGTTATATGTCTGGTACCATCAACTCAACAATGGCGATCTTGTCATACTGTGTTCATCCTTCTGATTCTGCAGAAACACCTCTCTGTGCAATGCTGTAACTACTGTCCAGGTGGACTGGGCATGTCCTGTGGCTCCAGTATTGAGTGTGCCCTGGAAAGAAGAGGTCAGATGGGATTCTCACCTTTAGATTCATCCATCTAATTTCATTTGGTCCTGTGTTAAATGTCACAGCAGTCGGTTTCTGGAGAGAGAGAAAGGGTTAAGTAGACATGGAAAAATCTTGAGTGGATGGCATAGCACATGAGGACCTGGTGCATATTTGTTGAAAGTCTATGCATATGATGAAGATGATGATGAAAGTAAGATTTTTGATAAAGATTTGCTGTATATTGCTTATATACTCAAGACCAAAAGAAACGCACATATTAATTGTTCTGATTTTCAGACAAATAAAATAAAAAAAATCAAGTTTAAATCGTCTTTAAACACAACTTTAGCAATGCAAGACGAAACTGCACGTGGAAAATTTGTGCTGCTGTGAGTTGTTTACGGCGTAGATGAACAAACGCTCAGAATAAAAATTCATTACAGTTCGTACATTTCATGATTTTTCATGCATGACTTTTGGTTGTCTGTTGTTCACCCAATTCTCTATAAAATGCGCATAGAACCCATACAAATTTCACACAGCAAAATGATGCCTAGACTGAATATTGACGAGCGTAATCAAGCAGTGGGAATGCTCAGAGGTGGAGCATCAGTTAGAGAGGTGACCCAGGCATTTCAAGTTCTCCATACCTTGATTTATCGTCTATTGCATCGAAACCAAACAACAGGGACCATCGCCGACCGACCCCGGTCTGGCACTCCATGCATTACGACATACAGGCAAGACAGGGCCATTCGGCGCACTCATGAGCGAGACCGCTTCATGCCCGCTGTAGCCACAGCCAGAATAACCATTGGAACTCATGGCAATGCCATCAGTGGTCAAACCGTGCGCAGGAGATTAAGGGAAGCTCAGCTCATATGCCATAGACCCTACACCGGACAGATCCTCACAGCTCTACACCGGCAGGCACGATTGGACTGGGCTCTCAACCGTGGCTATCTAGGGCGTTAAAGTTGGTGAGATGTGGTCTTTTTCGACGAAAGTCGGTTCTGCATCCACCACAACGACGGCTGAATTCGAATTTACAGACGACCAGGAGAACGATTCGAAGACAACTGTGTCATTCAATGAGATCGCTATGGTGGTCCATCTGTGATGGTATGGGCTGCCATCAATTACAGATTCAGGTCCAGACTCATCTTTATCGACGGCACCTTAACTGCCCAGCGGTATGTGGATGAAGTACTCAGACCCCACCTGCTACCGCTGTTGGCAGCAAACGGAGGCGCCGCCAGAATGGTGTTTCAACAGGACAATGCAAGGCCACACTCCGCTCGTGTTACTCAGGGATTTTTGCAGCAGAGTGGAGTTCGAGTTATGCAGTGGCCTGCCGTTTCACCTGACCTAAACTGTATCGAACATCTTTGGGACGACATGTGCAACGACAGACCCCTCACAATCAACGGCAGCTGAGAGACGCTCTAAAGAGAACTTGGAATGCCATCCCGATGGAAATCATTCAACACTTGGTGAGGTCGATGCCTAATCGTCTTCAAGAATGTGCCAGAGCTATGGGGGAATACACCCGATATTAAGACATTCACGCTGTGGTTTGAACAAACTTTAGTGCAGTTGGATATTTTGTTGGTACTTCAGAATATGCAGAAGTGCGATCTCATGGGGGGCGATAATTGTGAGTATTGATTTGAAAATGTTAATAAACATTCAGACACTTCATGTGCGCAAATTTTATTATTTTAAGTTTATTGCTTATATTTGAAAATAACATTTTATGCCATGTGCGTTTCTTTTGGTCTTGAGTATAGTTGTTGAACTCATTATTAAAAGAAGGTGACCTCCTAATTTGTTCCCGGGGCCAGTACACTGCATCTATGAATGTCTTTAGCTTCTTATTTATCATTTCCTTTGAAAGAGATCAGGAGATAATTCTATTATTTTAATGTTATGGAGAAAAAATGACTTCATCTCAGTCTTATTAATCTTATCATGGATAGAGTTAAAAAATCAGCCGTGAGCAGCAGTAACAGCCTCAAGGTCCACCTACAAGCAAAACAAGTAAGGTACAGTGTTTTAGGAATTACTGTGAAAATAATCAGTAAATGATGAAGCTCTTTCTGTGTCTTACAGCATAGTGAAGATAGAGAATGAAAATGATGAAGGAAAAGCTGAGCAAGCAACTGAGAACCACACACAAGAGTCTAAACCTGTCCGCAAGCCAGAGTTCCAAGCAACACTAAATGCTGAACACAAAGATGGGCCAGGCAGAAAAGTACGTGCACATTCATACATACAGTTAAAGTTGTACTTGAAAACTAATGAGACATGAAAGTGTTGTTGCTTTGAACATATCAGTCACAGGAAGCATACTTCATCCTATTTCTACATTATCTCATCATAAAACATCCTAGATCTACAATATCTCATCACAATACATCCTATATCTACATTATCTCAACACAAAACAGCCTAGATCTACAGTATCTCAACACAAAACAGCTTAGATCTACAGTATCTCATCACAATACATCCTATATCTACATTATCTCAATACAAAACAGCCTAGATCTACAGTATCTTATCACAAAATGTCCAAGATCTTCAGTATCTCATCACAAAACATCCTATTTCTACATTATCTCATCACAAAACATCCTAAATCTAGAGTATCTCATCACAAAATATCATATATCTACTTATCTCAGCATAAAACATTCTATATTTACGTTATATCACCACAAAACTTCCTAGATCTACAGTATCTTAGCACAAAACATCCTAGATATACAGTAACTCATCACAAAACATCCTAAATCTATAGTAAGTCATCACAAAACATCCTAGATATACAGTAACTCACCACAAAACATCCTATTTCTACAGTACCTCATCACAAAACATCCTAGATCTACAGTAACTCACCACAAAACATCCTATTATTTCTACAGTAACTCATCACAAAACATCCTAGATATACAGTAACTCATCATAAAACATCCTAAATCTATAGTAACTCATCACAAAACATCCTAGATGTACAGTATCTCATCACAAACATAATAGATCTGCAGTACCTCTGCACAAAACATGTTATTTCTACAGTATCTCAGCACTAATCATCATATATCTAAATATCTCAGCACAAATCATCATATATCTAAATATCCCAGTACAAAACATTCTAGTTTGTAATAAACATTTTAATATCATCACAAAACTCCATATACCTACTTTGTCTTAGAACAAAACATCTTATATCCGCAGTATCTCATCACAAAACATCCTATATCTGCAGTTATCATCACAAAACATCCTAGATCTACAGTATCTCAGAACAAAACATCATATATTTGCAGTATCTCATCACAAAACATCATATATCTGCAGTATCTTAGAATAAAACATCCTACATCTACAGTATTTCATCACAAAACATCCTAGATCTGCAGTATCTTATCACAAAACATCCTAGATCTGCAGTATCTCATCACAAAACATCCTATACCTACAGTATCTCATCACAAAACATCCTAGACCTACAGTATGTCATCACAAAACTTCCTAGATCTACAAAATCTTTTCATAAAACATTATTTCTTTGCTTGTCTCTTTTCATTTGACAGTTTCATTAGAACATTCTTTCTTGAGTTCATGTCATTCTTAATTTATTATGTAAAAAGATCTCTTTATTCACTTTCACATCATTAAGAGCACCCACTCAGTCAACAACAAAAATAGAAGTTAGAAAGTAAAATTCCTTGAGTAAAAAGCCATTTTGGAAACTAGGAATAGTTCTTCATGATAAATTTCTTCTGATCTTCCCAAATAGTTAAAATGGCTTTTCATTATTTTTTGCCTTTTTAACTTGCAGCCTCGTGAGCTCATCAATCCTGCACCCATTGCAGATATCAAAATCAAACCAGCGAGCATAGCCATACCTGAAAACTCCACCAACTGAAGTTATCATGACCCAACTCCTCATCATCTCAATGATTTCATTTATAGCACATAAGATGGGAGCACTCAACAGATCTGCATTTCTTGCTTCACTTGCAAATGATATGAAGAATTTCAATTAACACATTAACTACCGAATTGAAAAACACACTGTGGCCGAATTAAATTGTTTTCACATTTTCATCCTGTAGGTGTTTGCACAAAGTAAGCCGTAGTTTTCGTATTTGTTTACAGATTTTTATGAATTACACGTCATTTTAAAGATAAATGAATGTACTATTACAATAAACACCGTTTGTAACTCTAATACAGGTTGTTGCTATTTAACGGCCCTCCGATGGCCGAGGACTTGCAATATTTTCACAATTATAACTGCTTGCGCCCCATCTCTATCAAAATCACAATTTCAATCAATGTGCACACCGTTTTCACTCTTGTCCTCGTCGCTAGATCTATCAGTCAATTGTTGAAACACGTTTCTATCCAATTCAGCCGTTAGACGAGATGTACACGCATTTTTTGTAGTCCTATCACTAGTTGCCACGGTAAACAGTTTTACACGATTTGGTAACTAACCCAAAACGCTGAAAAGTATGAACATAATATAAATTTTCCAGTGTTCTACAACAACCATGCTTTGGGAATTTGTTTTCCGGTGGCAACTTAAAATCTCGAACCAGATCAGAGAGTATTTCAGTACATTTTTCATTCGTTTTATTACTAAAATTAGATTGGCGCTCTGAGCGGCTTGCGGTCCAAATGTGATTATTTTGTGAGCCGCTGACAGCGGCTTGCGGTAGTTAATGTGTTAACTTAGGCTACACCATGTATTTAGTATATGGCAAGAACATCAGTTAACTTAGGCTGTACTATGTATTTAGTGTATGACAAGAACTTCAGTTAATTTAGACTGGACTATGTATTTAGTATATCAAGAACATTTGTTAACTTAGACTGTACTATGTATTTAGTAATAGTATATGACAATAGTTTTTGTTAACCTAGGCTGCACTATGTATTTAGTATAAGACAAGAACATTAGTTAACTTAGGCTGCACTATCAATATAGTATATCAAGAACATTTGTTAACTTAGACTGTACTATGTATTTAGTATATGACAAGACCATCAGTTAACTTAGGCAGCACTATGTATCTAGTATATCAAAAGTTTTCGTTAACTTAAACTGCACCACGTATTTGGTATAGGCCTATTATATCCTTATATCATGAGGGCAAACAACAGCCTATAAAAGTATTTTGCATACAATCTTGCATAAACTAAAGTTTTACAAATGAGCAGATATGTATACTTTTTTTAAAAATGTTTTAACAACAGATGGAACCTTTCTGTTCTTCCCTTACACCCATTTTATATGTTCTAGTGAAAGTTTCTTGCATGCAATGTATGTACCTTTATTACGAGTATATGTATAATTTTGTTGAAAACTGAGTAAACTTTCATGTTATGTAGACAAACATTAGTTTATCCAATCAGTAGATGTTGGGGATGTACATTTTATGACAAAAATTTATGGAAAAAATATGCAAAAGTCAAACATTTTATGGACAGGACAAAATTGCATTAATTTTCATGAAATGTAAGTATTTCTTGAACAAATTCTTAATTGGGAGCAAAAATATTCATACATTTTTAAATTTAAAAAATAGTGTAGGTAAAAATTTGGTTTTAAAAATATAATCATCAAAGTATTCAGCACATACTTGTACAATTGAGACTCACTATGCAATGACTGACATTCTTCTTCTTCTTCTTGCGATCGCATCTTTGATGATTACACCGTCAGACGAGTTCTCATGATGAATTCGACTGTTGTTTGAAGTTCCTCTTTAACTCCATATAGCTTTGAGTTTAGTGTTGAGTCATTGGGCCAGTATATCTTTCTTAACTGGTCATACAGAGGACAGTCCTGTAGAACATGCTCAGCAGTTTGTTCGTTTAATCCACATATGCACAGTGGTGAAGCAGACAATCGTAGCTTGTGCATGTGTTTATTCAGTTTGTTATGCCCTGTCCTGAGTCGAAAAATAGTTATCTGTCCCTGCCGGTCGAGAGTGTGATAGTCGTCTTTGGGTTGGTTCTGTTCTCTTCTGATAGTCTGGATAGCTCTCTTTTTCTCAAAGTATGTGACTTCATTATCTTCTTGTTCACATTCTCCTCCCTTTTTTTGCAAGTTTATCTGCCTTTTCATTTCCGGGTACACCACAATGAGATGGTACCCACTGAAGTATGGTTCTCTTTTTGGCAGCTACCTTGTTTAGTTCATTTCTCAGATGCGGGAGTTTACCACCCTTGAGAGCTTGCAGGACAGACAGTGCATCTGTGAGGATGACTACCTGGTGGCAGTCAGAGTTGGTGTTAGAAATCATATTTGCAGCTTGCTCTAGAGCTTGAACCTCAGCTGTATAGTTGGAACAGAATTTACCAGTGGGAATGTGCCTAGTCTCATAGTGGTTGTCAGGATATGAGATAAAGATACCGGCACCTCCATTCCTAACAGCATTAGTTGCTGATCCATCTGTATAGGCATGTATCCATGATTGATCGGGATAGCTTTCTTGGATCATACTCAATGTAGCAGTTCGTTTTTGCAGATCATTATACTCACATCCACTTGTGAGACCACTGACTGATGTATTAATTTGGAGGGCACTGCTGGCCTGCTCCCATGGTACAGGGTATAGGGTGGGCTTCAGTGGTGTTGTCTTCATGGATAGGTCTTCTTGATGCTGTCTTATAAGTCTTTTCCCCCGATGCACAAAGCTGCTACGCTTTAGACGTCCTAATGCCAGATCATCTAGTCTTGCCTTCATTGGGTGCATTGGCATACTGTTGTACTTTTCCATCTGGATCATAGTTTTTGTGTCTCTTCTATGGGACAATGTCTGTAATCCAGCAACCTTCTGCATCTCTGTTATTGGTGTAGTTTTCATGGCTCCTGTAATGAGCCTGAGAGCTTGATTTTGCACCTTGTCTAAAGACTGCAGATGTGAGTTAGCAGCTGATGACCATGCTGCTGAGCTAAACTCTAAGTGTGGTCTTATTACTCCATTATAAATCTTCTTTAGATTTCGTTCATTTGCTCCCCAGTTGGTACCTGCTAATTTTCTGAGTATGCCTAGTCGTCTTCGGGCCTTTCCTTCTGCATTTTCAATATGCTTATTCCAATGACTGACATGCATTCCAGGATTAATAGTACTATCAGGTGATGTGTAGCATATTTACTCAGCGCTAAATTTAAATGATATTCTTACATACCTGATAATTAAAATTTAATACATCTTTTAGTTATTGAATCCTGGAATAAAAATTTCAAAGTAACTGTAACTTTGCACCGTACAGACTTCATTAGCTTCATAACTACATCATAAGCTAAAATATGTATGGCACTCCATTATCATTCATTGGTTTTTTTTCTACAGACATTTCAAAATTATATATGCAACCTGTCACAACTATTGAAATGATCCATAATTTCACTTGCCACTTTATAAGTTTATTCTTAGCTTATTGTTAAGAAAATTAATTTAGTTCTGGTCATTCACTCATATTTTTACACATTTATATACTGCTCAAATATATATTTTGTGCAATATTTTTTTACAGGCCAACATTTTAAATTGATATAATATATAATTAATTACCTGGATCCTTTGTATGAGGGCCAGACAGTAAGAAAGAATATATAACATCTTTGAAAGAACTGCAAGAAATCTGGCAAGTATAACTAATCTGACCATTACATAAGTACTGATGTGTCCAAAACACTAAATGTTAACTGTAACAGCAAATGTTGTCATTAAGGCGTACAATCTAACATACACCAACATGTACTAACAATACATACTGAACAATCCATTGCTTCACGATTCCTGGACCTACATTGTTTAAAAATCAGCTCTCATAAAACTTTTTGTTTGTTAATTTAAATGTTAATGAACTGGTTAGCACTCCAATGTGCCCTCCTTTAGTGGCAGATAATGAATTTTAAGATGTCAATATGGAGTTACAGTCTGGCTGAATTTTTGAGAGAGTGTCCAAAGACAGCCCAGGTTGTCACAGGTAGATAATTTTAAAAATAATAATAATAATACTATAAAACATTATAACAACAACCACAGGGTAAAAGAGATAGAGGGAGATGAAAGAACACATGAGGCAGACAGCTGGAGTCAGACGTGAAAGGAATGAGAAAGACCTTGACCTGATGGCATGTGACAGGAAGACTTGGTATAAGTTTGTTGAAGGCCTATGCTCCTTGGGCAGCTGAAGAATGATGAATGACTGAATGAAGGCCACAATCTTTACACATTTATCATTATAACAACCAAAATATGACACAAGGAGGCTGTACTAATGCATAAGTGTTTAGATCTGAGTTAAGAATTATTAAAATTATTAGTATCAACAAATTATTACTGATGTCCTTAGCAATGGTTATGAGATAGCAGCTTTTAAGTATACAGTTAAATGATACAAAATATTCAAATGTTTAAAACAATTTTAACATGAAATATTGTAAATATGATCTGGCTAAACTACAAACAAAAATGCTATTGTGTGGACAGTTTCATGTATTAATATTTTTATTTACTGAAATCAGCTTTAACTGCCTGATTGTGCCTTATAATATTGTTTTCAGTACCAGTGCATGCATTTATAACATCACCATGTTTTCTTATTGTTGGTTGGTAGAATTTACAACAAAGCCAAATGTCCATTCTGTTAGAGATGGATAATATTTCATCATCATCATCATCATCACTCTTCAACTTCCCAAGCAGCATAATCCTTGAACAAATTTATACCAAGTCTTCCTGTCCCGTGCCATCAGCTCAAAGTCTTTACATGTCTTCTACATGTCTATCTCAAGTTCTCTTTTCTCTCTGTTCCTTGGTCTCCTTCTGCTTCCCTTATCCTATGGATTCCAGAACAAGGACTGCCTTGTAATGCTATCAGCAGGTTTCCTCAGTGTGTGTCCTAGCCATAACCAGTGTCTTCTTCTCATCTCGTGCTCCACTGGTACTTGTCTGGTTCTTGTCATTAGTTCCACATTAGCGATCTTGTCATACCATTTCAATCCTTCTGTTCTATGCTAGCACTCATTTTTGAAAGTCTGTAACTTTTTTGGTTGTTGTTCTTTGTTGTTCTCCATGTTTCAGAGCCACACAATAGGATTGACTTGACATTTGAATTGAAAATCCTGATTTTTGTGTTGGACCTGATTATTTTTATCTCCATATATTGCCCAATGCCGTGAAAGCTCCTTTAGCCTTCTGTATTCTTATTTTGATATCATTGTCTTGTCCTCCACCTGTGCCTTTATAGCTACCAAGCTCCTTATAATGCATGCAACCATCACAGTAGTTGGCTCCTATCTTGCTGTGATAATTTATGCAATAATTTATTTTACATAATGCCCCAAGCACAATGCTCCTATTCATTGTGACTACAGAAATATAACCTTTTATCCGTACAGTTGATCATTGTGACTACAGGAATATAACTTTTTATCCGTACAGCCAATCATTATGACTACAGGAATATAAACTTTTATCTGTTCAGCCGATCATTGTGACTACAGGAATATAAACTTTTATCCGTACAGCCAATCATTATGACTACAGGAATATAAACTTTTATCTGTTCAGCCGATCATTGTGACTACAGGAATATAAACTTTTATCTGTTCAGCCAATCATTGTGACTACAGGAATATAAACTTTTATCTGTTCAGCCGATCATTGTGACTACAGGAATATAAACTTTTATCTGTTCAGCCGATCATTGTGACTACAGGAATATAAACTTTTATCTGTTCAGCCGATCATTGTGACTACAGGAATATAAACTTTTATCTGTTCAGCCGATCATTGTGACTACAGGAATATAAACTTTTATCCGTACAGCCAATCATTATGACTACAGGAATATAAACTTTTATCCGTAGGCTGATCATTGTGACTATAGAAATGTAACCTTTTATCCATACAGCCAAAAACTGAAATATTCTGGAAATCAAAAGTATCTTTGGGCTAATTTTCCATCATAATTTGGGTGATTGTTTTGACGATTTTGGGCTATTTTGGGGTGTTTTTGTTTGTTAGTTGCTTATCCTTTACAGGACGTGGCAATCAACCCCAGCTTTTACTGGCTGTTTGCGATTTCTCTAGGCAATTTTTTCATTCAGTAGTTTGCCATTGCTTTCTGAACGGTACAGCGCTTATACCATTGTTAAAAATCCACACAAAGCGATCTGCTACCAAACCACCTGCAGCAGGTTTCGAACCTGGTATATCTGGATTATGAAACTGTGTTCATATCCATTAGGCCACAGACATTTGGGTGTACATTGGGTGATATGGGCTATTTTTGGGCGAATTTTTTGCTACTTTTTGAACGATTTGGGCGACATTTGATAAATGAAAAAAACAATTTCCTTTCTGAAACAAAGCTGTCCTTGGGGATTTTGGATAAAGAGTTACAGACCCTGTACGTGATTTAAAAAAAAAAAATTACTTGTGAAGGAATTATTTACACTTGACTATGCAGAGTATTAACACTTTTGTTTTGCGAAAGGTGCCAAACTCTTGAAATATTTTGGTTTGGTTTGGTTTGGTTTGGTTTGGTTTTAATAACCATCTTCACTGCACATGGACAACTCCATCAGTGCTCCAATCTCCTCCCTTAGATCACACAAGGAGAATCTCAGCACAGTGCACAAACTCTGTAGCACCAGTTAGGATGCAATTGTGTGTAAACAGGAATCATATATTCTATAAATATTTTCGTGATGGGCAGGTAATTTTGTAATTTTTTCTAGTGTAGTGGCCATTTGGCCTACTCTTTACAATTTCAACTGCCAACAGATTTTTAACATAGGCAACTTGCACACGGGCCCTCCTACTTTTTCACCCTTATCCGAGAAGGATAAGATCTCAGGCATCAGATCTCACTACCCATGAGATCAGGGGGAGTATAACATCATTAGGACACACTGCTTCTGAAAATATTTCCATAAAATATATTCCCTGAGAATCGAACCCAGTACCATTAGAATTAGAGGTGGATGCCATACCTCTTAGCCACTTCAACCCCAATTTAATTCTGATAGATTAGCAGTTTTATTGCATTTATTTAATGTTGATGGCTTTTTTAGATACAGGAAAAGGGAGGACGCGATGCTTGTCATAAAATTAACAAGTGATACAACGTAAAAATATCTCCAAAGGATAAAATGTAAGGATAAAAACATAATGCGTAAGCTGCTGATAGTACATGATCGCCCTGACCGCGGGTCATCACCCTCCATAAAAATTGACTTGCTAGACGGGAAATCAAAACGGTTACCATTTGAACGGGATGAGAACGGCGGATCAAAAGGAAAAAAAAATATGACTGAAAAAAATTGCGTGAGACTAGCAAGGCTAAGGAGACGCAATTTGGGGGGGAAGGAAAAATTCACGTCCCCAAATTGACACGAGGTACGGAAAGGGACGCTTTTGCGATACCAAGCCTTTTATTTGAATTCAGCGGCAAACGCAGATGCTTGAAATATTACAAAATTTAAAAAGTAACTTTTTCTTAATATTAATGTTAGGAATATAAAAATTAGCTGGCCGGATGGCCCATTCTGAGCAGTGAAATAATATGCTTTTATTTATACAGACGGATAGATAATAATGAAGATAATGACAAAAGACAGTGTTGTTCACATCAGCGAAAGACTGCATTGAATCTAACATGTCACTATTTGCACAAAAATCGCGACCTTGAAGACTCAAGTGTCCAAATCTAGTTAGAATGAAAGAGAAGGGGAATTGGTGGAAGCTGTGGCTAAAAATAACTTTACAGACAAAAAGTGTAGAGGGGACGAATAGGTTGGTTAAAAAAAACAAGTACGTTTTTGTGAAAACGCAAGTAGAGACGGACGGACTAACAGATAAAAATCCATACTTGACTGAAGCATGACTGAAATGACTTTAGTGTAGGAAATTTGAATTTAAAAAAACCAAGGCATTGATTGGCCACAGACAATCATATTATCGGCGCTCAGACGCGCATTTGGGGCCATTCCTCAATAGTTGTCCAGTGATAGACACAGTAAATTTCAAGTGTGGTGATTTCCAAATGAAATAAATTGAAATAAGTTCAGGGACGCCATACTATAGCCAGCAGCTCAGCTGAGTTTTGCTAGCATTTCTGTGTTCTTTATTCATAATCTGGTAAGATTGAAATTATTTCTTTGTATATTTTGAATATTGTTTAATGTTTCGAGTGATTGATACTGCCATATCGAAATCTAGCCTTACAAACAAGTAAGGATTTGCTCTAGACCCCCCGCCCTAGTTCAGGGTCTAGGGACAAACAATATATATCTAAACTCCAGCAAGGATTAGGAAGGACAGATCAAGTGTTGAGATCAGTGGAACATATCACCTATCCTATCCTAGGGCAAGAAGCTAATAAACATATTTCTGAATATGTAGTCTGGGAGAACTTATCCTATGGGAAACCAACTTGGTAAGATGTGTTGTATGGTCAGAGAGATCTGACCCTGTCTAAATGGTGTTATTGTAAATTGTTACGTGTAGAAGTGGCTCCTTAGGTAAGGTTCTGAACCCAAACCAATACTTTATTTCAGAGCTGTGAGTTTTTTATGTTGACACCAAAAGGTGGTGTCAAATGCTGTGTAGATAATTGACAGTGAGGACCCGTGCAGTGTCGCATCTCGGCAGAACAGCCTTGTATTGCCCCCAAGCCCGGAGAGGTGGGGCCACCCGATATATTGCCCCCAAGCACGGAGAGGTGGGGCCACCAGATTCCAGCACCAGCGCTACTTCTTCAAAGTTACGTAAGCAGGCTGGTCTGCTGGATTTACACCAACTTCATAGACATAACACCCAAAGTGAATTCCTACTAAAACATCCCATTTACTTCCATCATTAATGGACAATGTTTGGTAAACTTAGACAGGGAGGGATGAAGCCACCCCAACAGCACATCTATTCATCGTTCTCCCAGGGAAAATCAAATTATAAACTGTAGAAATACTAACTAATCTTAAAATTTGTATACGTACACACATTTTATTTATCATGTCATTTATTCATGCCATTCACTCATAAATTCCAAAATCTTTTCATATGTTCTGGCCAAATAAAACCTTGGTTCAGAACAAATAAATTTAAAAAAAGATTTACTTTCTAAAATTTCACCAGCTTGATTTAGTTCATTGTGTTCTAAATTTTATTGATAATATATTATTTAATATCTGTGTGTGTGTGTTTGTATATGTCAATACAACACATTACATTCAGTACCCTAGATTATAACGTAGCCACATTCATTAGGAAAAAAGATAGGTGTGAGGTCGTAGTGGTAGCAAGAAAGGCCCTTCTGAAAATTCACAACTACATTTTATCTCAGGAGCCTTCACAGCTGACCTCATACATTACACTTAGTAATATCACCATCATACAATACCATCAAAACCACTACAATGCTAAATAAAGCTGCTAGCTTCGTTATTTTTGTTCTGCTAGAAAAACGAAGTTCATGGAAATCATGTTTCTTAGCGTTTTACTAATCATGATAAGACGATAGGAAACTCTTTACAGAGCGATACAACAGGAAGCAATCTGATCATCAGAAGAAGTCCCCCCGTCCAACAAGTGTTTCGGCCCTACATACTCCTTTACACTCTAAGGGACCGCCATCTCCCAGCCATTTGCACAGTCAAGAAGAGATGGTAAACTGCTACCAGGTTTACTTGGTTTAGGGTGTGCTGACTTTCCTGCCCTCAGAAAGTATGTATTTGCGGTGCTCGGCCCGGGTTTGCTATTCGCCTTCATCCTTGCCAGATCTATTGTCGCAGCAAGCTCATTTAGCACTTTGTTATGGCGCCAAGTGTATCGCCCTTGCCCTAATGACACCTTACATGCTGAGAGTACGTGTTCGAGTGTCTGCCTCCCCTGGCACAGGGGGCACTGCTCATCATCCGACTTTCCCCATTTCACAAGGTTGGTGGCCGACAGCAGCAGGTCATACATTGATCTAACAACGAAGCTGAGCCTAAGAGGTGCCATATGCCATATATCATTCCATGTCAAGGACCTCTGCAGGGCTCCTTCCCATATAGTCCATTGACCTTGTTGGACCTGCTGCACTGCTTTTTGCAACCTTTTATCATTCTCAGCTCCTCGTATCTCCTGAACTACCATGTCTCTGCGCTCCCTGCTTGATGCCTTGGACCACCAGCGGATGTCTCCATGACCAAATCCCCGTCTATTTGTTTGTGTGTATCTGATTACCTCCCTCAGTTTGAGTGACTCTTGGGCAGCATCAACAGCTTCTTCCACTCTCCACTTCCTTCCTGTTTTCAGTGTGGGCTGAATGGACTTAACCACATCATCAGCTGACTCGCGTAGCATCATTGCAAGCCTTGCCTTTCCAACTTTGTACTCTTCAACAACTGACTTGAAAGGAAGCAGAAGTTTTGACTTTTTGCAGTACAGTGCTACATCTGACAGACCTGGTGGTACCCCTAGCCACTTTCTCATGAACTTGTTGACCTTCTGCTCTATAGCTTCCACTGTACTTGTGCTTATTTCATATATAAGCAGTGACCACAGCAACTTCGGTATCAACATGAACTGGAGGCACCACAGTTTGAACTTTCCCAGGAGTCTGCTTTGGTCTATGATCTGTAGCCCTCTGTCTGCCATTTCTATTGTCTGTTGCACTGCCTTCGAGTCTTTTAATGAGGCATCGTACACCCTGCCAAGACTTTTAACAGGTTCCTCAATGACAGTAGGGATTCTTTGGTTGGAAACCATGAATATGTCCTCTGCTATCTTCCCTTTCCTGACTGATAGGCTTCTCGACTTCTTGGGTTTGAAGCTCATTCTGCACCAGCTGACTAGTTCATCCAGGCGTTCTAACATCCTCCGGGCCTGATGTTCATCTGATGTCAGAATTGTTGTGTCATCCATGAATGCTTTGAGCGGTGGCATGTGACACATTCCACCGAGCTTTGGACCTATAGCCATTCCTTCAGCCGCATTGAGGATTACCTGCATAGCCATCACGAATAGTATCGGAGAGATGGTACAACCCATCGCAATTCCAACTTCAAGGAAGTAAAGTACACTTTACTGTGTATAAAAATACAGCTGAATTTACAGTTTACTGTGCAGTCAGCCATCTTGTTGTAGACTAGGTTAGGGTTAAGGTCAGAGTTTGTCTTCATGTCTTTCGTAACAAGTCTAAGTCTCTTAGTACAAGTCTCAAGTCCCTAACACTAGCTTTCAAGTTGAGTCAAGTCCCTAACACTAGCTTTCATAATTATAACTCGTCAGATGTTGAACGAGATATTTAAGTTAAAAAAAAAAATTGACTGACATGGTCAAAATGTCAGAAAAAAGCCAAGGTCCTCAGAAAAAAGCCAAGATCCCACGATTTTAACGAAAAAGCCAAGATCTTGGGGGAAAACAACCAAAGAGTGGTAACACTGCTTGTAATGTTTGTCTTGGTCATGTACGAAGAGGTAAAAGTTCTCTTTCATATACAAGGGGAGATCACTATAATGCACATGTCTAAACATAACTTTCACCAGTTAAGGTTAGTGGTAATAAGGAAAGGTAGTCCCACAGCAAATACTGCCATAGGGGAGTGAAGATTAGAATATTTGCTCCAGATTTATCAGGTACAGGTAACCAGTTCCCATCTCTGCTATCTTTGCTTTCCTTAACTCACCTATCAGGTACTTATTTACACCTGGGTAGACTTGAGTGTGACTCTACCAGGTTTCGATCCCAGTAACTTTGCCTTAACATTAAGAGGCAAGTGCTGTAACCCCTCTGCCAAATGGATGTTCAAGATTAGTGGTAGTATAGCAACATAAGAGTTCTAAAGCAACTTAAGGCCTTTACACCCCTCCACTTTAATATTATCCTTGTTCAGAGTTTCTTCTTGATTTGGTTTGTTTTTGTTTTGTTTATTTTTTAAAATACTTTTTTTATTTATTTATTTAAAAAAAAATTATTTAACGTATAAGCACTATTGTGATTGTCCCTATTTACAATGATTTGACAAATGTGATGCCACTTTCTCATATCGGCAGTTGTTCATATTATTTGGAATTGAAAACAATATATATCCTAATTATAACCCATCAGAGGTTGAACGGGATTTTTTTCTTCATTAATTTAAAAAAAAAAAAGTTCTATTAGGCGTTTATTTAAAGAAAATACAGTTAGAGGAAGCATTAGAATTTAGGGTCAGGGTTACACTAAATGATAGCTGCTAACAATAACCTTAATCAATGTTGTCTATTTGAGTCAATCGACTCGAACATGAGTGTGACTTAATTCACCAAAACAACTCGAGAGAAGAGAGAAATGATCAAAAAGATCTGTCAGTACAACAAATTTTCGCTCATCATCGCTTTGACAGTCTGCGGCTAAGGATCAAAGAATATATATATATATGCCCCTTGTGGATCAATAAATGGATTATAGGGGGTCCGTGTATATAACATAAAAACTTGAATTTTATTTTCGCTAAAATGTCTACTCTGAAAATTATAATTGATGTTTGCATTGAAAGAAATATAAATATTTTATATATTATTTTTGTATTTCGGTATGACTGACGTATAAGCTGAACAATTTTTTTATTTGTAGCACAATATATTATTTGTATGACAAAATTTTAATTATACGTCGATGTGCATTTTTTTTCTAGTCTTCCCTGGACAATCAAAGGGGTTCGAAGCCTTCACCAGAAAATCAAAGGGGGGCATGGCACAATAAAGGTTTAAGAACCCCTGGTATAAAGTTTATTGTTACAGATAAAGTAAGCAGATGGATGCATAGATTCAGAGACCAATCTACAGTCTTGGAGGCCCTATTCACCTACCTCTCTCAGAGGCCCTAAACCATGTTCATTGATCTATATAAGATACCTTACCTTACAATGGAATGATATGGGCTTATATTTTGTCTCACCAATTTGAGACGTCTAGTCCCACAGGTGCAAGGCCCAGTGCGAGCACATACAGATTTTCAGTGCAATGTTTGAGAAGGCAAGTACAGATAGTAAAACAGTATATAAAAAGAACACAAATTAACATATAAGGATTAGTGAGGGTATAACGGGAAAGTGAGTTTCTGGTAATGCATATTGATGATGACATATGAATAGTGAATTGGGTGTCTTCCCAGACTCACCAGGCTTTCACGCCCTCTTCCGCCTTGTTAACACATGACGAGTGTGAGAGACTGCATTTTGGGAAAGGTGTGGACACACTCATGCTCATTCACACTATTTGACACTTTTGATTTACTTTATGTGGACTGATTGGACAGACGAATTTATGCCATATTCAGATAACGGAAATAAAAATTATTATCTTGAATTAATAACGCTAAAGCTCATAATTATTACCCATTTGAGGTTGAATGGGATATTTTTTCTTCATATTAAAAAATGACGTATCTTGTTCAGGGTCAGAGCTTACGAAAAACAAAGTGTGGAACTTTAAAATATATATGCTGAAGTTATGTTGGATCAGAAATGGATCAAGTCATCAAACTCTTATGTTTAGTATTTGGATAACTACAATTTGTTGAAGCTGAGCAAAAGTAGTCATGCTGATGCAATCCCTAAATGTTACAGTCTGCGTGCTTCTAAATCTAAACTGAATTTGTATATTATTAAACATTATAATTAATTTATCGAATGATTGGTGCATTATTTATAACAATCTACTCTTAAAAGCTTCTTCTTCTTCTTCTTCCATCCTTAGCCAACGACCGGCAAAGCAGTCAGTGGCCATTACGCCTAGTGGCGTCTTAAGGGCAACAGCGAATAGATTTTCTTTGCCGTTGTTCCCATCACGCCTAATGGCGTCTTTAGGGCAACGACAAATCAATCCGTTTGTCGTTGTTTCCGTAATCAAAGTGACTGGCAAACGGGTGATCAGCCCGTTGGGAACTTAAAAGCTTAAACACAGTAAAATGTCTTATTTTTTAAAATATTTAATATGATTCACAAATATCCCTTTTTTTTTTAAAAATGCTATAAACAAACTCTTTAAGAAACTGTGTTATCAATTTAGAATATAAAAGAATCATTATTTTTTTGTATTCACATTATCACATACCAGTTTTAAAAAACAAATGATTTACACGTATAATGTTAACTCAAAATGCATTTCAAAAACAATTCTTTTAATTTTTAAAACCATGTGTGATATGTATACAACTTGCTTGGTATGTCTGCATGTTTGAAATATGGCTGCTGTCAATATTGCATGCTGGCTGGCTGATAAAAATAGAAATCGATGATCTTTCTTTAACCCTCCGGCGGGCGCGTTGGTGCACAAAGTGCGCCATAATAAATTAAATTCAAATTTCGCTGGTTTTTTTAGCAGTTGGCTGCATTGAACTCTTAGCTATTCCTTCATTCATGTCTTAGCTTTCATTCTGAACAGTTGTGTTGTTGTTATATGTTGTGCAACGAGATATTTAGGATCCCGCAACTCGAGGAGTGTCATTAGTGGTGTATAAAGTGCGCCACGCGCTCGGTGATGTAAGTATATTTTTCATTTCAGTTTTCTGTTTTTAAATTAAATTTGAGACCGCAACAGGCCACTAAGAGCCTAATACATGTGAGAAGTGTCAAATTGCAGTAACGGATGTTGAGGATAACTAAAGTGATTAGTTCATGATTTATCTATCCGCTTACTCAAGTGTCTCAGGGTCAGAGGCTATCTAGTATGTTCCTCAAATAAATCTGCACTTCCATTATGAGTGACGAAAATTATAAATGATCGTCTAATTCTTTCACTGACAGAGTAAGAGACTGGATAAAGTAGAGTTCTAATATTACAGTAGCCTATATTTTATTAATGTAATGCATGGTGATAAGGTTTATGACATTAAAAATATTAGTAGTTCATTTTACTCTATTAATGATTAAAGTAATGATTATGATGTTTTATGTAGTTTATTTAAACGTATAACAATAAAAATATGTGTAACCTCCAAAGCTATGTTTCCTTGTCCATTTACGAAGCTAAATTTAAGATTGAAATACCCGGGACCACAACTCAAATCAATGTAAATACGTTTGTTTTAAGCGGCGCATTCTGTGCGCCACGCGCCTGCTCTTGCGAAGAAACGAAACGCGTCTGCCGGAGGGTTAAAGTAAAAAATATTTGGAGATAATCTGTGGATGCACATTAAATCATATTTTCCCAGAGTTCTGATGTCTAGATTTCTGATAAGTAAACAACTTGAAAGAATTCTGTTGAATTCTTGGGGATGGTTTTCAGTCATTCCCTGAGCTCAGAAAGAATCAGAACACAAAGTGCATGCACTAAGGACACGGTAATTGGACAGAGTAGCAGCAAGAGAAGGGGGTGGGAGAGAGAGCTTGAAGGTTTAACGTATAAACATTAGCGTATATATTTTCAGAGACTTGATGTATGTCACTATTAAAACATGAAAAAAGGATTTAATTTTTAAAGTTCTGGTGGGGAGTGAACTCTCCTGTAATCTAGGAACGAGCCGCCACTGGCCAAGTGATATTTGATGCCAAGTTCACACAAAGGAAAAGTGCCCAAAGTGTGCTACCATTTTACACTGCCTTATCCTGACTTCTCAAATGTGTCTAGTAACAGTATGTGTGTGTAATAATAACATTTTGTAATGCATGTTTTTCATAGCAACATGTTTTTTTCTTGCTAATGATCTTGTTTAGTTTTTGCATTGTGGAATTTTAAAACATAAATGTTAAGGTTAGATTTAAATATTGATTGTTTTCAATAGTTAATACCTAATCCAGTATATATATATATATGTAGTAACTATTTTTAAGCCAAAGATATCCATAGACAACTTAATTGTTAATCAGTGAAGATTTATCGTGAAAAATTATGTATTTATATAATTTGTGTGTGTATGTACTCTTCAGTTATCTTATAATTTATTTATGTATAGTCATTCATATTCATATTACGTTCCTTGTGTAGCATGGAGTCATCACTGTTGCTAGTCTCCTTGCAGGAAGTCTTCACCAGAGCATTTATTTTCTCTTAGCAATATGTTTTCTGTGATGTTGTTGCCAGCTCTATGCACAATCCTAGGTCAGTCACCTCTTATAAAATACTGGAGGATGCAGTAGTCCAATTTTTTTCTTTATCTTCTCAGAAACCCGTGGAACTACCTGGACATTTATTAATATATGTTATGTTTATTTACTCTAAGTTTGTAGTACTTCATTATCAGGTTTGTTCTGTTATAGTGTGCCTTCCATGCTCACAATTTTGCCATGACCACTGAAATGTTCACGCTTAGTTTAGAAATCCACTGACTTATCGAGCTCTTTTAAATTTTTGAAACGCCTTAACTGCTTATATTAATTGTTCGTTAAATGAATCAAGCCTTTACATACTGTTTAAAATATTATCTGATTGTATACTTTGACAAGCCTCCATTCTATTGCGTAATGCACAAGGTACTGCTTGCCACATTGATATTACAGTAAATTTGCCAGCAATGTTGAGTATTGTTATTTGAAATGTGTTGTTACTTGGGACGTACTCTCATTTGTATGAAATACGAATATTACAAGAGTTGGTTTCATATTTCATTCTGACAGATCACTAGGAATGCTTGCCTTTTCAGAAATTTCATAAGGAAAGGAAATTAGAACAATGGGGAAAAACATTCAAGATAGAAGAGTTACATCTGAGTAGGCATGGAAGAAAAATAAAACAGTGCTATATTTAACGCAGGATACAAAACAATAAAACTCTTCAGTCTTTGAAAGCTTGATTCTATTCTATCTTATCAATTATTTGTGGTACTTGGATTTATAAAATAGTTTATACTACGCGTAAACTTTTAACAGTCCAAATTGAACTATACTTACAGAAGTTATCATAAACAAAAGTTGTAGTTTGTTATCTTCTTGACAAGTAAATTATGTGATCTTTTAACTGGTATTTGAGCAAATAGTTAAATTGTATTTTCTTTTGTTCATCTTGTTATCTGTCTCATAACATCTGTAGTGAACAGTATTTAAATCTTCTTGTAAATTAGTGTTCTTAGTTTTTATACCAATACAATAAACAATACTATAACAATAATATTTTGTGATGTTTTGTGACTGTAAGCAATTACTGACTTATATTCTTCTTGCTGTAACACTCTCAGAGGTCTACTTGCATATTTTCAAAGAAAGCAATGGACAGCTTCAGGCTATTTGCATTTCCATAGAGTTTTTTTTTCTTCTGAAAATGGTACTGTTGACAGCCATATGTGCTTTCTATGTTCCTCATATGTTGAGCAACTTTGAAGCAGATGTTCAGCAGCCATTTTATTAGGGCCACAGTTACACTGATCGGTAGTCCCTATCTTTAGCTTGTTGAATAGATGATATCCCAATCTGTTGTGGCCTGTGCGGAGTCGGAAGATTATCACTTGTTCTCTTCTGTTGAGCTAGTAATATGCATCATTTTATGTGTGTCTTGGATGCTCTGCATTTCATTTGTTTCTGTAGCTGGTTCTAATAAAACTCTTTGAAGGTTATGCTTGTGTCAGGTTGAGGTAGATTTCCACCTTCCTTTGCCAGTCTGTCAGCCTCTTCATTGCCGGTGATGTTACAATGAGATGGTATCCATTGTATCACAACCCTTTTGAATCATTGACATAGTTTGTGGAGCACAACTCTTAGGTCATTAAAGTCTGCACCATTCTGGCTCCTCAGTGTTACAACTACTGACAGTGCGTATGTCAAGAAAGCAACTTGTCTCTCAGTGCTTTCCTCTGCCATTAAAACCTCTGCTGCAGTTTTGAAGGCCTCTATCTCTGCTCTGAAGTTACTTGAGAATGTTCCTATTGCCACTGACATCTTTATTTTTGTGTACTAGTGCTTGAGCACAGAAGTACTCCTCCACCTCCATCTTCTGTTGCATTTGTTGCTGATCCATCTGTGTATGCATGGGCCCAGGTGTCACCTGGGTAATGTTTCTCTATGTATTTTGTCGTTATGGCTTTTCTGTCTGTTGCAGTCTGGCTCTTCTTTTCTCAATCCCAGAAATGTTTTCTATGATTTGAACATGTTAAATAGCAACAACTTGTATTCACACCTCAGGCATGTCGGGGCTGCAAACTCATCATGTGAAATAAATTGCTACAGAGATCACCATTGCCAGGACATGTAATTGCTTGGCACAGGCTTCCTACAATGAGATCAGCTGCAGCAGTATGCTCCATAAGGAACAGACAGAAACATGATGATGATGGTGATGATGCTGGATCAATCTGTCATTATTCTGTTGTGTATGGTTTCCCAGCTTATCAAGATTTGTCTGGAAATGACTTTTCAGGTCAACTAACTCAGCTGTTAATAATAATCACACACACACACACACACACACACACACACACACACACACACACACACACACACACACACACACACACACACACACACATTTTTTTCCCCCTTAACCAGCGGCTCTTGGGCTTTCAGCCCTTCGGCACAATGACATGTCATTGCGAGGCTGGGGAACCTGAGGACTTTCCTTCCAACTCGGTCAGGAGCTTCGCTCCTTCCCATCCACAGAGGGTTTATCACAGGAGCCGATCAGGTTATTCAGTCAAATTTCCGGTCGTAAACATTCCTTCAAACGCTGACGCCCGGGTTTGAACCATGAACACCTGGTCGCCAGTACAACGCCGAAGCCATTACACCAGCGCGGCTCCCATATATATATATATATATATATATATATATATATATATATATATATATATATATATATATATATATATATATATATATATATATATATATATATAGCTATCCGAGGGCGCGTTGTTATGAGTTTGTAAGTAAAATTTGGTGCTAGGGTATATAAAAACCAGCCTCAAATGTTCTTTACAGTGTCAAATGCACGTGTTGACCTGAATTGCGTTGGTTTTTGTAATCGTTGCAAGGCAGTGGTCAATAGTGTTTATGACGCAATTTTTGACCACAGCTCATGTTGCGCGCACGTGAAAGCAACAAAATTTGGGGTGAACACTATTCATTGACTACGCAACTGAAACCCTATAAAAGGATAACGCTACACACACACAAAATTCAGTTCATTTTCAAGCAGACATTTATGGCGTCTCTATCGGTAAATTTAAGGAACATTGCTATTGGCCGACTACATGCAGGCTAAAGTCAAAGTCAGGTTGCCAGGCATCTAAACGTGCATCAGAGTACCATCAGTCGACTTTGGCACCGGTTCCAAGCCCCTGGCTCAGTTGAAGACCGGCATCGCAGTGGACGACCCAGAGCGACAACAGCAGCGGAGGATCGCTGTATTCGGCTTCGTCACCTCAGAGACAGGTTTACAACAGCTTCCTCAACTGCCCAGTCATTGCCTGCAGGACGTCATGTGTCTGATCAAACTGTCCGGAATAGACTGCATGACGCTGGACTTTGGGCACAACGACCTCACCGAGGACTTGTCCTTACGCGCCGCCATCGCCAAAATCGACTTCTTTGGGCCAACCAGCATCGTCCCTGGGCACCTGACAATCAATGGAGACGTGTCTGGTTTAGTGACGAATTTTTCTTTTTGTTGCAGCGTCATGATAGACGACGTAGGGTGTACCGTAGGCGAAATGAACGTTTTGCCCAAAATTGCGTTGATGAAGCTCCGCCGCACGGTGGTGGAGGTGCAATGGTGTGGGGAATGATCAGTTACAACGGAAGGAGTCAATTGGTGCACATTGAAGGAGGCTTGAATGCACAACGATACGTCAGTGAAATTCTTCGACCCCATGTCCTTCCACTTTTGGCTGCCCAAAGGTCTGTGTTTCAACAGGACAACGCCAGACCCCATTGTGCACGGTTGACCACGCAATTCCTGACTGCCAACAACATTCTCACCCTTCCCTGGCCATCCCTGTCTCCAAACATGAGTCCGATTGAGCACCTGTGGGATGAGCTGCATAGACGTGTTTGTCGCCGAGACGTTGCTTCAGCCAATCGTCGTGATCTGTTCCAGGCACTCCAGGAAGAGTGGGCAGCCATCCCACAGGCCCACATCAGACGTCTGATCGCATCCATGCCCAGGAGATGCCAGTCACTGATCGATGCAAGAGGAGGCCACACACCATACTAACGGGAAAGCCCGTACGCCAAAAAACTCTCGTGACCCAGATGCAAAACAACTGACAATTGATTGTTTGAACCCTAAGGTATTCTTGTGTGCAATTTGAACAATTAACTCATTAAATTAAAAAAGTTATTGAATGTCAAAATTATGGCTATGTGTGTGCCTTCAGTAGCTATGCGTTTCTTTTTTTGAACAGTATATACAGTACTTTGCAAAAAAAATGGCAGTCATATTGCTCAGCTAAATAAGCTGAAATCTAATTAAATATGCATGTTCTGCCCCAAATTTGCACTTCACTGAAGTGAGCAAACACTACCAAAAGTAAAAAAACATTAGCGTAGAGTAAAGTCCCTTGATAATAGAGCAGACGACAATTTCTAATGCTAGTGGCAGAAAATGGATACAAAGTCAAAGTGTATGTTAATTTCACAGCTTTGGAATGAAGGAAATCAAACATGTTCCAACATTTCTAAAACCTTGAACATTCCTGAGCGGACTGTCTACAGAGTTGTGAGTAAATTAAAAGCAGGTAATGGAATCGAGCGAAAAGAAGGTAGTGGGAGGCCAAGAATTTTGGACACACAGGACCATCGGCGTCTCGCCCAAATCGTTCGGGCTGGGCCAATGAAGAGTGTAGAAAACATACGGCAGCGCATGATCGAGTTGGGAAGCCCAGAGGTATCTAGTGCTACTGTCAACCGGGAGCTACACAGGATGAATTACACAAAAAAGCAGGTAATTTCGTCACCATTGCTCACAGAGACTCACAAACAGATGCGCTTGAACTGGTGCCACGAAAACAAAAATTTGTCATGGGCAATGTGATTTTTTCAGATGAATGTTCTGTTTGGTCTTATCCTGCTCAAATAAATATTTGGACGAAAGACTCTGTAACGTCTGTGTACCAGCAACCGAAACATACCCAGAAATTCCATCTTTGGGGAGGGGTGTCAGCAAGAGGTGCCACCCCACTGTGAGTTTTTCACAGGAATTCTCACGAAAGAAAGGTACATCGACATACTAGAGGGACACCTTCTGCCATTTATGCAGGTCATGTACCCCGATGGGTGCACATTCCAACATGACAATGACCCAAAGCATACAGCTCATACCACCAAAGCATGGCTGCAAGAGAAGAATGTGATAGTGCTGAAGTGGCCCAGCAACAGTTCCGATCTAAACCCAATTGAAAAAGTTTGGGCACTACTCAAGAATCATTTAAAAAAGAGTGGACTCAGAGACCTTGAACAATTGAAGAAGGAAGCTGAAAAATACTGGGACAGTCTGACTCACAATTACCTACAAACACTTGTGGGAAGTATGCCTCGCCGCATCCAGGCTTGCCTTGCTGGAGAAGGCAACATTATATTGTACTGAAACCACTGTTAATAGATAGGGGAGATACCAATCTTCCTCTGGACATACAGTTTTTATTATTATTTGCTTCTATGAGTGTGCTGCGTTGCAAAAATATGACTGCCATTTTTTTTGCAAAGTGATATGTTACAAGCACTCGTTAGAAATAGAAAAGTAGAAACTCTACACGAATAAAGAAAAACAACATCAACTACAAGAGATTGTAAAAACATGAATGAATTGTGTTTTTTTTTTTAGTAAATTGATACAGTCAACATCACGCATGGAAATTACAGTGTGATCGAACTCAATAGCACAAAAGTGAGTCTGGTATGATTACATAAAAGTACTGGGTATGCTCCCAGCACAGGGAATATAATTGATGGACATTTTTGTCACAACCAGTAGTTCCTAATGATGCCATACTCCCCACCGATCTCCTGGGTAGTGAGATTGGATGCCTTGCCTTCTTAGATAAGGACGAAAAAATAGTAAGTTCCGTGTGCAAGTTGAGCACGTTAAAAATCCCTCGGCAGTTGGAAATCGTAATCAGTAGGCCATACGGCCGCCGCACTGACAAAATAAAAAAAATTAGGAAACCTACCCACCACAAAAATATTTATAGAATGTGTGATTCCTGTCTGTATACACACATTGGGATCCTCGCCGGTGCTACGGAGCTCGAGCACTGCGACAAGATCCTCTTGTGTGATCTAATGGGAGAGATCGGAGCACATGAAGGTGTCCGTGTGCAGTAAAGATGGTCCTTCAACTAAATACAAAAAAAATACAAAGCACAGTACGGGAGGTGGGTGAACAATTCCTAGGGCTGGCTCTGTGTATACTCATCATTGCCGTATGATGTCGAAACAAAGCCAGTGAACAAGCAGGTAGAAGAAAGAATTGAGGCCCTAGAGATGTGGATATATAGAAGAATGGGGAGCATCTCATGGAAAGAGAAGACAACAGATAAAGTGGTCAAAGAAGAGCTAGGAGTGAAAAGAGACAATGATTGTGATCAGACCGATAAAATATTTTGGTCATTTAAAAAGACATAACACCGTGCTGAAAATCATAATGGAAGGTCGAGCTGAAGGCAAACGTGCAAGAGGAAGACATCACTATTAGCGGGGAGATAATATCAAGAGATTTACAAAAAAATGGAGTTTCGCCTCGTTTTAGCGAAGAGCGCTTCGTTCAACCTAGAAACAAAGACTGTCGGTTATATTAGGGCCAGGGCCGGCTCTACCGACGGTGCAACACGTGCATTTGCACGGGGCGGCAAGTTTTTTTTTTTTGGGGGGGGGGGGGGCCAAAAATTTTTTTACTTATTTTTACAATCCCGCCAAAATATTCCGCCTGGGAGCCGCGCTGGTGTAATGGTTACCACACTGCGCTAGCGATCAGGTGTTCAAGGTTCAAGCCCGGGTGCGGGCATTTGTAGGAGTGTCATCGACCGGGATTTTGACTGAATAACCTGAACGGCTGAAATAAACCCTCTGTAGATGGTGTCTCGGAGTGTTCGAAGGTTTCGTCTAGATTATTTTCGTCTGTTCTTTAGCTGTTTTTCAAGTCTTCACTAATAGTTCTGCCATACGATCCTAACGCTATCTTCTCCTACAAAGGCACTAAAAGGTATTTCTTTACGGACGTCAGTACAATTTATTCGCTTGGTCGAAACCACAGTGGTTCCCAGAGGATTATATTTTCGTGTTCAGTGGTCAACTGAAGACCGCCACGATAAATCTTCCGGCATGGCTGAACGAGAGACGGGAATTAATTAACTTGGCGTGGGAATCAGGAATTTATTTTTTTATCGATTGTTCTATGTTGGCGGCTCGAATGTTTCAGTTGTTTTCGAGTGTGCATTCAAGGAAGTTGATTTTGCTGAGTGTTATTGTGCTATGTGTTACAGTGATAAATAAGTTTTTAAAACGTTTTATGGAAATTAGTACAGTGCTTCAGCCTCCATTCATTACTAAATAATACATTTTATTGTAGGGTTTATTAAAACAGTTTTAATATTCAAATAGATATAATGTCCGATAAAAGAAAAAAAAAACTATCAGGTGCCGAATATCGGAAACGGAAACTGGAAAAAGAACGCGATATTCAAAAACATAGCGGGGCTTTACATAAATATCTAATAACCGAAACAGCTGATGAAGGACAGAAGAAAATTAGCAAAGTACCGAAACAAATGATTCTGAGCTCATGGCAAGTATTTCTAACTCGGACCCCAGTAACATAGATATTACTAACAATGTCGAAAATGAGATTGATTTGATCGTTTCCAATTCCAGAGATTTAAGTGATGAACTTGAGAGGTACACTGATCCGGCAAGATGGAATCCTTCTTTAAGCGATACCGAAAGACTGGAAATCGTAAAAAAAAGGCCTGCCAGAATGACCAAAAAATGAGTTCATTTTTCAGCGCAGCTCTAATGGTCGGAAATTTTCACTAAATTTTTACACTAGGGAGCTAAGCAATGGAGAACATATTAATCGATCATGGTTAGTGTATTCAAATGAAAAAGATTCTGTATTTTGTTTCTGCTGTAAGTTGTTTTCCTGTAATAAAAAGTCACTCACTACTGATGGCTATAATGATTGGGGTCATTTGTATGTGTATCTTAATGAACACGAAAAATCTAAAAACCACTTGGAGTCCCATACAAAGTGGATTGAATTATCGGCCAGGCTTAAATCAGTACAGACAATTGATTCAATGCAACAAAAGTTATTAAATTCAGAAGTTCGACACTGGAGGAGCATAATAGTACGCCTAATTGCTGTTGTCCAGTTCATGAGCCAACAATGCTTGCCATTTCGTGGAACATCTGATAAATTATATGACCCTAACAATGGAATTTTTTTAAAGCTTGTTGAACTTGTCGTAGATTTTATCAGATAGGTAATAGATGTTTATAGCCCTGTCTGAACAGGGGTGATAGTGATGACAATGTGAAAGTATGGGGTAAGAAATAGTTTTAATACGAGGTGATCGAGTAAGAGAAAGGACAGTCTCGGGATAGAATAATTTATCTAATCCAGCCTATCTTGACGACGATATTTAAATCAGACGCACTTTCTCTCCTTGAACGAAATACAATTCTGTGACAAATACGCACGAACGTGAAAACAAACTTTGAATAACATATAATGGATAGGGGTTGACCGACACGATAACTAAAGGTTTAATAAAGTTTATTATCAGTAGAAGATCACAACAATAAGCATATACATTACTAGATCATGGTTTACAGAAAAAAATTGCAAAAGATGAAATTTATCAAATAGGTTCTCCCCCTCTGGTAAAGGAAAAGAAAAGACGATCCCAACAGAGGTTAATTAACCCAAAAGATCAAAAGTTAACAATAAATTATGAAATAGTCAGTATGGGACAAGAATAGGTTCCTAATGTAATCTATCCCGTGACTACTCAGATTAGTGAGATAAAAAAAGAAAGAAGAAACCACATAAGTATATGATGTTAACAAAAAGACATAAGTTCCTTTCTCCGTTCATTCAATTCTCACCCATTCAGTGGCCACTTTCAGACTTTTGCTTACCCCAGTAGTTGTCGCAGGCATTCCAAGGAAATACACTAATAAGTAATAAGACTATTTAGTGTCAAATTTAAGTTTTGCCAAATCCAGCCCCAGACTCGCCATAGTTGCTGACTGCGAATTTCACTGGAGTCGCTAGAGTTAGTGATTTCATTTGTCCTGGATACAATAAGTTATCTATGCATTCAGTTGGTTGGAGTAAGGTTCATGCGTGGTGATCGCCTACGTAGGATGAATAGAACATATATATATAGTTCATGATTTCAGGGGGGTCCATTCTTCATACATCAAGCTAAACCAAACCCTCAAGATCCAGTTAAACAACTGAAAAGAAGAGATCAGAGTCTAATTTTCCAGCTGAGAACAGGCGATGCACCCGTCAATAAACATTTAAATAGAATAGACCCACTACGTGAACCAAACTGTAGGCACTGCCACCACCATGAGGAATCAGTTGAACACCTATTGTTACAGTGCCCAAGACTAACTGACCTGCGACACCAGCTACTCCCATCGCACTCAACCATCCACAATACACTCTACACATCACCACAACAACTGAGGAAGACTTGCACCTTTGTGAGAGAGGCAATGGGCTGTCAAGAGCTACCTTCTTACAGCTAAAGGGATTATATCATCATCATCATTATCATCATATATATAGTTCCTATGTTGTTTAGCCTCAGGTGGCTGAGACGCAAGGTTAAGTTACACAAATATTGCTGACAATATATTTCGCCACAGCTGGCTCATGAGATTGATATAAGTAAATCTGATAATAGTTCTTGTCCAGTTAATATTATAATTTATTGGTTCTATTCTGGTTTCTCTCATGAAAATGAGGAAAAATTGGACCACATAGGTCACAACAAGAAGCTCATCAATATTCAATATCCTTGGATGCTTATAATATTATAAGTTCGTATGATCATAAGTTCATATGGCCATAAAAAAGCCGCTAGTACTCAGGTTGATCAGCCTAGATTTTAGGAAAGAAAATATAAACATTTAACAAAATTATCAATATCATATCTAATACGTGTTAAAATAGGACCTCTTCACCACTCCGTTAAAAATTAGATTTAAAACACACGTGTCTATCTTATCCTATCATTCTGTTAACGCGTGATATGAACACTAGTCATTTAAAAAAATAACATAAAATGGATAGAAGTAAATAATATATACCGTCAGTAGACAGTTATTTAATGTATGTACTAGTCAATTTAAAACGTCTCTTACTGGGAAATAGCGAGTAATTTAATTCATTTTACGGCTGAAAAAGGATTTAGCTATAAGTTATTTAATTAGCACAGAAAATCTCAGTGAAATATAATGAAATGTTTAAACACACTAAATCACTTAAACGCTAGTATATAAATTACCGCAATCAGAAAAATGAAACACTCCACGAAAATCTAATAATTTTCACTCTGTGCGAGAAATCTAAGATATCGAGCTAGTGAATTTCAGATAGATTTCTGAACAACTGATCATGCTATCGGAGAGACATGGTATATATCCGTAAATTCCGTTCTATCGCTCTTTAATGCGAATGTCACACCTACTGCCAGACCCGAGCCCATTTGCCGTTCGATTCTTGAATCAAAGGAATTTTACCACCTCTGCCGCCGACAACCTCTCTGGCTTGACTTTCATCATCTCCACCTTGCCGAATATCAGCTAAGCAATTCAATTCCCCTGAAAGTTTTACAATCCAAGGTCCGTCTCAGACTTAACATCGCCCCTGATCAAAGAATCTATTACGCCATGCTCCGCGCTCTCTCTGTTCCATCGTGCTTAATTGCCAAACGGCTAACGTGTCAATTGCACTAGGGAATCCGGCGTTCCTGTAGCAAAAAATAAACTAGATGGGGAGGGGCAAAAGTGGATGATCACTGCTGCACTATTTCCATCTGTGACAGAACTGATTGCCAGATTTGATAGTGCAATGTGTGAACATTTAATGAGAGTAGTTCGTGGATCGACCCAACATTACCTTGGTAAAAACATTCAAAATGAATTGATTGCTCTTCTCTCTGGAACCATACCAAAAAAAAAAATAGTTTCTATGGTGGAGAAAGCTAAATATTATAGCATAGTTGCAGACTGTACTCCCGATGTAAGTCACATTGAACAATTAACACTAATTGTAAGATTTGTTAATACGAATCCAGATGATATCAACATTCATGAGCATTTTCTTGGTTCTACTGCTGTAGAAGTCACTACAGGCTCAGCGTTAACCGAATGCATTCTAAGAAAATTGTCAGACATGGATATTCCAATCGCAAACATGCGTGGCCAGGGGTATAACAATGTATCAAATATGAAAGGAAAACATTCAGGAGTTCAACAACGTATTAGGGACTTGAACCCGAGAGCTTTTTATATCCCTTGCTGTTCTCATTCTCTCAACTTGGTGGTAAATGATGCCGCGATGTCATCTAGAGAAGGGGTTTTATGTTTTGAAACGGTTCAGACATTGTATGTGTTTTTCTCAGCGTCAACACTGCGTTGGGGAATCCTTAAGACACATATTACAACTCTAACGCCCAAGCCACTAAGTATAACTCGCTGGGAATCTAGAATCGAGGCCATTCGTCCTTTAAGATATTATATTGAGGAATTTTATGATGCATTGATAGAAATTGCTGATGACAAGTCAGTAGACAAAATGGCGAGACATGAAGCTGAAACCCTTGCCCTAAAACTCAGATGTTGCTAGTAAACTGTTGCAACTTGTAAACCATAACAATGGAATTGACTAGTGTCATAACAACTTTGAGAAATGTTCTCCAAAGCCTTAAGAATCTCAGAAATGATGAATCATTTCAAAATTTTCTTGTTGATGCTACAACATTAGCTGAGAAAGTTGAAGCTGATCCTGATTTGATACCAACGTTTGAATGTACTAGAGTGCGTCGACAGAAAAAGCAACACAACTATGAAGCAAGAGATGGGAGCCGCGCTGGGAAGGAAAGTCCTCAGGTTCCCCAGCCTCGCAATGACATGTCATTGGGCCGAAGGGCTGAAAGCCCAAGTGCTGCTGGTTAAAAAAAAAAAAAAAAAAAAAAAAAAAAAAAAAATGAAGCAAGAGATGAACCTATTTTGGATCCCAATACTAAATTAAAAATTGAATTTTTCTTTTTTATTATTGATGTTGCAACTAATTCTATTGAAGAAAGGTTCGAGCAATTGGAACATCACAGTTCACATTTTTCCTTTTTATATAACATCCCTAAATTGAAATCGGAGACGACAAATGAGCTCTTAAACAAATGTAAAAACCTAGAAAGCGTTTTAACACATCAAGAAAATAGAGACATTGATGCCATTGAGCTATGTGATGAACTGAAAGTAGTAACCAAATTAGTACCAGAAAATACACCGCCAATTGAAGTTCTTCGTTATATTATTGAAAATAACATTGCT
The DNA here is from genome assembly GCA_024509875.1 of Oreohelix idahoensis. NCBI lineage: Eukaryota > Metazoa > Mollusca > Gastropoda > Stylommatophora > Oreohelicidae > Oreohelix > Oreohelix idahoensis. The sequence goes on along the minus strand of JAMPIV010008455.1, from coordinate 17,762 downwards.
CCTAATGTCGCTATAGCCTTAAGAATATTACTAACTTTGCCTGTAACGGTAGCAAGTGGTGAGCGTAGTTTTTCAAAACTGAAGCTTATTAAATCTTATTTACGCTCAACAATGGCCGCAACTATATTGGAAGGACTTGCCATGATTTCAATTGAACATGAAATCGGTCAAAAATTAGACTACGCAGACCTTATTTCTGCTTTTGCAAATATGAAAGCAAGAAAAGTGTCTTTTTAGGCAATACATACTTCAAACAATATAAATTCAAATAATGTGAAAATAGTGCTAAAAACTATAACATGTACATAGGCCTACTATAGTTAAGTGTTTGTGACAACAGTTCATCGTTCCACATGAGAAGAGCATCCCCTATGTGTAAGTAATGTAACTACATTTATTTCAAATAATTGTCTCTAATAAAGTCAATGGTTTATTTTATGCGGGCACAATGGGCTAATCACCTGTTTGCCAAGTCACTTTGATTACATGTCCCGCCCATGGGCCTTGTGCACTTGGGTACCCTCTACACCTCGTTTCACGGGGTAGGAGAGGTTCCGATTATGAGATGATGAGATGATGTTTATTTTATGACTATACAGTATTTTCATCAATTTATCAATACATTATTATTAATGGTACTATTTAAAATTAGGCTAATGGTCATGAAATTAATGTTGAAGCTTGTTTAACAAAATGGTTAAACACATTTCAAACGTTAATTTGAGGTTGGGCTGGGGCGGCAAGGTATGGTATTGCACGGGGCGGCAAAATTCCTAGGGCCGGCCCTGATTAGGGCGCACGTCCAGATATAAAATACCACATGTTGTAGTATGGAAAGGAAAGAGTATGATATTTGTCACCAAGGAAAGAGACAGAAGATGTTGGACATCCATTGCAGCCGACCTTAGATGCAAGGATGATAGTTGATCAAAACTTGAGTGATACCGTTAAACAATACCTTCATCCAAAAGTAAAGTTAGTCTCACACAAGCTACTGTCGTAGGGGATCAAAGTATTAGATAAAGACTTGACTATAGGGATAAGACTTGACTATAGGGATAAGACTTGACTTGACTATAGGGATAAGACTTGACTTGACTATAGGGATAAGACTTGACTTGACTATAGGGATAAGACTTGACTTGACTATAGGGATAAGACTTGACTTGACTATAGGGATAAGACTTGACTTGACTATAGGGATAATACTTGACTTGACTATAGGGATAAGACTTGACTAGACTATAGGGATAAGACTTGACTTGACTATAGGAATAAGACTTGACTTGACTATAGGGATAAGACTTGACTAGGTACATAGCGTCCGATTGGTAGAGTGGTTAGAGTGCTGGTCTCTCGTGGCAAAGGTGCCGGATTCCAATCATGGTACCGACACGCTTCAGTCTGCCTAGCTGTAAATGGGTAGAGTTAGGGAAGGAAAAGGCGACGAGGAAGTGAACTGGTCACCCCACCTCTCGATGCTGGACCTAGTATAGTGTAGTCTCTAACACTTCACTCCTCTACGGAAGTATCTGCTTTTTTTTATTTTGCGGGTTTTGCCTTCTTGTGGCGAGGTATTTTCCTTTCAACCTAGACTGAGGACAGAACGCAATTTGCCATTCAAAAATAAGTGAACTCTGTTAACTGAAGCGATCTATTGATAACTCTAAGCCCTGAAAAGGGTTACTAGCATCTATCAGCTAACATGAAAAAACCCGGAAAAGGACTGCTAGCCCGATCAGCGTTGATAGATACTGAAAAGGGACTAACATTATTTATCTACTAGCGTAGAGCCCTGAAAAGGACTTGCCCTAAAAAGGACTCGCCAGATACACCAAACGCTGCCAGTTCTTCCTCAGTGTTCTGCGAACACCGGTTGTAGTGAACTTTAAAGCAATCTAAACAGATTGCTAGCTCGATCAGGATTGATAAATACTAAGTCCTGAAAAGGACTAACATTATCTATCTGCTAGCAAAGTAAAGCCTTGAAAAGGACTTGTCCTGAAAAGGCCTGTCTGCTACGCCAACGCCCGGCGAGAGAAAAACTGATAACAGAAACGAGAAAAACTGATAACAGAAACGAGAAAGACTGATAACAGAAACGAGATAAACTGATAACAGAAACGAGAAAAACTGATAACAGAAACGAGAAAAACTGATAACAGAAACGAGAAAAACTGATAACTGAAACGAGAAAAACTGATAACAGAAACGAGAAAAACTGATAACTGAAACGAGAAAAACTGATAACAGAAACGAGAAAAACTGATAACTGAAACGAGAAAAACTGATAACTGAAACGAGAAAAACTGATAACAGAAACGAGAAAAACTGATAACTGAAACGAGATAAACTGATAACTGAAACGAGAAAAACTGATAACTGAAACGAGAAAAACTGATAACTGAAACGAGAAAAACTGATAACTGAAACGAGAAAAACTGATAACTGAAACGAGATAAACTGATAACTGAAACGAGAAAAACTGATAACAGAAACGAGAAAAACTGATAACAGAAACGAGATAAACTGATAACTGAAACGAGAAAAACTGATAACAGAAACGAGATAAACTGATAACTGAAACGAGAAAAACTGATAACTGAAACGAGATAAACTGATAACTGAAACGAGAAAAACTGATAACAGAAACGAGAAAAACTGATAACTGAAACGAGAAAAACTGATAACAGAAACGAGAAAAACTGATAACTGAAACGAGAAAAACTGATAACTGAAACGAGAAAAACTGATAACTGAAACGAGATAAACTGATAACTGAAACGAGAAAAACTGATAACAGAAACGAGAAAAACTGATAACAGAAACGAGAAAAACTGATAACAGAAACGAGATAAACTGATAACTGAAACGAGAAAAACTGATAACTGAAACGAGATAAACTGATAACTGAAACGAGAAAAACTGATAACAGAAACGAGAAAAACTGATAACAGAAACGAGAAAAACTGATAACAGAAACGAGAAAAACTGATAACAGAAACGAGATAAACTGATAACTGAAACGAGAAAAACTGATAACTGAAACGAAATAAACTGATACAGGAAACGAAAAAACTGATAACTGAAACGAGAAAAACTGATAACAGAAACGAGAAAAACTGATAACTGAAACGAGATAAACTGATAACTGAAACGAGAAAAACTGATAACTGAAACGAGATAAACTGATAACAGAAACGAGAAAAACTGATAACTGAAACGAGAAAAACTGATAACAGAAACGAGAAAAACTCAGTATCTGCTATGGGACTACCTTTAACCCTTTATACTAGGATCGAGAGGTGAGGTGATCAATTCCCTTTTTCGCCGCCTTTGCCTTCACTAACGATATAAGATGTATAATACAATAATATAATATAATAGCCCCTTCAGTCATAACAGACCGCGGGAATGCGCCTCTGAGGTGACAGCCCTCATCTGCTAATTTTCCTGATGTTCCTTTCGACGTTTTCTCATCTCTTCTGTTTGTTGTGCGAGCTTCTTTTCGCCCAAACTGAGATGGCGCCGCAGATAGCATCGCCACTTGGTGCGATCGGCAGCTTCATCCTCCCAGGCTGCTGGATTTTTGTCCAGTGCCCTCATGTCTCTCTTGCACACATCTCTGAATCTCATATGCGGTCGCCCAACTGTTCTTTTACCATCTGCCAGTTGTCCGTAGAAGATATATTTCGGGATGTGCCCATCTTCCATGCAGCGGACATGGCCCAGCCAGCGTAGTCTGCGCTGTCTAAGCAGTGTATACATGCTTTGAAGGTCAGCACGTGACAATACCTCGGACATTTGTCACTTTATCTTTCCACGAGATGCCGAAGATGTGGTATATACACCGTAGATGGTGTCACAAAACCGAGCGGCCCCTATCGATCTTTGTTTCACTCCGGCAGTATCGGTACATTTGTGGTACTAATTTTTATTATTTTCTCTCAATTGTCGCACTTTTCTTTCTTTCTTCGTTAATTTTTCTGCTAAGAGCAGATATTTGATTTTATCAAATCATTCGACATGTTGCAGACTTTTTAGACTTTGATAATCGGGCTGATATTATGTTTCATTTCATGTATTTTAAATTCATCTGTTCTGCCATCACGGAGTATCTTTCCACTGCAACTTTGGGTTATCTACGTTATTTTATAATTTTCTTATCAGTGTTTCTTTCATTAAACTTGGTATTAAAGACTGACAGTGTTTATTTCTTGCTATTATAAGCAGCTGGTATTGAAGTGTTCTATTCTGAACCGACCTTGAAGGTTAACGGTCAAAATGCATACAACATTTGAAACTGGAACTGTAGAACGTTTTTCCATTTAACAAGTCTCGTTTTGACGACTTATAATCATTTAATCATCACACAACTTTCCATCATGATTTACCAACATTAATATGTTTCACGTTAAAGAACACTTGATATAGCACAGTCTTAGAGTTCACAGTTTATCAGACATTACACGTCTGTTACTTTGCCGTTTAATTAACATTCAATATCTTGTAACCAAATGCTTGGTATACTTATTATATTTATGCAGAATTAATCATTCTGCTAATAGTTCTATTAGGGACACTGCCTCATATACATCTCAAGAACTCTGACATATTATTAATTCTGTTTGGCATCCATCGCCGGGCTCTATCAGCCTTTCATATTATAACTGCGTTTAGCATTTCACGACTTACACTACTAATAAATTATTGCGGTTAATATAATACCGACTTATATCTTCGGACTCAATGGTCCTTACACATTATTTATTTATTGCTTTACCAGCTTTACATTACCGTAATATAATTTTATAGTTATACACTATCATACTTTAGTGGCCATGCCACATTTTTCAAACACTACCATAAGGCTCGAAGGCCACACATAGACTCCCCGTAACTAAGTCTAACGCGTCATGCATCGCCACACGCGAACTATTTCTTTTCGGTCTAGTGAGGTGTTGCATGGTGCGACCATCTGAATCAAGTTCAAACCAAAATGCTCGCTGACCATGCAACAATGCTCAACAGACACTCCCTGTAGGTGATAATAATCACATTTGCTTGGCGCTGCCCAGATTTGTTGGCTATAGGCGCGACAGATTAACGCGTACATCGGCCAGCGCTTTCGACTTAATCACCGATAAGACATGGACTACAAGATTACTTTAGATAAAAGTAAGATTGCTAGATCTCGAACATATAGTCATTTGCTGTTACCGGTGTGTTTGGAAGTTTGTACACAAGGGCATCGGACATCGTATTACCATATAAGGGAGAGTTGACCTCTGCCTTACGTTCAAAATTATCCGATGTCGGAATATTTTGAAATTATCCCATAACCCGCCTGTTTGAAAATGATTGGAGTTTTTTTTATAGCTCATAACAAACGAAGGCGTGGGAAGGCAGGGAATATAATCGGATCATTTTCTCAAGCTATTTCACTTGAGAAATCGCTCGCCAAGACACCAGACTGCTTCAGTGAAGAATTATAATTCAGAATTCCTTCTTAAAATACCGGACACCTTTTATTGGAGTATTTAACAGGACTCACAATATAGCCCAGGAAATCTCTAACGTTTTAAATAAGGAAACCGGGACTGAGGAAACTGAAGGACCACACACGAAGTCAGAGAGGGGACTTATTAAATTAACGACACCCCAGAAGCGTATAAGAGGCCGATTCAAGTCTCTTTTATTCATCTGAGCAAAAAGTCTGTGAGTTAGGATGGCCGTAAGTTGTGATTTACATTTCATATTTTATTATTAACATGTGAACTAACATATACCACACATATATATATATATATATATATATATATATATATATATATATATATATATATATATATATATATATATATATATAATATATTTATATATATAATATATATATATATATATATATATTATATATAAATATATATATATATATATATATATATATATATATATATATATATATATATTACCATGTGAAGTTTAATGTGTGAAACTCGCTATTGGATGTCAAAGTCATTTGAGGCTGGCAAGATCAGCGTATCGAATGATGATTCGTGAACCACCACTGCACTGGCTGGTGATTGCTTTATTGCTAGTTTCGTAAAGAGAACTAAAAGCATAAAGTAGTTTCAGGTTCCCTATGGAGCAGGGAGGGAAAGATGAAAGAAATGATGTACATTCTAAGTATAATACTTACATTTTCAAAGCATTGTAAATGTACCTATAAACATAGTCACTTTAAAATTAATGTAAGTTTTCAAGCTTAAACCAGTGTAAATGTCTTTGTGAAAATATTCATTTTAAAGTAATGGAAGTTTCAAACTTTTCAATCAGTGTAAAACATAAATGAAAACATATTCAATTTATATTGTGAACACTTTTCAATCAGTGGAGATGTATATGTAAATAGACTCTATCTGTAATGTTAACCTTTTCATTTAAATATAAAAGTAACTATGAAAGCTATTCTATTTAAATGTAAAGAAAGTTTTATCCCGAGGGATTAAATTTAATTTTCATCGAGGGTAAAGTCTGAGTAATTGGTACGGTGGTATAGGAAGATAGGAACCCATAACTATGGGATGGAAAACGCCATACTCAGAAGAGCGTTTCATTCTATTCTTTTACCATAGTTATTGGTGGTACCAACAGAAAGTACCATCTCTGGAACAAGAAGGGAACCGTGGCCTAAGCTTTAAGACGAAGGACCCTCTTGGTAGACTCTCCTTGACATTTCTGGGAAACGAGCTACCCCCGGCAACCTTGGTCAGAGACGAGCGTGAGCAGAGTGAAAAGAACCAACCCATAAGAAGGAGCAGAACCGTCATTGGCAGCTAAGTTCAAATATATGCTGCCACTTGAACTTCTTGTAACATCTCACATTCCCTAAAGACTGTGATGATAAATTTTCTTGATCCATAACTATTCACATTATTTTCCAACTGTTAAAACCTAAAGTGGTTATTAAATTTTGTTATTTGTAATGTGTGTCGCGAGAGGTTCAGATGTTATTAAAATATGGGATATCCCAGACAAAAAGAGTATCAAAGGATACCAGTATAGCGCCAGATAAGAGACTGGTCTTATAAGAAATTCTCCCTTCTCTGAAAAAAGTAAGGGTGTATCGACAATCAAGGTAGGTGTTGCAAGTGGAACTTATGGAAGGGGAAGTAATCTTTAGAATGGTTTTTTAGACAAATTAAATTTCGAGTTGCAACGCTTGATTAAGCGGATACTTGTTTGACTTTAGGATAGAATTATCTTTTCCTATTTTTCGGGTGACAGAGTACAGATAAGCGTGTGAACGCTGTTTAATGTATTTATTCTGTACTGTTTTGAGTCATGTGAATAGCTCGCTAGTCTGCATGTGTTATCGAGAACGGTGTTCAAGACAACCGAATCTCGTGACGGGTTTTTTGGCGGGACTAGTGTGTGATTGAGGGAGTTGTGTTTTGGGCGTGGACCGTGTAGGTCGAGTCCCAGTGTTTTTTGGATAATGTATGCCTACGTAGGATTTGAGAAAATGTCGACTTATATATTTCGCTGTGTGTACAGCCTATGTGATACACTGCAGTGAAGATTTGTTTAGGCCATATGAACCTTATTATAGCTGCCGTGGGATGCAGGCTTTGCTATGTATTGAAGTACTTTTGTAGGCCATATTGTGAAGATTAATGAAGCTGCCGGGTGATGCAGGCTTCGCTGTGTATTAAGGTACTTTTGTAGGCCATATTTTGAAGATTATTGAAGCTGCCGTGTGATGCAGGCTTTGCTATGTATTGAAGTACTTTTGTAGGCTATATTGTGAAGATTAATGAAGCTGCCGGGTGATGCAGGCTTCGCTGTGTATTAAGGTACTTTTGTAGGCCATATTGTGGAGATGTATGAAGCTATTAAGCTATGATTAGTCCAGGATTAGGACAGGCCATATTATGTTTAACTGCAGTATGAAGATTTGTGAAGCTGTTAAGCTATTATAAGTCCAGGATTAGGACAGGCCATATTATATATTAACTGCAGTGTGGAGATGTATGAAGCTATTAAGCTATTATTAGTCCAGGATTAGGACAGGCCATATTATATATTAACTGCAGTGTGGAGATGTATGAAGCTATTAAGCTATTATTAGTCCAGGATTAGGACAGGCCATATTATGTTTAACTGCAGTATGAAGATTTGTGAAGCTGTTAAGCTATTATAAGTCCAGGATTAGGACAGGCCATATTATATATTAACTGCAGTGTGGAGATGTATGAAGCTATTAAGCTATTATCAGTCCAGGATTAGGACAGGCCATATTATATATTAACTGCAGTGTGGAGATGTATGAAGCTATTAAGCTATTATAAGTCCAGGATTAGGACAGGCCGTATTAGGTATTGATGCAGTGTGGAAATTATATACTATGATTCGTGTTTTGCTGTCGAATGTGTGTCATTTATGTCATCGTATCTGTGTTGTAACGGAATAAACAGTATCGAACTGTTCCAGTCGTTTGCAACCCTTCTTGACTCCTGCATGTACCCTTATGTACGTACTGTGGTGTGCGAACATATCAACACACACCCAGGTCAACATTCCAGACACAGTGACAGGTCAGCAGCACACATATATTGAATTAGCCTGTGTGGCGATGATATAGACCAAACCACTACACTCGCAACAGTGGGTGTAAACAGACTAATAACATTAACGTTTAATTACATTCAGTGAGAAACCAGCAAATCTAGAGTGTATCAGTAGGGTCAAGTTGTATAAACCTTCAAGTATGATGATAGTGAATATTACTGAAGTTCTAAGTGCTACCTCTCCAGATCCCACCCTGAATAATGGTTATATAGTTATTTTGACTCTGCTAGGGGATAAATTAATTTAATAAATATGTAATATAGGCCTACATACAAACAGAACCTAACTCAACTTGAATAATTAAGTAAGACTGAATGTAAATATTTACAATTTATTGATCCTATACCGTTTCTCTTTTCGGTTAGGAAAATGATAATAAAATTCAAATGCTTTTTACATAATAGAAATAAATAAGTATGGAATGTTCATTTCCACAATAGTTAAATATGATAGTTATATTTCAAAGGTCTATTATTGTATTCATATAAATTTATAGTTGTTATTTTCACTAGACTAGACTGTAAAGTTGGTATAAGTGTATTAAATACTTCAAGGATCATCACTCGATGGTTTGTTTGATGTGTGTTTTTATTTTTAAACAAGTTGAGTCTGGATGTGCCGACCAGTGGAGTTATGTGGCCACCTATCTTGTATAAGGTGAAGCTTCCACTATATTCAGGATCATACAGTGTCTTGATCTCCAGGCTGGGTAACCACTGGGTGACTCGCTCTAAGTATCTTGAGAACGCTTCGCACCAACAGAGTTCCTCAGAATTGAATGTATAGAAGACGGTTAGTCATATCAGGATAAAACCTGGGAAAATACAAATAATCGCAAACCTTGTAGGGTCCAGCACTATCTTATTTCCCCCCCCCCCCACACACACACAACGAACGTTACAAACAATCTCAGATAATGTGTTAACAGTTGCACATGACACTTTACTTCAGTACCACCTACAGCCAGTTTGATGTGATTACATGTTCCTTATAAATCATAAGTTCGATCCATTGTCCATAATATGCTTCCTTACAATGATTAGGTTTAGTACAAACTAGTAAGTGACACCTTGATTAATACATGGTAACAATTCCTGACATCCTTTCTTATGTTCCTGAACAGTGTGACGCTCCTTTATGAAATACTCCTTCAAATACATTATTAAACTTACAGTCGTAGATTCTGCCATAATTCTCAATTATACTACAACATTCCTAATGCTGGCTTTCGTCTCTAAAAGTGAACACATGCTTGCGATCAATCCGGCAGCACACTCGTCCTGTATGTTTTTCTTAACACAAATAACATACTACCAAACACATAAGTGGATTATACACAGGAAAATTACATAATTCTATATATATATAAATAGCTTTAACAGGCTGTAAATGGGTATCTAGGTCTGCTACTTAGATACAGCGGCAAATGATTTGACAGCAAGTGTTTGCCGCTTTCTTCTGTATAGCGTAGTATTTGAAAATGTTGTGGCCTCAATTCTGTCAAGTTCAAGGTCTTATATAGTGTCGCATCGTACCTCGCGGATGGGAAGGGGTAAAACGGTGTTGAGAATTTCAAAACAATGCGTCTTTTTGCCTTCTCGTTCAATGTGTAGACATTTTAATATCTAATATCTTTCTTAAAAGTGGACCGATTTTAATTATTTAAAGTTTGTATTATACTGGTTGTAGTGGATTGATGGTATTGTATGATTGTGATCTTACTTAATGTGATGCATGAGGTCAGCTGTGAAGGCTCCTGAGATAAATGTGGCTGTGTATTTTCAGAAGGCCCTTCTTGCTACCACTACGACCTCACACCTATCTTTTTTTTTTCTAATGAATGTGGCTACGTTAAAATTCTAGGGTATGATATGTAATGTGTTGTGGTAGTTTATATACACACACACAGATATTTAACAATTCTAATAATATTAATAAAATGTTATAACACACTGAACTAACTCAAGTTGTGTAAAATTTGGATAGAAAAATTTTCTTTAAGTTTATTTGTTCTGAACCAAGGTTTTATTTTGGTCAGAACATATGAAAGGTTTTGCAATTATTAATGAAATGCATGAAGATATGGCATAATAAATGAAAGGAGTGTACATATGTATTTTACAATACTAGTTAATATTACTACTGTTTATAGTTGTAATCTATATGGGAGAACGATTTATGGATGTGCTGTTGGGGTGGCCTCATCACTCCCTGTCTATGGTTACTAACGTGGTCCATTTATTGATGGAAATATAATTAATGTGTTAGAAATGAGTTTGTGAATCTCCAGCAGGCCAGACGCTCACGTATCTGGAATGAGTAGTTCTGGTGCTGGAATATGGTGGCCCCACCTCTCCGTGCTTGGGGGCAATATACGACTGCTCTGCCAAGATATAAACTGCACGGGTCCACTCTTGTAATATTCAACATCACATTTGACACCACATTGGTGCCAAATAAAAAAACTCACAGTTCTGCAATAAAGTATTGGTCATGTGTCAGAATTCCATCCTCTAAACCATTTCTGGACACAACACTACACACAACAACAACACCACATAGACGGGTCAGATCTCTTTGACCAAACAACACATCTTACCAAGTTGGTTTCACATAGGATAAGTTCCCCCAGACTACATATTCTGAAATATGTTCATTAGCTTCCTGCCATAGAATAGGATAGGTGATATGTTCCACTGATCTCAACACTTGATCTGTCCTTCATAATCCTTGCTGGAGTTTATGTATTTTATTTGTCTCTAGACCCTGAACTGGGGCGGGGGGTCTAGAGCAAATCCTTACTTGTTGTAAGGGATAGATTTTGATATGGCAGTATCAAATCACTCGAAACATTAAACACATATTAAAATATACAAAGAAATAATTTCAGTCTTACCAGAATTATGAATATAGAACACAGTTAATTGCTAGCAAAACTCAGCTGAGCTGCTGGCTTTAGTATGGCGTCCCTCTAAATATTTCAATTAGCTTCTGGGAATTACACCACTAAATAATTCACTGTGTCTACTAGGACAACTTATGACGAATGGCAAAAATGCGCGTCTGAGCGCCGATAATATATTCATCTATGGCCAATCACCGCCTTTTTTCCTTTTGAAACTAAAGACCCCTGTCAGACGGTCATTTCAGTCATACCTCAGTCAAGTATGCCTTATTGTCTGTTGGTCCGTCTGTCTCTACTTGCGTTTCACAAAAAAACACACTTGTTTTTTGAACCAACTCCGCCTTCCCCTACACAATTTTGCCTTTAAAGTTATTTTTTAGCCACAGTTCACCATCCCATCCCGTCTCTTTCATTCCAACTAGATTTTAGCACTTGAGTCTCAAGGCTGCACTTTTTGAAAATTAGGGACATTTTTTGTTTCAATGCAGACGCTCGCTGATATGAACAACACAGTCTTTTGTCAATATCTTTCTTATTATCTATCCGTCTGTATAAATGAAAGCATATTATTTCACTGCTCAAGATGGGCCATCCGGCCAGCTAGGTTTTATATTCCTAACATCATTATTAAGAAAAAGTTACTTTTCAAGGTTAGTTGGTTTTTCGTAATATTTCTAGCATCTTCTATACTGCGTTTGCCGCTGAATTCAAATAAACGGACTAAGTTATCGCAAAAGCGTCCAAGAAATGACTGTTGCGTATAATAGCTAAGGTCCCTTTTGTCGATTTCTTTACCTTGTGTCAACTTGGGGACGTGACTTTTCCTCCTTTCCCCACCAATTGCGTCTTTTAGCCTTGCTAGTTTCAAGCACGCGTTCAGTCATATTTTTTCCTTTTAATCTTCGTTCTCATCCCGTTCCAAGGGTAAGGTTTTGCCTTCACGTTTAACAATTTAATTTCCATGGCGGGTGATGACCCGCGGCGTGGGCGATCATGTATTCTAGTAGCTTACGCATTAGTTTTTATCCCTACGTTGTATCATTGGAGATATTTTAACGTTATATCATGGTTAATTTTATGACACATCTCCCCATTTGAAAACATGCCTACGGCAAGTTCTAAAACCAGTGATACACATAGATAAAATCTCTCCTTACGCCTGCCATTACTCTAATTTTGATCACAGGGGTGCCGACTGAGTAAATCTGCACCGACATTCAATTTGCCTGGGATATATTGGATACTAAACTGATAAGGTTGAAGCAATAAAGACCACCACAGCAATCTTGCGTTTTCATGCTTAGCCTGAGATAAGAATACGAGAGGCTGATGATCCGTCTCGACCACAAAAGTCCTACCATACAGATAGATTTGAAACTTCTTTATTGCCCAGATTAACGCTAAACATTCTTTTTCGCTTGTGGAATATCCTTGTTCCGCCTTATTCAATTTGCGGCTTGCATAAGCGACAGGTTTCAGTTCCCCATCAGGTGAAGATAATCTTTGCAACAAAGCCGCTCCGAGTCCTACATTACTGGCATCGGTTCTTAAGACAAAGTCCTGTGTCAAATCAGGCAGTTTGAGAATAGGCTTGCTAGTGAGTTTTTCCTTTAAGTCTTGGAACGCTAATTCACTTTGCGCAGTCCAATTAATTTTATCTGGAAGTCCCTTGCGAGTCAGATCAGTCAGAGGAGCACAAATAGAGTTAAAATCTTTGATATATTTTTGATAAAATCCGCATAACGACACGAATGATCGCACGTCCTTTTTTGTTTGGGGTCTAGGTGCTCTCTGCAGTTTTTCCAAGTTCTTGGGATCAGGGGTCATGCTACCCTGATATATAGTGTGTCCCAAGAATTCCAACTCTTTGCATCCAATGCAACATTTTGTTGGCCTAGCAGTTAAGTTCGCCTCCCTAAGCCTATTAAATAACATTTCTAGAGCTTCAATGTGTTCTTCAAATGTCTCTGTGGCGACGAGAATATCATCCATGAAATTCGTGATACATGGGTTATTCAGGGGATCCAACAATTTGCGCATCATCCTTTAAAATACACTCGGAGCATTTTTCAGTCCGAATGGTAGCATGTTGAATTCATAATGTCCATCTGAAGTGCTAAAAGCCAAATAAGGTCTCACTTCAGGCTTCACTGGGATCTGGTAATAGCCTTTACTAAGATCCACCTTTGAAAAGTATTTTGCCTTGTTCAGTCTGGCAAATAACTGTTTTGTGTCTGGTAATGGATCCACTTGTCCTTCTGTGACAGCATTCAGTTTCCTGTAATCTATGCACAGTCTGTGTTCCCCAGACGGTTTTCTCAACAAAACGACACTAGAGCTAAAAGATGATTCACTGTGTGAAATAATCCCCTCCTTCAACAAATAATCTATTTCTTCCTTCAATGCCTTCTCCTTCGCGAACGGAATAGAATAGGCTCTCATACAGATTGGGTTTGAGTCTACCAGTTTCATGTCATACTGTAGCAAATTTGTATGGCCTGGTTTATCTGTTAATACATCTGTATGTTCCTCCAGAACCTGTTGAACTCTCTCCCTCTGAATTTTAGTCAGGTGCTTACTGACTTTTACCTGTGTTGCTGTTTCACAAGGGTGTAATGGGTATTCATGTGAGGTGAGTGGTTCCTTTTGCATTTGAGTTGCGATAGCTAAGGTCAGTAAGGGGGTACTTTCCTGGAGTGGTCTGTCCAGATACTTCTTTAACAGGTTTACATGATAAACTTTCTCCTTCCCCTTTTTGTCAATTTTATAGTTTGTTCTAGACACCTTCTCTAGAACCGTATATGGACCTTGCCATCCAATTTGTAATTTATTCTGGCTACCGGGTAGTAGAAGCAGCACCTTCTCTCCCACAGCTAGTTCTCTGTCCTTTGCCTTCCTATTAAAATATGCTGCATGTTTCTTCCTGGCTTGTTTCAAATTATCATTTGCCAGTTTCCATCCAGCTTTCAAACGAGTGGTCAGTTCGTGTGGCTCAATTTGAGCCCGGCGGAACTGTTTCCACTGACGGGAGAAGGGGCAAAGGCGAGCGACTGGCGCCTTAAAACCAGCAGCTTCGGGCAGATAGGGCTCGTGATCCTTGGTTGGTAGCTTATCTAAGAGAAGGAACTCTGAATTCAAACCACCGCTGCCTTGCGGGAATATCCATTTGTGGAATTGGCTTCGGGAGTAAACCCTGAGGATAAATCCGGAGTCGGAGTCCCTAAGGCAGTCTAATGTCGATTCGACATTATTCTGGCAACTCCTGCGACATGGCTGGTACCAAACTGTATCGGCTACTGCCGTTCCTTTGGATCTACCGGCTGTGTGGCGAGGGGGAACATGCTGCATGGGCAACAGCTTGATCTCCATATAACTGTGCCCAAGCTCGCGCCCTGGAGAGGACACTCCAGCTTCACCCTATAGGTGTCGGCAAAACACGGGAAGTAGCAGTTACCGGTTATAAGCATTATGCCCAATTGGCGTAGGGCATGGCGCCAGGGGCTACTTCCGACAGTGGGAGAGGTTCTAGGATCTCACTGGACAGCTACCGCCCGCTTCAAGCTGGGCAGCCCCCAGTCAATAAGGTGTGGTCCCGCCACTGTCTGCTTTCCCCATTGGGTGCATGGGGATTAGGGTCAAACCCGAACTGTGGACAGAAAATTTTGCACCAAGCAATTATCGAAAAAATAGAAATAAGCAAACTCTCAGATTGGGATGCTGGAACGTCCGGACTATGTTGACTGGACTATCCGAAAACCTACAGGATGTAAACGATGTAAGGAAGACAGCCATAATTAATGATGAGCTTAAACGACTTCAGGTGGATATAGCTGCACTTCAGGAAACGCGCCTGGCGGGCTCTGGAATGGTGAGCGAGAAGGACTACACATTTTATTGGCAAGGGAAAGATCTTGATAAAGCTAGAGAACACGGAGTAGGTTTTGCGGTCAAAAAAATCGCTAACTAACATGGTTGAACCAGGCGAGAATGGATCAGAACGCCTGTTAACGCTCCGCCTGCAAACTAGCACAGGTCCCATCACCCTTGTCAGTGTGTATGCTCCTACTCTGTACTCTGCCTCAGAAGCTAAAGATGAGTTCTACGAGAATCTAGCAGCAGTAATCAAAAGCATACCTAGGCAAGAACAGCTTGTTCTCCTTGGTGACTTTAACGCTAGAGTGGGTGCCGATAATGTTTTATGGCCTTCGTGTCTGGGCAGGTTTGGTATTGGCAAGATGAATGAAAATGGACAACGGCTCTTAGAGTTGTGCGTCCACCATGACCTCTGCGTGACCAACACCTACTTTCAGACAAAACCCCCAGCATAAGGTGTCATGGAGACACCCACGATCCAAGCACTGGCACCAACTTGACCTGATTCTCGTCAGAAGGCCACTCCTCAGGTCTGTGCTCTCCACGCGCTCGTACCATAGTGCAGACTGTGACACAGATCACTCCTTGGTTTGCTGTAAAATCAGAGCACAACCAAGAAAACTCTATCGTGTCAGACATGAAGGGAAACCACGCATTGATACCAGCAAGATGTCAGACCCTTTCATGATCGCTCAATTCACTGCGACCTTCAAGAAAGTGCTCAGTAGCCCTCAGCATGGTGATACTATTACAGAGAACTGGGAGCATCTACGGAACACCATTCAAAGTACTGCACTTGCCACCTTTGGTAAGAAAACAGCAAAGTCAAATGACTGGTTTGACGCTTCATCAGATGTGATGGCACCTGTTATTGAAGCTAAGCGCAGTGCTATGAATGAATACAAACGTTCACCGAGTGCCAGAACCCTACAGATCCTGAGGGCTACGAGAAGCAAAGTTCAACAAACTGCTCGACGCTGTGCAAATGACTATTGGCTCCAGCTCAGTGAGAGCATCCAGATCGCAGCGCAAACAGGCAACATTAGACAAATGTATGACGGTATAAAGAAAGCACTTGGTTCCCATAAAAGTAAGACGGCACCGCTAAAAACCATCAGCGGAGAGAAGCTAACCGATAAGGGTAAGCAGATGGAGAGGTGGGTCGAGCACTACTCTGAGCTTTACGCTAGAGACAATACCGTTACGCCTGCAGCCCTTGATGCTGTCAATAGTCTGCCAACTATGGAGGAGCTGGATGCCGAACCAACATTAGAGGAACTCAGTAAGGCCATTGATAGCTTGGCCTCTGGCAAAGCACCAGGCAGTGATGGGATTCCTCCTGATTTAATCAAATGCTGTAAGAGCACGCTATTATATCCCCTGCATAGGATGCTGTGCCAGTGCTGGGAAGAGACAACTATTCCTCAAGACATGCGAGATGCCAAGATTGTAACACTGTATAAAAATAAAGGAGACAGAAGTGATTGCAATAACTACAGAGGCATCTCTCTTCTTAGTTATTGTTGGTAAGGTTTTTGCCAAAGTCATCTTAATGCGACTACACAAGTTAGCTGAGCGCATATATCCAGAGGCACAGTGTGGATTCCGAGCTGGCAGATCAACAACAGACATGATCTTCTCTCTCCGCCAGCTTCAGGAAAAATCAAGAGAGCAGAAAAGACCATTATATATCGCCTTTATAGACCTCACAAAAGCATTCGACCTGGTTAGTAGGGATGGACTCTTTAAAATCCTCCTGAAAATAGGCTGCCCTTCTAAAATGCTGGAAATGATAAAGTCATTCCATGACGACATGAAGGGAACAGTCCAATATGCTGGAAGCACGTCACAGCCCTTGATATACGAAGTGGCGTTAAACAAGGCTGTGTTCTGGCTCCGACCCTCTTCGGTTAATCTTCTTTGCCTTACTCTTGAAACATGCATTCAGAGATGCAACTGAAGGAATATGCCTTCACACTAGGTCAGATGGCCGTCTGTTTAATCTTTCAAGGCTGAAGGCAAAAACAAAAATCAGAAGGGTCACTATAAGAGACTTGTTGTTCGCTGATGATGCTGCAGTCGTCACTCAAAGCCAACAGGAGCTTTCAAGAGCTTGATGAATCGCTTCACTAAAGCATGCAAGGACTTTTGGCCCTCACAATAAGTCTAAAGAAAACGAATGTGCTGAGTCAGGATGTGGGTGCTGCACCAGTTATCACTATCGATAACTATGAATTGGCAGTGGTGCACCACTTCACATACCTAGGGTCTACCATCAATGACAAACTCTCACTGATACAGAAATCGACAGCCGCATTGGCAAAGCTGCAGCTACCTTTGCCCGCCTCACATC